>CM062377.1:46920772-47347272 GCA_031216125.1 Dalbergia cochinchinensis
ACAATGATACACTTTCTTCTAGCAACAAAGGTGAATTTTACATAAGAACATTTCATGTATAAGCATTCTTATTATTTGCAACAAAGCAACTATAACATGCAAGTCAGGAAATCATTCAATGATATCAAGTACTTAATAAGCATCCAATCCTTACATAGAATTATCAATTATAGAACTAATTAGTTACTAAACCAATTATGAATCATTCTCTTAACAATAAACCATAATTATCACAACTTCAATCATATCAAATCATTATCACACATTGATACTAAACTCAGATCAGTGGCGAATCATGAACCTCATGCAATTACATAGAATCATATTTTAAGTGCATATAAAATACTAGTTCCCGTAAAATCCTTGCAAAGCCTTAAAACTCATTTAGAAACTAGTTCTTTTGTCAAATTTGGGAGGATCTTCACAATTAAAATTCTCACTTAAGATAAAAGGAGTAAGTCTTGAGCTTTAGAGATTTAGGTGACATCTTAGAATTATAAACATGCTATGCAACCTTATTTTAATCTTATCTTTATAAGGTGATAGCTTGGAATTATAAACATGATATGCAATTCCATTTCTTTATCTTTAAGATTTAAGGTGATGACTTGAAAATTAAACATGATGCAAGAACTTGAAATATAAACATGATACAAGAAACTGGAGGCGGTGTAGTCCGCACAGGACCATAGAGGAGAAGAGAATATTAAGAAACCGAGGCGGCGGTAGTCCGCACAAGGACGATAGAGGGAGAAGAGAATTATTATTACATCTTTTAAGCTCCAATCTCAAGACTTTTTAAAGAATAAATTCTTTAACTCCAATAATCATATTTCTTTGCTTGTGATACATGGGCAAGTCTTTAAGCTCTAGGATCTTTAGGTGATGGCATAAAATAAACATGTCATGCGTTGATTCTTTTATAAAATATAGTGAGAGCATAAATTAAATATGAGATGCAACCTCTTAATTATCTTGAAAGATTAAGTGATGACTTGAAACATAAACATGAAATACAAGCTTGGAATTTAAACATGAGAAATGCAAGTTCATTTATTCATTCTTGAAAATTTAGTGATGACATAGAAGGTAAACATGGTTATGCAAAGCATAAACTTAATCATGGATGCAAATTCATTTTGTTTCTTTACTAGAGCTCCTTCAAGACTTTAAAAGAATTATAAATTCAACCCAATACATATCTTAACAAGAAATAAAACATAAAAGGAAAAAAAATACATCTTTCAAGTTCTAAACTAAAAATCTTTGTTTTAGCATCATAAAGCATTATTCTTTAAGGTTTTGCATCAAGTGGAATTTTCAAGCTTTAGAGGCCTAACTTGTGATGGATTTACAACCCACCCTCAAGATCCTCATCATCAAGCCATCATCTTAGTTCCACCTAGGCCATATGGTTGAATTGGTTAAAGAAAAATTGAAGAGGAAAACCAAAATGAAAAGCTAAGGCAAGTTCATAATTTCATCATTTTGAGCTAAAAACACAACTCCTCAAAGCATAGAAATAAATTTAGAAACTACTCCCTACCTAATCTGAGTTGAAGAAGAGGAAGAGAACTTGATTTCTTGAAGTGAAATGACACAAAATCTCTTTGAAAAATTGAAGAAAGAATTCAGCCAAAGAGGAGGAAGAAAGAAAGTTTTTGGTGCTCCTAAAAACTAGTTATGAACCAAGCATTCCAAGACCACTCAAGCAAGCCTATTTATAGAAGATTTTGAGGCTTCTAATTGGCCAAAATGAGGAGGTAGTTGTCAGAATTTTTCAGGAGTAATAATGGAGGAAAAATCATTTTAGACAAAGTTGTATGAAATTAAGGAATTATGTCTCTTATGGTGACATTTTGGCATTTTGTTTTAGTGCAACTTTTTGGAAATAATTCAGCTGCATAATGGCATCAATAATTTCGTGTATTACAGCCCAAAGAAGTGAAATTTGTGTGTTCCATGCATTATTTAGGTGTAGGCAAGGTATTCATGTAATTTAGAGAATTTACGGTTAAGGGCTTAAGTGAATTAGTAAGCAATTTGGGTGTTTTTGAGCAATTTTGGGTTCTAATCAATCTAAATACATAATTTTGAATCTAGATTAATATTTAGAATTTAATAAGCTTTAATTTGAGCCTAATATTGCTTAGGTTTAGTATATGAATCGAAAATCCTTAAATTGCAAAACCGCCCAAAAGCTGGGTAAAATCAGACTTTCACTTAAAAGCGCCCAAGGCCACCCGAGCTTAACCAATGGTTAATCATGGCTTAAAAACACATTTTAAAACATTTTAGTGAGGTTCGGGCTCAGTCGCACGCACATCGGAGTTAAAACAACAAGAGGGCGTTTTGGTCTTTTTCGTGCCTAACTCAAAATTGAGATTCTTCTGCTCTATTAACACACATAACACAAACAATCCCTTATTATTCTCAAAACATCCCCTTGAGAATATGTGGGCCCACAATCCTCATTTTACGAGTAAAATAACTTCAGGGACATTTTGGTCATTTTATACGTCTGAAATTCGGGATTTGCGACTCGCATGAATCGTTCCTAACCTCTCTTCTAATGTTATATTCCTTTATTGAGGATTGTTCGGCCTCAAATCTTATGTAATAATTACCTACGGTAATTCAAGAATTGAGTAATTTCTAATGACAAAGAAAATTACTGAAAAATTAGGCGTTACATTACTCCCTCCTTAAAAAGAATTTCGCCTCGGAAATTCGTTACCTGAGAACAACTCCGGGTATTGTGCTTTCATGTTTGATTCCAGCTCCTATGTAAGTTCTTCGGTTTCACCTGTCCCCATGCTACTTTGACCAGGGTACAAATTGTTCCTTAATCGCTAACTCCTCGATCGACGATTCTCGTGGGTAGTAAGTTAAATGTCAGGTTATCTCTTAATTGTACATGTTCGGCTCTAGTACATGACTGGTCGATTGATACTTTCTTAATCGAGAGACATGGAAAACATCATGAAGGTTGGATAGACTCGGGGTAGGGCTATACGGTGGGCTACGTGTCCTACTTTGGTAAGGATTTCAAGCGGACCAAGAAATCTGGGGCTCAATTTCTTTACTTTTATTGCTCGGCCTATGCCTGTGGTGGGGGTGATCCTTAGGAACACGTGGTCCCCTTCTTGAAAATCTAGCGGTTTTCGCCGCTTGTCCGCATAGTTTTTGATGCCGAGCTTTGAGCAAAGAAGAATCTTATCCCTAATCTTTTGATTTGTTAGTTGTTTCCCTCACAATATCAGGTCCAAGTAAACTTTGCTCTCCGGGTTCATACCAACATAAGGGAGATTGACATTTCCGTCCATAGAGGGCCTCATACGGTGCCATACCGATACTTGCATGATAACTGTTGTTATATGCAAATTCAATAAGTGGCAGGTACTTATCCCAACTTCCCCTTTGATCTAAAACACATCCCCTTGAGAATATGTGGGGCCCACAATCCTCATTTTCTGAGTAAAATAACTTCAGGGACATTTTGGTCATTTTATACGTACAGAAATTCGGGATTTGCGACTCTCGCATGAATCGTTCCTAACCTCTCTTCTAATGTTATATTCCTTTATTGAGGGGACATCCGATAAAATTGGAACGATACAGAGAAGATTAGCATGGCCCCTGCGCAAGGATGACACGCACAAATCGAGAAATGGTATCAGAGCCTGTACCTCTCCCAGTACGGTGTGGTTCGGGGACGAACCAGGCGGAAGCTGGTGGGCATGTAACGCCCGGGGATCGCGAAGTCGGGGAGTGATCGCCGGTGCAAAGAGGCACGGACAAGGAGCGGCTCCTGGCAGACTTCGAAAGCGGAGGGTACATGAATGAACCGACACACACCGAATGAGAGGATCCTAAGACTGTATAGGTATGGGACTATCTGATTGAGGAGGCTTATATGAATTGATTTGTACTACCTATACCAACAAGATGCATCTTCTTTTCGGTAGCCCAAACTGAAAGAACTCCACAGTTAAGCGTGCTTGACTTGGAGCAATTTTGGGATGGGTGACCTCCTGGGAAGTTTTCCCAGGAAGTGTGCGAGTGAGGACAAAGCACGCTGAAAAGACTCGTGTTGGTTTGTGGGGACAGTCGTCAATCCATAAAGCAGCAGGGGATGCAGGAAAGTTGATATGATCTTATAAGTTCACCCAAATTATGAGTGAAGGCAGGAAAGTTGATAGGTTTTACCCAAGGAATGGACGATTTGTGGAGGTTTAAAGGTCGAATATGTGTACCTGCTAGTGGTGGCCTCCGAAAGGATATTTTGGAGGAAGCCCATAAGAGCCATTTTACCCTTCATCCTGGTGCCACCAAGATGTATCAAGATTTGAAGAAGATGTTCTGGTGGCCTGGAATGAAGAAAGATGTGTGCACATGGGTGAGTAAGTGCTTGGTGTGTCAAAAGGTGAAGATTGAACACCAAAAACCCTCTGGAATGCTGCAACCTCTGCCGATCCCTGAGTGGAAGTGGGATAGTATCTCCATGGATTTTGTGACTGGATTACCAAGGACCCAAATGAATCATGATACCATATGGGTAATCGTGGATCGATTGACAAAGTCAGCCCACTTTTTACCTATTAAGGTGACTTATTCCTTGGATAGGTTAGCACAATTATATATTCAGGAGATAGTGAGGTTACATGGGGTGCCGTCGACGATAATCTCGGATCGAGATCCGCGATTTACGTCGCGATTTTGGGGAGCCTTTCAAAAGGCATTTGGTTCAAAGTCAGGTGTCTAAGCACGGCCTATCACCGCCAAACAGACGGACAATCTGAAAGAACTATCCAAACCTTGGAGGATATGTTAAGGGCATGTGTTTTAGATCAAAGGGGAAGTTGGGATAAGTAGCTGCCACTTATTGAATTTGCATATAACAACAGTTATCATGCAAGTATCGATATGGCACCGTATGAGGCCCTCTATGGACGAAATGTCAATCTCCCTTATGTTGATATGAACCCTAAGAGCAAAGTTTACTTGGACCTGATATTGTGAGGGAAACAACGGGACAAATCAAAAAGATTAGGCATAAGATTCTTACTGCTCAAAGTCGATGTAAAAACTATGCGACAAGCGCTAAAACCGCTAGATTTTCAAGAAGGGGACCACGTGTTCCTAAGGATCACCCCACCACTGCATAGGCCGAGCAATAAAAGTAAAGAAATTGAGCCCAGCATTTCTTGGTCCGCTTGAAATCCTTACCAAAGTAGGACTCGTAGCTCACCGTATAGCCCTACCCCCGAGTCTATCCAACCTTCATGATGTTTTCCATGTCTCTCAGTTAAGAAAGTACCAATCTGACCCGAGTCATGTACTAGAGCTTAACATGTACAATTAAGAGATAACTGACATTTAACTTACTACCCACGAGAATCGCCGATCGAGGAGTTAAGCGCTTATGAACAAGGTGTACTCGGTCAAAGTAGCATGGGGACGAGGTGAAACCAAGAACTTACATGGAGCTGAATCAAACATGAAAGCACAATACCCCGAAGTTGTTCTCGTAACTAATTTCAGGCGAAATTCTTTTAAGGAGGGAGTAATGTAACGCCTAATTTTTACTGTAATTTTCTTGTCATTAGAAATTACTCAATTACCGAATTACAGTAGGTAATTATTACATAAGATTTGAGGCGAACAATCCTCAATAAAGGAATATAACATTAGAAGAGAGGTTAGGAACGATTCATGCGAGAGTCGCAAATCCAATTTCAGACGTATAAAATGACCAAAATGTCCCTGAAGTTATTTTACTTTAAAATGAGGATTGTGGGCCCTACATATTCTCAAGGGGATGTTTTGAGAATAATAAGGGATTGTTTGTGTTATGTGTGTTAATAGAGCGTAAGAATCTCAATTTTGAGTTCCGACGACGAAAAAGACCAAAACGCCTGGTCGCTTTTTAACTCCGATGTGCGTGCCGACGGAACCCGAACCTCACGAAAATCTTATAAAATGTTTTTTGGAGCCATGATTAACCATTGCTTAACCTCGGGTGGCCTTGGGCGATTTTTAAGTGAAAGTACGATTTTACCCCTGCTTTTGGGCGCTTTTGACTTTGGGATTTTCGATTCATATACCGAAACCTAAGCAATATTAGGCTCAAATTAAAGCTTATTAAATTCTAAATATTAATCTAGATTCAAAATTATGTATTTAGATTGATTAGAACCCAAAATTGCTCAAAAACACCCAAATTGCTTACTAATTCACTTAAGCCCTTAACCGTAAATTCTCTAAATTACATGAATACCTTGCCTACACCTAAATAATGCATGGAACACACAAATTTCACTTCTTTGGGCTGTAATACACGAAATTATTGATGCCATTATGCAGCTGAATTATTTCCAAAAGTTGCACTAAAACAAAATGCCAAAATGTCACCATAAGAGACATAATTCCTTAATTTCATACAACTTTGTCTAAAATGATTTTTCCTCCATTATTACTCCTGAAAAATTCTGACAACTACCTCCTCATTTTGGCCAATTAGAAGCCTCAAAATCTTCTATAAATAGGCTTGCTTGAGTGGTCTTGGAATGCTTGGTTCATAACTAGTTTTTAGGAGCACCAAAAACTTTCTTTCTTCCTCCTCTTTGGCTGAATTCTTTCTTCAATTTTTCAAAGAGATTTTGTGTCATTTCACTTCAAGAAATCAAGTTCTCTTCCTCTTCTTCAACTCAGATTAGGTAGGGAGTAGTTTCTAAATTTATTTCTATGCTTTGAGGAGTTGTGTTTTTAGCTCAAAATGATGAAATTATGAACTTGCCTTAGCTTTTCATTTTGGTTTTCCTCTTCAATTTTTCTTTAACCAATTCAACCATATGGCCTAGGTGGAACTAAGATGATGGCTTGATGATGAGGATCTTGAGGGTGGGTTGTAAATCCATCACAAGTTAGGCCTCTAAAGCTTGAAAATTCCACTTGATGCAAAACCAGAAAGAATAATGCTTTATGATGCTAAAACAAAGATTTTTAGTTTAGAACTTGAAAGATGTATTTTTTTTTTCCTTTTTATGTTTTATTTCTTGTTAAGATATGTATTGGGTTGAATTTATAATTCTTTTAAAGTCTTGAAGGAGCTCTAGTAAAGAAACAAAATGAATTTGCATCCATGATTAAGTTTATGCTTTGCATAACCATGTTTACCTTCTATGTCATCACTAAATTTTCAAGAATGAATAAATGAACTTGCATTTCTCATGTTTAAATTCCAAGCTTGTATTTCATGTTTATGTTTCAAGTCATCACTTAATCTTTCAAGATAATTAAGAGGTTGCATCTCATATTTAATTTATGCTCTCACTATATTTTATAAAAGAATCAACGCATGACATGTTTATTTTATGCCATCACCTAAAGATCCTAGAGCTTAAAGACTTGCCCATGTATCACAAGCAAAGAAATATGATTATTGGAGTTAAAGAATTTATTCTTTAAAAAGTCTTGAGATTGGAGCTTAAAAAGATGTAATAATAATTCTCTTCTCCTCTATCGGTCCTGTATGACTACCGCCTCCGGTTTCTTAATATTCTCTTCTCCTCTATCGGTCCGTATGGACTACCGCCGCCCGATTTCTTAATATTCTCTTCTCCTCTATCGTCCTTGTATGGATTACCGCCGCTCCAGCTTTCTTGTATCATGTTTATATTTCAAGTTCTTGCATCATGTTTAATTTTCAAGTCATCACCTTAAATCTTAAAGATAAAGAAATGGAATTGCATATCATGTTTATAATTCCAAGCTATCACCTTATAAAGATAAGATTAAAATAAGGTTGCATAGCATGTTTATAATTCTAAGATGTCACCTAAATCTCTAAAGCTCAAGACTTACTCCTTTTATCTTAAGTGAGAATTTTAATTGTGAAGATCTTCCCAAATTTGACAAAAGAACTAGTTTCTAAATGAGTTTTAAGGCTTTGCAAGGATTTTACGGGAACTAGTACTTTATATGCACTTAAAATATGATTCTATGTAATTGCATGAGGTTCATGATTCGACCACTGATCCGAGTTTAGTATCAATGTGTGATAATGATTTGATATGATTGAAGTTGTGATAATTATGGTTTATTGTTAAGAGAATGATTCATAATTGGTTTAGTAACTAATTAGTTCTATAATTGATAATTCTATGTAAGGATTGGATGCTTATTAAGTACTTGATATCATTGAATGATTTCCTGACTTGCATGTTATAGTTCTTTGTTGCAAATAATAAGAATGCTTATACATGAAATGTTCTTATGTAAAATTCACCTTTGTTGCTAGAAGAAAGTGTATCATTGTAAAAGTGTAATTTGGAAAGGTTCTGCTAAGGAAAGACTTGGTATTTAAGCGTGTCCATTGTGACCCACCTCTCTTTCCTCGGGAATCTCCCATATGCATGATTACGATTGATATATATTATTCTAGCTTAAGACTATAAATGAGAAAATGTTATGATGTTTATGAATTGTATTATGATATAACATGCAAAGATTTAATGGTGACTTAAACTTATAAAGAAATGATCCTTTGGAACCATCAGACTATAGGTGGTGAAAAGGTGATTTTAGCCCCTAACCCGCTTCTCTCAAAAGGGTAGAGTCGGGACTTTAGCTTATCAAAAGGGATAAGTATATGCTAGTGACGACTAGTAAAGTATGAGCTCATAACCTAAATTACTCCCAAAAGGGTGGAGTATAGGGTGGCCCAAGGAAAATAATGATGATGATAAGATTTTAAGTCACCTAAGGCACTAAAGAAATGAAATATGTGCACTGTGTCCATGTGTAGCTAATATTATATGACGTTCTTTTATGCATGTTATTTTGATAATGATGATGAGGAATATGATGTAATGATAAAGGAAAAGTTCATTGTAAATATGACATGTTAAGAATAAGATGCATTATAAGACGATGATTAAAAATTGAATAACCTCGGTTAAGTATTTGTCCGAACTTAAAATGAATCTTTGCATGCTCACTATTTTAGAATAATCCCGAGGTTCCTGGGGACTTTGATGATGACACTGTAGAAGGAGGTACTTCATCGAGAATTCTTTAGCAAGATTCTCACTCCTTTTCTTTATTTCCGTCATTGTCTCCAGATTCAAATGGCGACATTCGTCTGTTCGTTGATACCCCTACTTGGGAATTCCACTATGATCGATTGCATCGCTCGTATCATTTTGAAGGGAGGTGCGCAGTCGTGTTTTTATTTACATAGGTCGTCCATTTGCACATCCCGTCCCTAGTTATCGATTTTCTCCTACTTCTCCCTATGGCGATGAAATGGTTTTCGAACATGCACGTCCACTTGATGAAAGGATGTTACGTTCTTATCCCGCTTCATCTGCAGTCCATGGATTTCCAGAGTATGTTCCTGAGTCGAGATATTGTGAAACTGATCCTTCGTGAGGACACTCCTACTCATGTATATTCCGAGAGCTCGGCTCCTACTCCCACACGTGTAAGAGAGGGTAGTGAGGAAACAGCTTGTTCACCGAGGTTAGCGAGAAGGTCAGTCCATGCGACTCCCACTGGTGCATCTCGTGTGTCCCCTCCGAGGGAGCTCATCGATGGATCGGATTTATTCCCCCATTTTCAGGACAGTGGCCATAGAAGGTTCTTAGTAGACTTATGTGTGATCATGCACCCTAGTTTTAGTATAACCTTCCCGGCTTATGGAGTTATCTAGTTTAGGGGCATGAATTTCCTTAAGTATATTTTCTTTTATGGGTTTGCATAAGATAATGATGTATGAACATAACCCACCCTTTGAGTGAGGTTATTGTATGTAAATATATGCTATAATGTGCTTATGGATGTTATATGATGGAGCCTAAGTGATATGATGTGATATATTCTTAAACGTCTTATTATACTCCGCTTACTCGTTCACGTTGTACTCGGCTCACGTTTTCAATTATGTGTTTAAAAAAAAAAAAAGGCTCGTAATTTCACTAAGTATTTTCAAATTATGAAGAAAGAACCAAAGCAAGGAGTAAAGTCTAGTCATTAATCAGATTCAACCTAGGTGTATCTGGTTAATTACTAGGGTGTTACAAAGGGGCCCATAGGAGCTTTGTGAAAGTGTGAATGGATTAATTAAGGCAATGAATTAAAAGTTGTGTTACTATATTAGTTTTCCAATTTTTTATTATTTATATACTAAAATTTTACTGAAAAAAGATAGAATAAGTCGAAAAATGAAAAGTCTAGAAGAGATGATAGAACTCTAGACCAGTCGGGGCGTAGGCGGTTGACAGTAAATGGGAGGCAATCCAAGGAGCGATTAGGGATTGATTCGGTGGCGCAAGGTAATGGCACGTGGTGAAGGTCCATGGCGGTGGAATGCTGGAAGGAGGATTGTTCACCAATGCATCCCATGACTGTCTTTATGGCTAACAGCAAGAAACCATGCAGGAATTTCTTAGCACGTAAATTTCCCCCAATATCCATACTGTTGTGCATATCCCTTTGGTTTCGATTTGTCAATCAGCATAAGGTAGGAAAAAAAACCAAGTGTAAAAAAAAAAAAACCCAAAAAGGAAAAATAAATTTCAAAATTGCAACCATTTTGCAGCAATCCACGAAAGTAAATGGTGTGACCAGGCTTTGTGCATGGAAGGAAAATCGAAGGGAAATGGATTAGGGAATCGGCACACTAGAGGATCACAGCGATGCAATCAACGAAGGCAATAGGTTGTCGGTGCGGTGTGCTGTATGGGAGTTCTTTTCTGCAAAGCGAATAGGTAGTCACAGAATGCCAATTCCCGATTCATTGTTTGGGGGTAATAGCAAGTTGATTTACATGAATGCTTCAGTATGCTTGAGCCCATGTTTGGGTGGAAATACCGGTTTGTTTTACATGAACGCATTAGTGTGGCTTATCGCATGTTTTCTAGGTAATACCAATTTGGTATTCATGTATGGTTCACCTTACTTGATGTCATGTTTTTGGCCTAATTGTTGTTTGCTTCATGTTCACAAACTGAGCAGTGAACTTTCATATGTTATGTGAGGCAATTTGGATATTCATGAAGTTGTTGTGTTTTATATATAGTTGTTTGTTTTGTGACTTACCCAAGCTTTTTGGAAATTATGGTTTTATATTTACACAGCGTATGGGTGATTTTAACAATTAAATGTTGAAACTCCATATGCAGAAAATCGAGTGTTCAGTATTCGTTTGTGCAATAACTTGATTGATGGTGAGAATATATTAAGTAGATAGTTTTTGAAATCATATAGCAAACATCAATGACATATATGAAAGTTTTGCAGATTGTGCATTGTTGTTCTTTTCAGCTATGCTTGAGTATAAATCTTGTGCCCCTAACTGTGAAGCAGGGAAAAAAAAGCAATGATATTTAGTAAGTTCATGATTTAAACAAGGTCAAGGTAGGTGTAGAGTTATGTTGGCACCAGGTTGCTGTAATCATGAACCATAGGAGTAGGGAACCAAAGATGGTGCAAAGAAACACATGTAACACCCTAATATTTAACCCAACACGTCTAGGACGCATTTAAGTTAATTATTAATTATTACTCTTTTGTCTAAGTTCTTAACTTTAAATTATTAAAATACTTAGCGAAAATATAGGTAGATTTTTTTTTAAAAAAATTTAAAATGAAAACGTGAGCAGCCCATACTTAAAACAAACTATGTCATCCATGTCGCAGCATACATGCAAATCACAACAAATTATAGTATAAACTGAGAACATTATCATATCATAATATTGACTCTAAATATCATGCCAAATAATAATAATAACACTAACGTAGAAATATTCCACAAGCATAATATCATAACAATTATACCAAGCCCACCTATAAAGGTTGGGCATACAATAATTCAAAAGCTAAGCATATCCATGATATAGCTAAACCCCTCGTAGGTGTGCATCTACTAAAAACTAGGTTATGAACATGTACGAAGACGAGACAACTCCTAGGTGCTATAAGCATGAAGGACTATATCCCCGCTTCTGCTGTGCCATTTGATATGGACCATAGTACAACTCCTATGCCGGCATCTCAAGAGAGTCCACGGACATCGCCATCAAACTTGTCGAAGATGGAAAGAAAGAGGGGGAGTGAGAAACTTAGAAAAGAATCTCAGTAGGATTTCCATCTCCATACACGTGTCATCATCAATGTTCCCAGGAACCTTAGGTTTCATTACAAACTAGTGGGCATATATATAAGGTTCAATTATTAAGTTCCAAATACCATTAATCTAAGACTCACCTATTTTAGCATGAATCTTAATGCATGAATGCAACATAATAAGTCATGAATGTATGTGAATGCTTCCAGTGAATAAGTAACACGTGCAATTAACATAAGCTTACTCATGACATGAATTTGTGCACATTCAAATCCAAAATGCACGATAAGGCTAAGCATATAAGCATAAGTTTAGCTAAAGAACTAAAATCACCTTGCCATAACACATGAGAAAGCTCACCAATATACATCTTTACTTTACTCTCTTAGGTGATTTAGTATTCAAATTATGTGATTGAGTGACAAGTGAATGAATGCAACATGATAAGTCATATAACATTTAGCACGCATGAGAAGGCAAGAGAACCCATGATAATTTATTTCCATAAATGAACTCTCAAGTTCCTTTCTTAACAACCACCCTTTTACATCATCATCCTAAACCAACCATCTCACCTTCCCTTGCAATTTTTCAATCATTACCAAAACTTCACCTCACCGATTACCTAGGATGAGCTTAACCTAACTAGCCGACACTAGATTTAATATGGGGTAATAGATGGGGAAACACATCACTTCCTTGCCTTAACTTAACATTCTTATTATGAGCATGCAATTTCCTTATATCACCTTTCATAACCTTTAATTCGAGGAGTTTAAAGGATCACCTTATTAGATCACATCTCATAATCTTTAATTCGAGGAGTCTAGAAGATCATTTCCATGTGTTTTACATCATCTTAACTTTAGCACGTTATTTAGAGATACAATATATGATCATATCATAACTTATCATTTAACATTTCATGCTCATAAAATACTTCAACTATGCATCTCAAATATCTTAACCATAATTGCAATTCTTCATAAAGTAAATCACATAAACATCCCATTATCAACATCTTATTGAAAAGTAAACATGCTCCTACCCAGTATGTCGGAATCAAGGACCAGACTCAACTATATATATATATATATATGTATATGTATTAAAGATCATCACGGATATTATTCATATTTTCATCCTCAAATTATCAGTAATTGCTCATTAGCCCTTAAACGGGCCAAAACTACAAATTAGTTTAACCTAGTATTAGTAATTATTCTTTTATGCATCTAAGAGATCAATTACAATAATTTCCACTAATTTTTAACCTCATGAACATTACCAAACAATGCTGTAAAGTTTGGATAGCTCTTAAAATTAAACCATTTTAGGGTTCTAGAAGTTACGTCTTTGATCCTTTCTTATTACCGGCTTTTCCTAAGATGCTAAAATTAATTCCTACACCAATTATGAGAGATTCTTATACATATACTAATTGTCAAACATCCTTTTACAAAATTATAACTTGCTGAAATAGAATCCATAATTCAATCCTTAAGAGTTCTAAAAATCACATTTTTTGATCTTTTCTAGTTGCTAGTCTTTCTCCAAGTGCTAAAATAGTTATTACATTAATTATTAGAAATTTTTACACACTTAAATAATCCCAAATAGCACTATATAGAAACAAAACAATTTAGGCAGTAGCCAAAAATTGAATTGTTAGAAGCTTCCAAAATTACAATTTTATGTATTTCTAGTTACTAGTTTTGCCTAAAGTGCCAAGAATGATTTTCACAACAATTAATAGCAATTTTCACACATCTAAACCATTCCAAACAACATGTTACAGATTTAGAAGGATCAAATCAGTAGCTATAATTTTAATTTCTAAAAGCATTGAAGGTTGCAATATTAATCATTTCTAGTAACTAGTTTTCCTCTAAATTTATTCTAAGTCAATGAAAACACTTAAAACCAATTTACCCCTTTGAAAATATAAATATTAACCCTTAGGGCAGTAGCAAGAATAAAGATTTCATTAATAAGCTTTTGTTCATGAAAATCATATTTTTAATAGCTTTAGAGTTTCCAATTCTTTCAAAAATTACAAGACACAAGTTTTGAATCTTAAAATAAAATAAAATCCATTCCAAGACCAACATTTTGTCATGGTCAAAAATACATTCAAGAGAAATAGCCATGATCAAAATTTCCATTTAAGATACAAGGGTATGTCTTTAAGCTCTAGATATTTACGTGATGGCAATAATCATAAACATGCTATGCAATCTCATTTTTAATCTTTGTTATTATAAGGTGATGGCTTGGAAATATAAATATAGGAATGCAAGTTTATTTTTTAGTCTTTAAAGTTTAGATGATAACTTGAAAAATAAACATAAAATGCAAGACTTGAAATTTTAAACATGGAAATGCAAGTCCATTTCTTTAATCTTCAAGATTTAAGGTAATGACTTAAAAATAAACATGGTATGCAAGGCATTGAAACATAAACATGAGATGCAAGAGCTAAAAATATAAACATGATGCAAGTCTATTTTTATATCTTACTAGGGCTCATTTCAAGATTTTAAAGAATGATACTTCTAACCCCAAGCAATCTTAACAAATGGGAGTGAGCTTTAGAGTCTCTTAACACCATGGTTTCCAAGAACCTTATTTCTAAGACTCAAAGAAAAACCAACAAAGAGGACCAAATAGCATTTTACTTGTCATACACCATTTGAAAATGAAAATGAAAACTTGAGCTTTAAAGGTCACAAATATGATGATTTAACAAACATCCTCTAGGAATCCTCACATCAAGCCATGGTCTCAAACATCAAAGAAAGAAAATATATTTCAAAGGAACCAACAAGTATTCCATCTTCATCTCACTCTTTAAAACCAAAAACAAAAAGTAAGGCTTTAGGCTTTAGAGGTCATGCACATGGTTGTATCATAACCACCATCAAGATCTCTCATCATCAAGCCATGGTGTTTAATCATCCAACAACAACAAAACTGAAAAAAATAAAGGAGGAAAAAGGAAAGCTCAAAATCGAAATGGAAAGAAAGAAAAGAGCAAAAACTCAACCATTCATTCATCATCAAAATCGAAAATGAGAAGGAAAATAAAAGAAGAAAACATGTCCATTTGTTCCAACATCCAAACTGAAAATAAACCAAAGAAAAAGAGAAGAAACTCAAAACAAAATCCATACCAAAGTTATTTTCTTGTTGGAAAAGAGAAAGCTTGATCTTGTGTGTTGAAATGAGAAGAAAAATGGAAGGAGGAAAGGAAAAGAGGAAAAGAAATGGAAGGAGGATTTTTCTTGTGTTTTTGAGCTTGGGGATAGAAAGATTATGTGTGTTAGAGATGCTTTATGGTGGAGGAATGGTGGTTTGAGGTGGAGAGGAGGTTGAGAGTGGTAGTTCTTGGAGATAGAGGAGAAGAAAATGAGAGCTTGAGTTGAGAGGATTTCAAGAGCTCTTTTTTGACACTAAAGTCTTGCCAAAAAAAGTCAGTGGTAAAATGAAAGTGTTTGTGAATGTTAGTGTGTAAAAAGATTAAAATATGAGGTTTCATTTTGGGGGAAAAGCAAATATGGGGGGAAATATTTTGTGTTTCATGTAGGTTAGAACATGTATTAGAGGTAGATTTAATTAGGCAAAAGGTTAGGGATTGGTAACTAAAGGTTAGGAGTTGTTATCATGTGTTTAAAACCTTCAAGACATGGTTAAAGTGTAGTCTTACACTCTTAGTTTGAATTAAACTCAATTACTTTGAATTTCAAAAGCCAACACAAATCTTAATTTTAAGGAAAAGGAGAGAGAAAACACTATTTATGCTTTGACTATTTCATGTCTTATGAGCTCATTGATTTAAGAAAGGATTTAACTTTTTCTAAGTAATCTTAAGCCTCAATTTTTCTCAATTAATTATTTTGACTCAAGATTAATAATTAAAATTAATTTATCTTTAATTAAAGGCTAATATTGCCTATGTTCCCTTAATCACACAATTAAGTTCATTATGCACTTAGTTAGAGTCAAAACGATAATTTTACATAAAAACTCCTCGGGCTCACCCGAGCTTTTACAGATATCATGCATCCTTTAAAAATAACATTTCAAATTTCCAGGTAATGCCCGAGTCCAATCAGCAATTAATTCCGCATTAAATTACAACAGGGGTATTTTGGTAAAATCAAAAATTGAGATTTTCACCTTTATCATCATGCATAACAAATATAATCCCCTTCAAACATTAAAATAACCCTTTGAGGATGGCCTAGACCAGCTGTCCTCGATTCCCAGGTAAAAACGACCTCAAGGGCATTTTGATCATTTGCACACGAGAAAAAATTGGAGCATTACAACACATACTGGTCAAAGGAAAGTAGGTATTAATACAGAAAAAAAAGCAATAGAGAAAGACACCGATAGTGGTACATAATGTAGCAATACAAATAAGATCATCAAAACAAATGAGGTGCAGGGATTTGAGTGTGGAAAATGTTATGCTATGTGAGCTAATGAGGCTAGGGTGTATAGGCAAGATTAGTTAGTGTCTGGTAGATAAGGGATTGTTGTTGTTTGTATTTTATCTGATAGGGTGTACAGGCAAGAGTAGTGAGTGTTTGGTTCTGTGGCTATAGTTATTGGTTATGGTGTATTTTAGTATGCATTATGGTAGTTGGAAGGAAAAGTGAAGCATGCATGTAGTAGCTTTAGAGATGTAAGCATTGCAGGGGTTAATAGGTTTTTTTGTTTTCTGATGAAGGCTTAATTGTGCTTTTATTCTTGTAGTAGTACGTCCTTCCCCCTTGGTTTTTTTTTCGTTTATTTCCCTTGTTTAAATTTTTTGAATTGGGTGGTTGGGCATTCGATGCTCTTCAAAGGTGGTGGCCAAGTTAGGAACTTTTGTTATTTGCATGTTTTCAGGTTTCAAACATTTGGATACCGACTTTTGTGACAGCATGTAGGCTTTCGACATAGTTTGCGGACATTGTGATGCTTCATCAGAAAGTGTGTCTGTTGGTTTTGTTGTGTTTGAGTTGCATAATATATAGGTAAGAATCTTGTATGGGGTAACCTTTCCTTTTGTACTTGATGAGACACTGAGATTTTTGGTATTGATTTACCAAAAAGGGATCCAAAAGGGGATCTTCCTCTATTTTTTTTGTCATTGTTAGTAAAATCTTCTTGTCTACTGCTTTAACCTAGTGTAGAAAGAAGATTAGAACTGGGTTAAAAATTTTGTGATATGAATAAGGAGCCTTAAGGCATTAGGCGTCAACTACAAAGTGCCTATGAAGGGAAACAAAGTCAAACATTGATGGATATTGGTGAACTCAAATGCATTGCATGCTGGTGAAAATGTAGGGGTTTACAACTTTTTTGTTTTTTGTTCATGTTACAGGTGAAGTGATTTTTTGAATTTGATATGCAGATGAGTCGATAACATAATTTATGATGGAACGAAGATTTTTGGAATTATTGTTTTCAAGGAAGAGGCTAAGCATGCTGATTAGTAGACGGTACATTCCTGCAGTGTTATCTACAACGATAAGACGAAGTTAGGATAGCTGTTGAGTCGTGGTGGAAGCTTGAGCGAAGGAGTGAGGCTACTATTGTATGGATTTTTATTAAAGATTAATTAGTTAGTCCATGTTTTATTTTAGTACCTTGAATGCAAGGTGGTGTATATGTAATTATCTATTTTTTACAAATACGTTGTTTGTATAGTGATTGATATTGCAAATGACTGGGCTTGGAATTAGTGGAGAAACTAGTTTAAGTGGTGCTTGAAGTTAGTAGATTTGTTCATGACACTTGGGTTCTTTGTTTTTTAGCCTTTTGTTGTAAGTTGTCCACTGGGCCTGTTGCTATTGGTGTTGATTAGGTAATTAGTTGGGTCATTTGTAACCCAGTCTTTTTGAATTGAGAAGATTTTATTGACCTAAGGACGAGACATTGCACATGTTCTATGTATGTTTATTGATTTTATCAAAATGTAAGAAGTAGCTGTGAGAATAGAATGTTTTGGGTGGAGTGATGTGAAAAGTCTTGGGAAAGCTGTGAATTAAAAGTAGGGTAGCTCCTACAAGATTCCCATGAGTTAAGTCCCAATTTTATGTGGGAATTTAAATAATTAAATGATCTTCCAACTTTTACAAATGAACAACAAAGCTACTACACATACATGTTGGAGTTTAGTAGAACCACAATTCATTTTGCAAACACATGAGCTGGTTTCGCAAGTGGGCACTTAGATTCCCTTTTTTATTTGTGCAATAGGGAGAGGCGATAGAAGTCGTAAGAATTGGATTCCAATTGCTAGCAAGAGGAGAAATTTCTCCTATGTGATATCATTCTTTTATGGGAATGGATGGAATTGGAATCAAGAGTCCACGAAATCTACAATGTGGATATACTAATTTATGAGAAAACTGGTAACAAAGCATATATGAGTTTAGCTATGCTAGGTATGGTCTTCTTCTTATTGTCCGTATATTTCATAATTTGATTATTATTTAGCGCTCTTTGCAGAGATTGGGAATAAACTTCATGAAAAAGGTAATAAATTCTTGTATGATTCACATACTTCTTCTTGTTTAGTTGTTTTCTTGACATTGGTGAAATAAGTATTTAGTATTTATATAAAAAGCTAGTCTTTGATCATTTTATTGAATTAAGTCCGTTAAAGGTTGACATTTTTTTAACATAATTTTGTGTTATTCATTTGGACCTGTGAGTGATGGAAAGTTTATGTAATAATTGTAGGCTTAGGTGGAAGAAGGCATAGCATTGCTAGGGATGTCTGTGTGTTTGAGATGATTCAAGTCAAACCACTTTCTTCCCAGATCAAAATCATTGGAACTCGATAAAGCCAGGACTTCCCAATTTGAGGTCTCATTTACTTGATATATCTTTTCTTTCTTAAGTGCTAGTTGGGGTTTATTCTATAAATTTGTTAACAAATGCATTAATGTTAGTCATAATTAGTTACTGTTTGAGTTTGGTTAAGAGCTGGTAACATTTAGTTTGCATATACCTTACTTTTAAAAGTTGATGAAAAGTTTATTAGTAGTAAGTTGATATATGTTTGGACATTTGGAACTTGAAAGTGATTCTAACAGCATTGGCATTGCTTGGATTTTGTTTATTAAAACACCAGTTTGAAAGTATAATTTACATAAAGGAAGGTGCTGTTTATAATTTCATTGCATGTATTATATTTCGTGTTATGTATTTAATTCAATTCTTTGAAATGGTCTAGTAAAATAGTGTAATAGAAATAATAATTATTAAAAATAATTATTTTGAGAGAATTAAATAACTTTTGCTACCATCAGTGGCCCCTAATCCTTGTATGTTGGAAAGTTTTTTGTATGGTTAAAAATGTAAGTAAAAAATGTAAGAAGATGAATTAAGCAGTAGGATATAATAGTAGTCAGTATAGAATTTAATCAACAAAATTGAAAAAAGTGTCATTCACATGGGTTATGATATATAATATACTTTCATTACCTTATGTTGAATTGTCGAAGGTTGAATTGGCAAAGCAAGAGACATGTAATTGGATTTCTAGCAAAGAAAGGTTAAAACAAACAGACTCTGGATTAATGACATGTAATTATGGCTTTGATTAAAATTTTCACTGACGTTGAAATTTTTAAAATTTGCGAATGGAACAAATTTTGTTAGTTCAAATGCTAAAAGTTGTATGTTTTCCATTGGTGAGCAAGGAAAATATGCATTTCGTGGAGCTGATGTAATTTTGAACCCCACCATGTAACGCCCCAATTTTTACTGTAATTTTTACTGTCATTAGAAATTACTCAATTACCGAATTACCATAGGTAATTATTACATAAGATTTGAGGCCGAACAATCCTCAATAAAGGAATATAACATTAGAAGAGAGGTTAGGAACGATTCATGCGAGAGTCGCAAATCCCGAATTTCTGTACGTATAAAATGACCAAAATGCCCCTGAAGTTATTTTACTCAGAAAATGAGGATTGTGGGTCCCACCTATTCTCAAGGGGATATTTTGAGGATAATAAGAGATTGTTTGTGTTATGTGTGTTAATAGAGCAGAAGCATCTCAATTTTAAGTTCCGAAGCACGAAATGACCAAAACGCTCCTGCGGCTGTTTTAACTCTGATGTGCGTGCCGACTGAGCCCGAACCTCACTAAAATGTTTTAAAATGTGTTTTTAAGCCATGATGAACCATTGGTTAAGCTCGGGTGGCCTCGGGCAGTTTTTAAGTGAAAGTACGATTTTGCCCCTGTTTTTAGGCAGTTTTGCGAATTTCGGGATTTTTGATTCGTATACCGAAACTTTAGCAATATTAGGCTCAAATTAAAGCTTATTAAATTCCAAATATTAATCTAGAGTCAAAATTATGTATTTAGATTGATTAGAACCCAAAATTGCTCAAAAACACCCAAATTGCTTACTAATTCACTTAAACCCTTAACCGTAAATTCTCTAAATTACATGAATACCTTGCCTACACCTAAATAATGCATGGAACACACAAATTTCACTTCTTTGGGCTGTAATGGATGAAATTATTGATGCCATTATGCAGCTGAATTATTGCCAAAAGTTGCACTAAAACAAAATGCCAAAATGTCACCATAAGAGACATAATTCCTTAATTTCATACAACTTTGTCTAAAATGATTTTTCCTCCCTTATTTCTCCTGCAAAATTCCGTCCACTACCTCATCATTTTGGCCAATTAGAAGCCTCAAAATCTTCTATAAATAGGCTTGCTTGAGTGGTCTTGGAATGCTTGGTTCATAACTAGTTTTTAGGAGCACCAAAAACTTTCTTTCTTCCTCCTCTTTGGCTGAATTCTTTCTTCAATTTTTTCAAAGAGATTTTGTTTCATTTCACTTCAAGAAACCAAGTTCTGTTCCTCTTCTTCAACTCAGATTAGGTAGGGAGTAGTTTCTAAATTTATTTCTATGCTTTGAGGAGTTATGTTTTTAGCTCAAAATGATGAAATTATGAACTTACCTTAGCTTTTCATTTTGGTTTTCCTCTTCAATTTTTCTTTAACCAATTCAACCATATGGCCTAGGTGGAACTAAGATGATGGCTTGATGATGAGGACCTTGAGGGTGGGTTATAAATCCATCACAAGTTAGGCCTCTAAAGCTTGAAAATTCCACTTGATGCAAAACTTTGAAGAATAATGCTTTATGATGCTAAAACAAAGATTTTTAGTTTAGAACTTGAAAGATGTATTTTCCTTTTATGTTTTATTTCTTGTTAAGATATGTATTGGGTTGAATTTATAATTCTTTTAAAGTCTTGAAGGAGCTCTAGTAAAGAAACAAAATGAATTTGCATCCATGATTAAGTTTATGCTTTGCATAACCATGTTTACCTTCTATGTCATCACTAAATTTTCAAGAATGAATAAATGAACTTGCATTTCTCATGTTTAAATTCCAAGCTTGTATTTCATGTTTATGTTTCAAGTCATCACTTAATCTTTCAAGATAATAAAGAGGTTGCATCTCATATTTAATTTATGCTCTCACTATATTTTATAATGGCTAAAAGAATCAACGCATGGCATGTTTATTTTATGCCATCACCTAAAGATCCTAGAGCTCAAAGACTTGCCCATGTATCACAAGCAAAGAAATATGATTATTGGAGTTAAAGAATTTATTCTTTAAAAGTCTTGAGATTGGAGCTTAAAAAGATGTAATAATAATCCTCTTCTCCTCTATGGTCCTGTATGGGACTACCACCGCCTCCGGTTTCTTAATATTCTCTTCTCCTCTACTATCGGTCTGTGTGACTACCGCCGCTCTGGTTTCTTTATATTCTCTTCTCCTCTATTGGTCTGTGCGGATTACCGCTCCAGCTTCTTGTATCATGTTTATATTTCAAGTTCTTGCATCATGTTTAATTTTCAAGTCATCACCTTAAATCTTAAAGATAAAGAAATGGAATTGCATATCATGTTTATAATTCCAAGCTATCACCTTATAAAGATAAGATTAAAATAAGGTTGCATAGCATGTTTATAATTCTAAGATGTCACCTAAATCTCTAAAGCTCAAGACTTACTCCTTTTATCTTAAGTGAGAATTTTAATTATGAAGATCCTCCCAAATTTGACAAAAGAACTAGTTTCTAAATGAGTTTTAAGGCTTTGCAAGGAATTTATAGGGAACTAGTATTTTATATGCACTTAAAATATGATTCTATGTAATTGCATAAGGTTCATGATTCGGCCACTTATCTGAGTTTAGTATCAATGTGTGATAATGATTTGATATCATTGAAGTTGTGATAATTATGGTTTATTGTTAAGAGAATGATTCATAATTGGTTTAGTAACTAATTAGTTCTATAATTGATAATTCTATGTAAGGATTGGATGCTTATTAAGTACTTGATATCATTGAATGATTTCCTGGCTTGCATGTTATAGTTGCGGTGGCAAATAATGAGAATGCTTATACATGAAATGTTCTTTATGATGTAAAATTTACCTTTGTTGCTAGAAGAAAGTGTATCATTGTAAAAGTGTAATTTGGAAAGGTTACGCTAAGGAAAGACTTGGTATTTAAGCGTGTCCATTGTGAGCTACCTCTCTTTCCTGGGAATCTCCCATATGCATGATTACAGTTGATATATATTATTCTAGCTTAAGACTATAAATGAGAAAATGTTATGATGTTTATGAATTGTATTGTGATATAACATGCAAAGATTTAATGGTGACTTAAACTTATAAGAAAATGATCCTTTGGAACCATCAGACTATAGGTGGTGAAAAGGTGATTTTAGCCCCCTAACCCGTTCTCTCAAAAGGGTAGAGTTGGGACTTTAGCTTATCAAAAGGGATAAGTATATGCTAGTGACGACTAGTAAAGTATGAGCTCATAACCTAAATTACTCCCAAAAGGGTGGAGTATAGGGTGGCCTAAGGAAAATAATGATGATGATAAGATTTTAAGTCACCTAAGGCACTAAAGAAATGAAATATGTGCACTATGTCCACGTGTAGCTAATATTATATGACGTTCTTTTATGCATGTTATTTGATAATGATGATGAGGAAAATGATGTAATGATAAAGGAAAAGTTCATTGTAAATATGACATGTTAAGATTATGATGCATTATAAGACGCATGATTAAAAATTGACGAACCTCGGTTAAGTATTTGTCCGAACTTAAAATGAATCTTTGCATGCTCACTATTTTAGAATAATCTCGAGGTTCCTGGGGACTTTGATGATGACACTGTAGAAGGAAGTACCTTACTGAGAATTCTTTAGCAAGATTCTCACTCCCTTTTCTTTATTTCCGTCATTGTCTCCAGATTCAGATGGTGACATTCGTCCCTGTTAGTTGATACCCTACTTGGGAATTTCACTATGATCCGATGCATCGCTCGTATCATTTGAAGGGAGGTGCGTGATTCGTGTTTTTATTTACATAGGTCGTCCATTTGCACATCCTGTCCCTAGTTATCGATTTTCTCCTACTTCTCCCTATGGCGATGAAATGGTTTTCAAACATGCACGTCCACTTCATGAAAGGATGTTACGTTCTTATCCCGCTTCATCTGCTGTCCATGGATTTCCAGAGTATGTTCCCGGGACGAGATATTCTGAAACTGATCCTTCAGAGGACACTCCTACTCATGTATATTCTGAGAGCTCTGCTCCTACTCCCACACATGTAAGAGAGGGTAGTGAGGAAATAGTTGTTCAGCCGAGGTTAGCAAGAAGGCCGTCCATGCGACCCCAGCCTGGTGCATCTCGTGTGTCCCCTCCCGAGGGAGCTCATCAGTGGATCGGATTTATTCCCCCATTTCCAGGACAGTGGCCATAGAGGTTTCTTAGTAGATTTATGTGTGATCATGCACCCTAGTTTTAGGATAACCTTCCCGGCTTATGGAGTTATCTAGTTTAGGGGCATGTATTTCTTTAAGTATATTTTCTTTTATGGGTTTGCATAAGATAATGATGTATGAACATAACCCACGCTTTGAGTGAGGTTATTGTATGTAAATATATGCTATAATGTGCTTATGGATGTTATATGATGGAGCCTAAGTGATATGATGTGATATATTCTTAAACGTCTTATTATACTCCGCTTACTTGTTCACGTTGTACTCGACTCACGTTTTCAATTATGTGTTTAAAAAAAAATGGCTTGTAATTTCACTAAGTAGTTTCAAATTATGAAGAAAGAACCAAAGCAAAGAGTAAAGTCTAGTCATTAATCAGATTCAACCTAGGTGTATCTGGTTAATTACTAGGGTGTTACACACCAGATCATGGATGTTGACAATAAGGGCTCGAAATGCAATTGTCAATGCATGAAAAGCTACCTTTACAAAGAGTGGCCTTTTTTAGTAAGGAAGTGACTGAGGCATTCGTAATCATGGGTTTATGAGCACGGATAAATTTTCATTTCGTTTATTTGTTGGGGTTATGATTTGCATCTTTTTCATGTAACAGTCTTTGAATCATCCATGCTTAGACAAATTCTATCATGTAAGTAAAGTTCTAACTATTCTAAGCAGTCACTTATAACTAGTTGGATTAGGAGATAAGATATATATATATATATATATATATATATATATATATATGTAGAGAGATTAGATATGTACATATGGTGAAAAGCATTTCATACAGTATGATGTTATATCCTAACAGATACAAAATTTATCAATAGACACAATAGGTGGTTTATGGTTTAAGTTGAAAAAAAAGGGTAGTTTTGCACCCCTTCCCCTTGGGCTCTATATCCTTATGGACACAGACCTCTAGATTTGATAGGTTGACTTTGATTTCTAAAAACATGGCTTTTGTTGACAAGGCAGTCACCTGTATTTTTTGAATTAGTTAGTAGTTAGCAACTGTCCATAGATTTTGGTGTATAGTTAGTATGTGTACCTTTAACCAATAGGTATAGGCAATAGTATAAAAACGTTTAACCATATTAAGTTGGAATAATTTGTGTTAATTGCATGTTAAATAAAAGCTTACAATAATTATAGTTGGAGAAGTAGTGTCTAATTATGTTAACCCTTAAAAAGGGTTTAACACCTTTACTGTCAACTACCTCAAACACAAGAATTATGCCAGGTTGAAGGTTGGCGTCTTTAACAAAAGAAGACCAGTTTCCACACAGAAGACCTTGGTTGTCCTTATTTGTTGAATAGGTAACAAAGGTTGTGTTCCACTCCCTTTCCTTAAGTATCAATATCACTTCGTGCCTTTATTCGGTAATGAAATTTGGTTTAGGAAAATTCTTCTTCATCTACAGTGTATGAATAAATTGGTCAATGCCTTTATACATCAAAGGGATTGCAATTCAATGTTGTTAAGTGGAGTAGCACAAATTAAAAAGTAAAAGACAATATGCTAACGATACCAGGGGGTCCCATTTTTTATGTTTACTTATTGAATCTGAAGAGTGAAATACTTGAAAGATGATTTGAAATTTGCAGCCACCACTTGTAGAACAGTTTCGTTAGGCTAATTCAATGACCCTTGTGGTCTCAAAATTTCATCATGATGAGTGAGTGTTGTTGAGATGTTCCAAAAGTTTCTCGTGATTTGTAATACTTTGGCTGCAATGTGGAAAATGTTACACTAACAGATAGAACTATCCTATAGGTATAGAATACTAATAAATATGAATTCATATATTAGGATACTTTCTATTTATCCATTTAAGTCGACTAGAGCCCTAGTGAAAAGAATAGGCAAACACCAAATCAGACCTTAATATAAGTTGTCTATATTCAATTTTCAGCAATTTTTTCAAAAGTTAACAAATTAGGTGGACATATAGGAAAAAAAAACTATTTTTTTCCATGACTCTTACATGTAACAAAAAAGAATTGTGAAATTTCATTTTGACTATATTTTTAAATCCATGAAAATATCACTATGTAACTATAGGACTCTTATAAAATTTGGACTATAAAGGGGAATCTTGTTATTACCATCCAAATTACTTGGGTTAAGGTTGTGTCTTACATGGTCTACTTCTTGATGTCCCTTCACCATCAATTGCAGTGGAAGTGGGGCCTTGATAGTCAATGGTTAGTGTACTCTCAGAAAATATCAACACAGTCATGATCTCAGTTCCATCATACTTGAATAGCAAAGCATATTGAATACTTATGTTGTAGGCTTTTTCAATTTCAATCCAACCGCAAGCTATGAAAATGGTGTCCTCGGTCTAGCCCCATTCAAATTTCCACTTAATTTCATCTAGTTCCTATGGCAGTGTCCTACCATAATTTGTGAAGAAACTTTGTGGGAAAGTATGCAAAGTAGACAATTTGAAAAACTTTAGACACAGCTCGAGTCAAAAGTGCTTGCCTTTGTAAAATGTAAGAAATTGTTCCTTACAAATAAATTAGTGTTTTCTATCGCTATTATTCTCAAGAAATGAACTGAGTTGTATTTCATTGCTAATGAGTGTGTTGCAACCATGCCTTTGTTGGATCTTGACAATTTTCACTACAATATTAAGGCATTCAAGGTAAGGCAAATATGAGATATAGCTTAGCATATAAGAAAAGGTAGGTTACCAATTGTAATTTATTCTTAATGCCGCAGTACATGGGTGTGTCATCCAGCACAACCCTATTAGGTTTTATAATAATTAATTATAAAATTTAAGGTACTAATGACAATAAAAATGTACCCCATTGAACCTGAAAAGATAACAAAACAAAAGTAAAGTTTTTAGTTTCCTAATTCAATGTGCATAGTACTAGGGTTATATCGAGGTGAGGATGGTATCCTCGACATCTAGAAATTGTATAACATGTATGAGTGGAAAGATTTGGCACAAAAATTTGTAGGGTTGATGTTCTATTTTGACATTTTCTCTTCATAGTACAATATTGAATATAGTTTCTATAGATTCTGAATGTATATCATAACACAACAAATAAGCTGGCCTTTTACATAAGTTTTCAGACCTTGACATACCTAGTTGATTTGCTTCACCTTATTTGGTGCTTGTTATTTTGCTTCACAAGATATTGAACAGGTAGTGACAGTTAGGTTTGTTGTAGAGGCAATCGCCCCTAAGCCTTGTCAACTGATGTAATCCATTGCTAGGGTTTGGTATGGAGTTTTGTTGGGTGGATAAAGGGGTACGAAGGTTACTTTCTTTGTGGACTGCAGGCCTTGTGAGTTTGGGTTGCTTATTCATGGTAATTGGTGGGTCCAATATGCACAATGTAAGTCCGTAATGTATGGCCACTCTATGTATCTATGTTTCTATACATACTACAACAGGGGAGTTTGAAAACTTAACATAGCTAAAACTATTCGTGGGCAAGTATTGATTTCACAAGGTTTTTTGAAGACAAAAATTTAAAATGAGTAAAAAGTTAATAAAGGTATCTATATGTATATATTATTTGATTTGATTTGATTGGTAGCTATCTTTTACACTTAGGGCGGCAAAGTAAATATAAGGGCTATATGAATTATAGTTTGAAGGCTATTGCTCACATGCCTACCTTGGCCAATGCCTATGGTGGCCAACTGTAGTTGTGCCAATAGCAACATGGCATGTGGCATAGAGGACCCTACAATAGCTTACTGAAATCATGATTGGATTAGGGTATGGTTAGGGACATAATGTATATGGATTGTGGCATATGCTGATGTGAATGGTTGGTGGTTGGCATTGTTAATTAAATTGCTTTAATTTTCTTTTCATTTTATGGGCTGGTTTAGTCATAAAACAAAGAGGAGTAAGAGCTCGAAACATGGTATAAGGCCCAAATACAAATAGAAGAAGACTACGGCCCATATGCACATGGAAATTACACAGTTCTACATATCAAGTGTCCGAGCATCATGAAAAAGAATAAGTGAAAATATAAAGTAACTACCAAATGAGACGAAGAAAAATAGTAGGCCAGACAAATGATATGTTGACTGGCTTCTTGTGCTTAGAAAAGAAACAAAAGCGGATAATTCCAAATAGTGGGCGTATTGAAGTTGAATAAAGATAAATGCACATGTTGAAAAAAGAAAGGGCAAGCAGTATGCATGGTAGCTAAATGTGATAAACATATTCCTAGCTACCCGATAAAAATAACAGATAACAAAGTCGTTTAGCGACTTTTTATAACACAAATTTCATACACATGCAGTAAGCAAAATCAACATTAATTGGGTAATTTATGTAACATCCTAATTTTTAACCCAATACTCTAGAACATATTTAGGTTAATCATTAGTCTATTACACCATAGTTTCCTTTTTACTTTAAAATACTTAGCGGAAAATACAGATAAATTTTTTTTGAAATGTAAAGGCAAAGTGAGAGCCACGCAACATGACGAATGATGAAGCATGAGAGGAATAAAACACAAATCCAAATAAACACATCATGAACATTCGGTCACAAAACACGTAATTGCACAGCACAATAAAACAAACTGCATAAGTGGATATATATATTATGCCCACCCAAGAAAGGTGGGACTTAGTTTAGTACAATATAAAGCGAATACAACTGAAATGGAAATACATGGAAAAATGAAAGTACAATAGAAGGCATAAAAAGAAACTTTCCTACTCTAGTGTGTCTACAAATAGATAACCTTAAGGCAAAAGGGAGGTTATCCTGGTCTAGTCAGAGCTCGGGCACCAGAACACGATTTTCGTCTCCTACTGTGGGCCTTTCTGAAAAGGAGGGACGTATCTGATCCACTGGGCTATCTCTGCCGGGGTAGCTATACTTTGTATCGGCCGGGCATGAGCTCCACGGCGGGGAATCATCCTCACCTGTCATCCACGTATCGGCTGAGTGACAAAACCTTCGCTACCCTCCCCAAAGTCCATCGGTACAGTGGGGGAGGATCCCTCAGAAGGTACCTGAGTGGCAGAGTCCTTTGAAGGGTCCGTCTCGGAGAATGATGAGGGGGAGCGGGGCACATACTGCGGGTAGTCCCGAATAGCAGAAGCTGTTGGTGGGGTGCGGTGGATCCTCAGGGGCATTTTGGTTATTTTGGACATTTGACTCCGCGATCCACGATCCTCGTTGGAAGTAGATTGAAAGTTAGTTCCTCCCTTAACTGTACATGCTCTGGCTCTAAGAGATGGCTAGGGTCGGACCCATACTTCCTTAACTGGGAGACGTGAAAGACGTCATGGAGATTGGAAAGGTTAGGGGGTAAGGCTATTTTGTAGGCTACTGTTCCTACTCTTTGGAGGATTTCAAAGGAGCCGAGGAATCGGGGGCTCAACTTTTTGACTTTCATAGTTCTCCCTAGGCCTATAGTGGGGGTGATCCTAAGGAACACATGTTCTCCTTCGTTAAATTCCAACAGCTTGTGCCGCCTATCCGCATAGCTCTTTTGTCTACTTTGAGCTGTAAGCATCCTATCCCGGATCCTCTTGATTTGTTCTATGGTTTCCCTCGCTGTATCGGGTCCTAGCATGCCTTGCTCTCTAGGTTCATACCAGCATAGAGGGGATTGACATTTTCGTCCATATAGGGCTTTGTAGGGTGCCATGTCAATGCTTGCATGATAACTATTGTTATACGCAAACTCGATCAGTGGCAGGTACTTGTCCTAACTTCCTTTTTGGTCTAAAACACAGGCTCTCAATATGTCTTCTAGGGTTTGGATCATTCTTTCTGATTGTCCGTCTGTTTGTGGGTGGTAAGCTGTGCTCAAGCCGAACACCTTTTGAAAGGCTCCCCAAAAATATGACGTAAACCGTGGATCTCTGTCTGAGATTATTGTCGATGGTACACCATGTAACCTTACGATCTCTTGGATGTACAGCTGAGCCAATTTGTCAAACGAGTATGTCACTCTAATAGGCAGAAAGTGAGCCGACTTGGTTAGTCGATCCACTATCACCCATATAGCGTCATGGCCAGCTTGGGTCTTAGGCAATCCTGTCACAAAATCCATAGATATGCACTCCCACTTCCACTCGGGGATTGACAGGGGTTGCAACAAACCTGAAGGCTTTTGGTACTCGATCTTTACTTTCTGACATACCAAGCACTTACTAACCCAGGCGACCACATCCTTTTTCAATCCGGGCCACCAAAACATCTTCTTTAAATCCTGGTACATCTTGGTAACACCAGGATGGATGGTGAAATGGCTTTTGTGGGCCTCCTCCAAGATCTTCTCTTGAAGGTCACCATCTTGTGGCACGCAGATTCTTCCTTCAAACCTCCATATCCAATCAGAACCTTGTTCAAAACCTCTTAACTTTCCTGTCTTAACCGTCTCTATGGTTTCCCTAAATTCCTCACTTTCCTGTTGTGCTAGCATGATTCTCTATTTAAACCCACTCGTCACACTAAGATAACACATCTCCATGCCCTCGTTGGTCACAGACATCCCCAGATTCATTTCTCTAAACTTCTCTATTAGCTCAACTTCCTTGACCATCATGTGAGATAGGTGCAATGACTTTTGGCTCAAGGCATTGGCGACTACATTAGCCTTGCTGGGGTGGTAACTTAAACCGAAATCATAGTCCTTAAGGAACTCCATCCACCTCCTTTGCCTCATGTTTAGCTCCCTTTGATCAAAGAGATACTTGAGACTCTTGTGATCGGAGAAAACTTCAAACCTCACACCATATAAATGGTGCCACCACATCTTCAAGGCAAACACTACGGTTGCTAACTCCAAGTCATGGGTGGGGTAGTTTGCTTTGTGCGGCTTGAGTTGCCTTGACGCATAGGCTACCACTTGCTTATTTTGCATCAATACATAGCCTAAACCCTTACCTGAGGCATCGCAATATACCTCGAAGGGTACATTGGGGCTAGGTAAAACCAAAACTGGGGTTGTAGTTAGCTTCTCCTTAAGCTTTTGGAAACTTTTCTCATACTCGGGGCTCCGTATGAAGGGGGCATTGTTCCTATTTAGCTTGGTTAGGGGTAGGGCAATCTGAGAGAAACCTTTGATATACCTACGGTAGTAGCCTGCTAAACCCAAAAAGCTCCGTATTTCTGTTACGGTGGTTGGTCTATCCCAATTCACTACGGCTTCCACCTTACTAGGATCAACAGCTATGCCTCCTTTTGACACGATATGCCCTAAAAACTTCACCTCCTCCAACCAAAATTCACACTTGGAGAGCTTTGCATACAACTTTTTCTCCTTCAAGATCTCCAAAACTATCCTTAAATGATGCTCATGCTCCTTGTGGGTCTTCGAATAGATGAGTATGTCATCTATGAAAACGACCATGAACTGATCTAAATAAGGTCTAAAGATCCTATTCATGTAGTCCATAAATACTGCAGGAGTATTCGTCAACTCAAAAGACATCACCGTGAACTCAAAGTGTCGATACCGAGTTCTAAAGGCAGTCTTTGGTATATCTTAGTCTCTCACCCTAATTTGGTAGTATCCCGACCTTAGATCAATCTTGGAAAATACCACTGCTCCTCTCAATTGGTCCATAAGATCATCAATCCTAGGCAAAAGGTACTTGTTTTTCACCGTTACGCGATTCAATTGCCTATAGTCTATGCACAACCTCATACTCCCATCTTTTTTCTTAACAAATAAAGCTGGGCTCCCCAAGGTGAGGCACTAGGTCTAATGAAACTCTTCTCCAAAAGCTCCTCAAGCTGGGTTTTCAACTCGGCCAACTCTAAGGGTGACATCCGATAAGGGGCGATGGAGATTGGTCCCGCTCTAGGAATCAACTCAATGGAGAACTCCACTTCTTTCTCGGGAGGGAACTCGAGTATCTCTTCCGAAAATATCTCAGGATAGTCTCTTACTACCGGTATATTTTCTAGGTTTTGCTCAAAGTCTACCTCGCTAGCGGCTAGGAGAACATAACCCTTAGTCCTTTCCCCATTATAGTTGACGTCTATGGTATTGAGGTAAAGTTTCAAGGTTTTACTAGTTTCACTAGGGGGAGAAGGAAAAACAACTGTTTTGGTGTCACAATCTAACAATACACGGTTGGTGTGAAGCCAATCCATGCCAAGGACTACACCTATACCTTTCATGGGCAAGCAAATTAAATCTATGAAAAAGGATCTATTTTCTGCAGTGAGATGGCAGTTTAGATAACAAAAACAAGTATTTACAGAACGATTTGTGGGGGTAGAAACAATAAGATCAAAAGGAAGTTTGGAAGTCTTTAAGTTTAGAGACTCGACACTAGCATACGAAATGAAAGAATGTGTTGCACTAGAGTCATAAAGTACAGTTAAGGTTCTACCATCTATTTCGCACTTACCTTCTATAAGGCCGTTGGATTTTTTCGCTCTATCCACATTGAGGGTGAAGACCCTCCCTTGGTGTTGTGGCCTGGGGTTCTGGTTTGTAGGCCTCCCATTAGAGCATCTGTTAGGGTAGTGGCCGGGCTTTCCACACTTGAAACAAACATTCTGCCCAGCCAGGCAGGGACGGTTGTCGTGGTCTTTCTCGCACTGGGGACACACCATAGTTAGTGCGGGTTTGGCAAAGGAGGCGGGGGCTCCTTGGGGCACCCTGTTCTTGGCCCCGCTGGACCCTCCTTGCTGATTGTTGTTTCGGGGGCCGCCCGACCCTCCTTGTCGATTATTGGTGTTGTTGTTATTGTTTCGGTGGTTATTGTACTAGAATGGTAGTCTGTGGTGTTGCTTGGATTATTGGTGGAAGAGGGTTCTTTATTGTTGATGTGGCTTGAATTGGTTGGTGTGGTAGGGGTTGTAGTGAGTTCGTGACTGGTTTTGTTGTTGCAGCTTGAACCTCGAGGCTTGCGGTCCTACCCCCTTGGTTTGTTCTGCTCTTGCAGCATTGATATTCTTTTGTCCTTCCTCCATGATCCAGCACTTGTTGACTAAGGTAGGGAAATCTCTGATCTCCATGTGCGCCACGGCATAGTTCAGCTCTGCCGTCAGTCTGGCCTCATACTTGACGCATTTCCACACCTCGTCAGGGTTCCCTTGAAATACCCGTGAGAACTTGATGAGCTCCTCAAAGTTCGCCGTGTACTGGGCGATAGTAGACCCTCCTTGGGTCAGTTGCATAAACTCGATATCCTTCGCGTTCCTTATTGACTCCGGGAAGTACTCTAGAACATATGTAGGTTAGTCATTAGTCTATTATGTCATAGTTTCCTTTTTACTTTAAAATACTTAGTGGAAAATACAGGTAAATTTTTTTTGAAATGTAAAGGCAAAGTGAGAGCCACGCGACATGACGAATGATGAAACATGAGAGGAATAAAACACAAATCCAAATAAATACATCATGAACATTCGGTCACAAAACACGTAATTGCACAACACAATAAAACAAACTGCATAAGTGGATATATATATATTATGCCCACCCAAGAAAGGTGGGACTTAGTTTAGTACAATATAAAGTGAATACAACTGAAATGGAAATACATGGAAAAATGAAAGTACAATAGAAGGCATAAAAAGAAACTTTCCTGCTCTAGTGTGTCTACAAATAGATAACCTTAAGGCAAAAGGGAGGTTATCCTGGTCTAGTCAGAGCTCGGGTACCAGAACACGACTGTCGTCTCCTACTGCGGGCCTTTCTGGAAAGGAGGGACGTATTTGATCCACTAGGCTATCTCTGCCGGGGTAGCTATACGCTGCTTTGGCCGGGCATGAGCTCCACGGTAGGGAATCATCCTCACCCGTCCTCCACATATTGGCTAAGTGACAGAAACCTCGCTACCCTCCCCAAAGTCCATTGGTACGGTGGGGGAGGATCTCTCGGAAGGTACTTGAGTGGCAGAGTCCTCTGAAGGGTCCGTCTCGGAGAATGATGAGGGGGAGCAGGGCACTTACTGCGGGTAGTCCCGAATAGCAGAAGTTGTCGGTGGGGTGCGGCGGATCTGCTCCTCTCGAGGGCCGAATGGTGAGGCAGGAGAGAATCGATGAGTATGTACAGGGTGATTGAAGGGTCGTCCAACGAACATGAATACATGAACAACACAGCGACCCATAAAATGGTATAACTCGTGGTCCGGATCATGATGCACCTCCCATGTCGGGTGTCCATAAAAATCACGAACGTTGCCATCTGAAGACGTGATAGAAGGAAAAGATAGAAGGAGTGAGAATCTTGCTAAAGAATCTCAGTAGGGCCTCCTACTACCTAAGTGTCATCATCTACGTCCTCAGGAACCTTGGGTTTAGTGTATAAAATAAGTGAGCATGCATTAAGTTCATTTTAAGCTTCGAAACATAGTTAGCCAAGGTCCATTCATTTTAGAATTATTCTTAATGTCATGGATGCAACATATTAAAGAATGTATGCATGACACTACTTAATGCAAGAATATTCATCATAACATCAAGTAACATCATAATAGTGGCATAAAGTAGCAATTGAAATCACAGGTGGGGAAAACTTTGTGACATAATCATCATACATTACTTTCTCATGGGGCCACCCTAAAAGACATTCGTTCTGGGGGTGCTCGGCAGAATCGGTGTCACCCAGAACGTGTCACATCTCTAGGTTATGAGCTCATACCTAACTAGTCGTCACTAGTTCTTACTTATCCCTTACCGATAAGCATATCAAAAATAAATCCTGACTCTCTAGTACGGGCTTAGGGGGCATTTTCTTAGAGGTGCTTAGCCGAACCGGTGTCATCCAAGAATACATCTTGGTACCGATGTCACATGAGTTCTTGGAGGTGCTCGGCCGAACTGGTGTCATCCAAGAACACATCTTAGTACCTCATCTCTTTTTTTAGGAAAATCTCATAGGTTTTTCAAAAACTTTCTAAGTCCCCAAATTTGTCAAAAATTCGACAGCATAACAGCGGCACGCCGGATTTCTTCCAAATTTACTTTATGCTATATAAACAATTAGAACATGTATCCTCAATCATAATTTCACATGTATACATAGTCATTCTTAGATAAAACATACATTCTCATGTAACATTATAGCTTATTATGCTCTTGATCCTATGGTGTCTTATGCTTTGACCCTTAAGGGCCTTAAACTTTAAGATATAATTATTCTATTGTCCTCTATCAACCTCTTATGCACCTAAGGATTTACAACTAATGACTTTTACTAGCACTTATGTCCATTAACAAATTTGGGCAGCATCATACTCTAAGGGTAGAATTACATCTTTAAGATTACGAGGTTCTAGAACTTACGTTTTAGACCCTTTCTTAGTTCCGTCTTCGTCTAAGGTGCTATAAATTAAATCTAAACCAATTATGAGGTATCCCTAAGCCTTTGAACTAATTATAAATCATGTTTACTACATTATACGGGTGTTGTACAGAATCAGAAAATTAAATGTTCTAAGAGTTCTAGAATTGCATTTTTACAGTTTTCTAGTTACTATCTCTACAGGTGCTAAAATTCAATCCTACATCAAATGTTACCAAGTTTTTCATAACTAAACAATCCTAATCTGATTATTATCATACTAAAACAGTTTGGGCAGAACCTAAAAATAAATGGGTCAAAACTATGCTAAAACTCAACTTTACGATTTTTCTGTAAGACTAGTTTCTTTCCTAACATGCATAGAAAGGTTCTCAACTTATTATACATAATTTTAACATGTTCCATCATACCAAAACACATCATTCAATAGAAAATATACCATGACAGAACTGAATTCATATATGTTCATATCATGCATAAAATTTCATTTCTAACAAGCATGAGTTACTAGTTTCTCCTTGAATCGTCTTAGGACTTCGAAAACCCTTTGGCAAACCCTTTTATCTTGTAAAAGAGGCTAAGAATAATCATGGGGCAGTGACTAATTTAAAATACTCTTGGAAGAGGTTTAATTTACAAATCTTGTTGATCATGACCTTATGGAACTCAAACAAAAACATAGGAAAACTTTTGAACATAGATTGTTGGCCCTTGCAACTAGATGAAACTCATTTTGAGTTTATCAACATCACATGGCCGAATTTACATCCTTAGGGATGTTTCCATAATCAAACTTTAACTTGAGATAAAAAGGGCAAGTCTTTGAGCTCTAGGTTCCTTAAGTGATGACAAAATATAAACGTGCTATGCATTCCATTTTATTCTTCATTATAAAGTAAAGTGAGAGCTTCAAAGTAAATATGGAATGCAAGAACTTGAAATTAAATATGCAAGGCACAAAGTAAATATGCGAAACTTGAAAGTAAATATGCAAGTTCAATTCTTTATTTTAGTCCTCTAGGCCCAGCCCAGTAACAATCGACTTTAAGGCTGAAATAGAAAGGCTTTGAGATTAATTAGGTGATATACAAGCTCTCGTTTTAAATCTTTCTTTAAGTGATGACTTGAAATGTAAACGTACAATGCAAGACTTGAACTTAAACGTGATAATGCAAGTCCTTTTCTTTAATCTTTAGAGTTTGGTGATAACATAGGAAGATAAATATGAGATGCAAGAGCTCGAAATATAAATATGAGGTGCTAGAAATATAAATATGCAAGTTCATTTTTATATCTTTACTAGAGCTCTTACAAGACTTTGAAGGAACTTAAGCCTTAACCCGAATTTATCACAACAAGCTAAAGTAAACAAAATATCATTCCTTGGAGCAAAATCATAAATAGCATTTTTGTTAAAACTCAAGCTCTAGAGGTCTCATTGTGGTGAACACATGGTCATCATCTAGAAACTCTCATCATCAAGCTTTCATGTTGAATCACCAATGATGGCCGAAATCTTAGAGAAAGAAAAAGGAAAAAGGGGCCGAAGCCATGAATAAGAAAAGAACCGTTTTGAAACTCTAGAGACCATGATCTGGATAATGTATTAACACCAAGGTCATGTGTCCTCATCATTGAGTTCATACACTTATTTTAGAACAACATCAAAGTTATGTTTTCAAGATAAAAAGAAAAGAAACTAAAAACTCTTTTTCCTCAAGAACTAAGATCAAGCTTTAGGGGTTGCTCAAGTGATGAACATCATCATGCAATCCCCATCATCAAGCTCTCATTTCCAAGCTCACCAAAGGCCCATAGCCGAAAATGGAAAAAGAAACAAAGAGGAAGAAAGAAGTTCTAAAAGATTCAAGAGAAACTATAAAGCACATAACTTAAACAAGAACTTTAATGGCTAAAACATTTAAGACAAAATCCCTACCAAGTGAAATGATATTGAAGAGGATGAAGAAGATGAAGAAGAAGAACTCTTGGTCTTTGGGAGAAAAGGAAAGCTTTGGGTGCTCTAAACTTAGCAAATGAACTAAAGGTGTTTCAAGTTCACTCAAGTATGCTATTTATAGAGAAATGAAACAAATGAAAGGTGCAAAGGAAGGAGAAGAGTTTTGGCCAAGGCAAGGTAGCCCATGAGGTCCATGAGGTCCATGAGGTGAGATGTTGTGATCTTGAGGCATGGTTCGGTATGGTTCAAGGTATGGTTTGGTATGGTTCAAGGTATGGCTCAAAGCATGGCTCAAGGAGTGTTTAAAACTTAAAACATGTGATGAAATTTAGATGATGTGGCCAAAATGCATCAGCCATGGGGGAGAGATTTCTTCCATTTAATTGTGGTTTAGATGTGTGTTTAGATGTGTTTTAGATTATGTTTAAGATTAGAATTTGTAGGAAAGTGTTTAGGTGAGGTAATGGTTAATTAGAGGCTTGTAAGACTAGGTTTAGGAGGTGGTCTTGCTAAATTAATGGAGTCAAACTCCATTAACAAGGAATCCAATGTCAACCCAATTCCTTGATTTAGGGAAATTAGAGAGAGAAAACACTATTCAAGATTCCAAGACTAGGAATCTTGAGTTTTTAATCTAAGTAATTTTAGGTCCTAATTAATTTTATTAACTTATTTTGACTCTAGATTAATTATGGAAATCAATTAATCTTCGATTAGAGCCTAATATTGCTTAGATTTGCTTAATTACATCATTAAGCTCAAACGACACTATCCCGGGGGTAAAATCGTAATTTTGCACAAAACTGCCTGGGACCACCGGGACTTAAACAGACACTTTTAAACGCATGAAATATTGTTTTAAACCTTCGGAGAAAGTTTCGGGCTCAATGGCACCTTTATCGGCATAAAAACGCTATAGGGGTATTTTAATCATTTTGACCCGAAACTGCAGAAAATGAGATTTTCGCCTCTGAAACCACTCAAGGGCCATCTAATCCCCTTCAAACATTGAGTTAACCCTTCGAGATCGGGTCGTATCTCGAATTTCCGAAAAAATGACCTTAGGGGCATTTTGGTCATTTTCCTCTCAAACAGAAAAATCGGGACGTTACAATTTATATAGTAATATTGGCAAGATAAGGTACACATATTATATAAATGTTGATGATTAATGCTATTTAGTAGCAGACATCAATAGAACATCCCATTGGAAGTGTAACGCCCCGATTTTTTTGTCTAAGCGAAAATGACCAAAATGCCCCCTAAGGTCATTTTTCACCCGGAATTCGAGGATGGCCAGCCCGACAGAATCAACTCAATGATCGAAGGGGATTGTATGCAAGTGAATGTTAATAGAGCAGAAAAATCTCTTTTTCTGAGTTTTCGGGTCAAAATGACTGAAATACCCCTATAATATTTTTGCACGGGTATAAGCGCCGTTGAGCCCGGAAATTTCCCGAAAGGTTTAAAATGATATTTTTATGAGTTTGGGCATGTATGTTTAAGTTCTGGTGGTCTCGGACAATTTTTGTACAAAATTACGATTTTGCCCCTGGAATAGTAATTTTGAGCTTAATGGCGTAATTAAGCAAACCTGAGTGATATTAGGCTCTTATCAAAGATTAATTAAATTTCATAATTAATATAGAGTCAAAATAATTTATTAAAGTTAATTAGAACCTAAAATTGCTTAGATTAAACTTAAACCTTTTTTAAAAACTCAAGATTTCCAGTCATGGAATCTTGAATAGTGTTTTCTCTCTCCAATTCCTTAAATTAAGGAATTATGTCTACAATTGTTTATATTTCAAAATGAGTTTCAATCTCACTAATGAAGCAAGAACACTCCCTAATCATGTCTTGACATCCTTAATTGACCATCACCTTACCTAAACACTTACTTCGCAACTCCTAATCTTAAGCCTAATCAAAACTACACCTAAACACACCTCTAAACCACAATTAAATAAGACATTTTCCTCCTTCTTGGATGCTCCAAAATGGTGCCACATCACCCCCCCCAATGCATCACATGTTTATTCATTCAAACACTCAAAGAACCACACTTAGGACCATACCTTAGGCCGTATCTAGCCATACTTTCCATCATACCTCACCATGCCTCCATGAAATCAATTCTCTCACCTCATGGAACATGAGGTTTTGGCCACTCCCTCCATTCATGCACCTTTGGTTTTGTTTTCTATAAATACACATGCAAATGAACTTGTAAGAACCTTTAGATCATTTGCTAAGCTTTGAGTTTTCAAGAGCAACCTCAAGTTCTTCCTTTTCTCTCAAGTCCTAGAGTTTTCTTCTTCTTATTCTCTTCATTTTCTTCAAGCTCACTTCAACCTCACCACTTGGTAAGGAGATTGTTCTAAACTTATTCATTGACTTGGATATGCGTTATTCTTGGATTAAAATATTGTTTTGATGAACATTCTTGGGCTTTCTCTTTTTCGATTTCTTCTTCTTCTTCCTTTATCATTTCGGCCTTCAAGGCCTTATTTACCTTCCATGGTGGTTTTGTTCTTTAAAAATTTTAACTTTCATGTTAATGTTTTGATATGAAAAGTTCTAGTTTTTCTTAGTTCAAACTCTTTTTCTCTCTTTTTATTTTTTTTGGCTAGGAGGCTTGGTTTGAAAGGAAATTTTCTTAGCTTGATGATGGGATTTCAAGATAATGGACCCATGGTTATCATTTGAGAAACCCCTAAAGCTTGAAACTTAGTTTTGATCTTAACACATTTTGGCTTTTCTTTTCCTTCTCCTTAGCCTTGGTTTCGATTTTCCTTTTCTTTTCCTTTCCCTTTGGTTTTGATTTTGGTTTCCTTCTTCCTTCCCTTGTCTTTGATTCTAAAGAAAGGTTGTTAGTTATTTGATCTCTTGATCTATTTCCTTGAGCTTGATGATGATGTTGAAACCATAAAGTTTCCTTGAAACCTTGGTACAAAGAACTCTAAAGCTCACTTTGTCTTGTTAAGATATGTGTTGGATTGAGATTTAGATTCCTTTAAAGTCTTGTATGAAGTCTAGTAAAGAATATAAAATGAACTTGCATTCATATTTACATTTCTTGCCTAGCATGTTTATTTTTCAAGCCATCACCTAAGACTTAAAGATTAAAACAAGGTCTTGCATTTTCATATCACCTAATAATTAATCTCGAAGCTCGTCTATTTCGGCCTTAAAGTCGATTGTTGTGGAGTCTAATGCACTAAAATAAAAGAATTGAACTTGCATTCATGTTTACGTGTCTAGCATTTTTATTTTTTTAAAGTCACCACCTAAACGTAAAGATAAGAATGAAGTTGCACCTCATATTTATTTTGAGCCATCGCTTTACTTTTCTAATGAAGAATAAAATGAGGTACATATCATGTTTAGGTTCTTGTTATCACTTAAAAATTCTAGAGCTCAAAGACTTGTCCATTTATCTCAAGCAAAGCTTGGACATGGGAGCATTCTTTTGAATGAAAAATTCGGCCATGTGATGATGATGAGCTTGGTGTGAAGTTTCATCTAGTCACAAGTGCCTATATTCTATGTCTTAGGATTTTCTTAAGCATAGGTGAACTCAAAGGATATTTCAAGCATGATTTTACGTTTCAAATTCCAACCATGGATCATCTAAAATAGTTGCTACCCTTATTTATTTTATGATGATTTTAATGGAATAAGTTGGTTTCCAAAGAGTTTTTGAAGTCCTAAAATGATTCCATGAGAAACTAGTATCTTATGTGTATTGAAAATGAAATTTTTATGATTGATATGATGTTGTATGTCTTCAGTTCAACCTTGGCATGTTTGCTACTGTTTGGTGATGTTTAATATGTTAGAATGTGTATAAATTGATGAGAATTGGAGTGCAGACTATTCTATGCATATTAGATAAAAAGCTAGTTTACTAGGAAAACCGTAAAGTTGTAATTTTAGAGGTCTTTGGCCTAATTAACCTTAGCCATTATCAACACTGTTTTGGTATGATAAAATTCTGTTTGGGATGGTTTAATTATGAAAAATTCGATAGCATTTGGTGTAAGAATGATTTTTAGCACTTAGAGAAAAACTAGTAACTAGAAAATCATAGAAACGTGAATTCTAGAACCTTAAGGATGTAGATTATAATTTCTGTTTTAGGAACATGATAATCTGGTGATAGGTAGCTGAACACTTGGTAAAATGTGTGGGACACACTCATAATTGGTTTAGGAATTAATTATAGCACTTTAGGTGAAGACGGAACTCAGAAAGGATCTAAGACGTAGTTTCTAGAACCCCGCAATTAAATGATATCAAACCTGCCCATATTTTTATGATGTTGTCCAGATTTGTTTATGATCATAAAAATAAGTGAGGATTATTAGTCGTGAACCTATAGGTGCATGAAAGGTTAAAGACGGATAACAGGTTGGCTAGATTGCAATATTAAAACCCGTAAGGGTCAAAAGTAAAAAACTTTGTGAGTTAAGGGACATAATGAAGTTTGTCAGTATGGATGCATGTGTTATGAAGAACATGTTTATATGCCTTTGATGACTCATTTTGAATATGGAATTATGTACTTGCTCTATATATTTTGTGGCATAAAGCAAGTTAGGAAAATTTGGCACACCGCCGTTGTGCTGCCAAATTTTCACCAAACTTGAGGACTAAGAAAGTTTTTGAAAGATATGAGATACGTTCTGGGTGACACCAGTTTAGTCGAGGATGCCCAAGAACAAATGTGACATGGTACTGAGACGCGTTTTGGGTGACACCGGTTTAGCAGAGTACCCCCAGGAACAAAACCGTGAGGGTATTGACATCGAGCTTGCCAAAGCAGACAAATAATTGTGTACTAGATATCAGTAATTGCGTTTCAAAGAAGGAAATATTCCTATGGACTCCTCGAATTAAAGGTTATGATAGGTGATTCTTATGCCCCCTAGCCCATACTCTAGAAGTCGGGATTATTATGATACACTTATCATACACTTATCAAGAGGGATAAGTAAGAATTAGTGACGACTAGTTAGGTATGAGCTCATAACCTAGAGATGTTTTTAGGGTGGCCTCCATGATGCAAAGTATAGTGTTTAATGTCACATAGTTGAGAAAAGAGAGTTTTACAAGAAAATTTACATGCCACTTATGTGATGTTTCTTGTTGTCGTGTTCTATTGTCCGCTTGAATAATGTATTACCATGCATTCATGCTTTGATATGCTGTACACATGACATTAAGATTCATTATAAAATGAACGGACCTTGGATAATTATGTTTGAAACCTAATAATGAACTATATGCATGCACACCTTTTTATATTAAACCCAAGGTTCCTAAGGATGTGGACGATGTCACTTAGATAGGAGATTCCTTACTGAGATTCTTTAGTAAGATTCTCACTCCCTATTGATCCTAATGGCAACTTTCATGCTGTTCATCGACACCCTGACATAGGAGGTTCACTATGATCCGGAGTAAGGGGAGTTGTGCCGTCCGAGTTTTCAGGTTTTTGGGGTGACCCTTTGCACATCCTATACATAGTTATCATTTTTCTTCGACTTCTCTTTTCAATAACGACATGGTCTTTGAATGTACGCAGACGCACAATGAGAGGATACTTCGCGCGTATACCATTGCACCTGCCATTCGTGACTTCCCTGACTATGTTCCCCGCGCTAGGCATTAGGAGACCAACCCATTAGAGGATCCGCCTACCCACCTATATTCCGAGAGCTCTGCCCCCACTCCCCCACAGAGGGTGGAGGGTAGTAAGAAGATGGTTACACAGCCGAGGTTGGCACGGAAGCCAGCTATGTGACCTTGACGTGGCACTCATGCTCAGGCATCCCATATGCCTACTCCCGATGAGCTTCATTCGTGGATTGGCTATATTCCACCCTATCCAGACTACCAACAGTAGGACTCTTGGGGGATCATTAGTGCACACACTACCACTAGTTTAGGATAACCTTCTTTTGTTCTAGAGGTTGTCCATTTTAGGTGCACGAGGGTAGGGGGTGATTTCCTTATGCTTTTCTTTGTATTTTCCATTTCAGTTGTATTTGCTCTTTGATGTACCAAACTTATCCCGCCTTCCATAGGTGGGCAGTCATTAGATTAATATAATATTATTGTTGGTATGCATATGATTGTCCAGTGCTATTTGATGTTCTTATGCTTTCTTTTGTATGAATTACGTTTCATGGTAATGATCGCTTAAGATATGCATGGCTTTCACTTTGCATTTATATTTCAAAAAAAAATTAGCCGTATTTTCTGCTAAGTATTTTAAAGAAAGGTTTAAAGAATGAGACTAAAAGAGTAATAGACTAATGGTTAACCTAAATACATTCTAGGAGTATTGGGTTAAAAATTAGGATGTTACAGGAAGTAAGTAGTTTGAACCCAAAGTGGACAACTATAGTCGGCGAAAAATGGAGGAAAAGTTCTAAAAACTGAAAATAGAAATGGTTGTCTATATTGGAAGGAATATAATCATGCACATTGTAATGCTCTCCTAACTACCATGTATTACTCAAATATTAATATTGTCATTAAAAGAGTATCACTTCCTTTCTATAATACATACTAGTCGCATGAAATGAAAAAAAAATAAGGTAAATCAAACTCATAAGTTGCAAAGAAAACTTCTATATACATATTTTTATACTACATACACAACTTTTCTTAATACATACCATACTAGAGGTTAAGTCATTTCACTTATAATGCTACTCAGGGACTCCTATCAAAAAACATATCAACTACTTAAAACCTAGCCTACTCAAACATCAAGGTCCAACAAAAATGGCATATACACAGGAATGGAGCTAAAAACATTTAACATCAATAAGTCTGCAGGCTGGTAAAGTCCTAACACTAGATTGCAACTGTATATAGGTCAAAAATCCTTGAAGATCTTATGTCCCACTCGACGAAATTGTTAGCCATCGATATGATGGCCTCACCTCCGCCAAGTGCATCAGGACCCTCTAGTGGATCTAAGTCTAAGAACGAGGATGAAGAGGGAGCGTTTGCTAGAGGGGGTATTGGTGGTGTGAGTAGGATATCAAATATAACTAGGTGTGCCATGTAGAGAGGCATACCATCATACAGAAAAGTGGGGTCAAAGTCATCTGTAAATATAGAAGTATTGAAGGAACGACTGAAAAACACATAAACATGGACTTGCGAGTAAGCACTACATAAAGAGAGTCAAGAACAGGGTCGTAATGCCACACCTACTGTGTTTTGAGTCTGTCATGATCTGACTGGGGAAGGTGATCGGCATGTGAGGAATTCTATCCCCCCGTAAGCCTCGTGACCTCTGAGTCTCTCTATATGCATAAAATATCATACTTTTCAATTTGAAATCATATCTTCATCTAAACATCTATTTAAAATTCGTATCTGAAATTATAAAACTAAAATACTTGATGTACAAAAACTTTGAAAATATCTTCATCTCTTTAAAAACCAATTAATCATGTGAACTAAATCATAAATAATCTCTAGTTTATTGTATAAACTCTAATCAAACTCTACAATTTCAAATCCATATTTATAAACTGAAAACATATACATCACTATCCAAATACTGAAACTAAATATGTAATCTGAAAGTAATGCATGGCTCGGATCCTGCCTGCACATTTACTGGAGCACTCTACTCTAACAAGACTCTAATCTAAGCCTTACTCTGAAGTAAGACTCACCACTGAGAACAACTGAGTCTGTCAAATCAAAGGCTGAGCAACATCTGTACCTGCAACTATGAGGAGGAAGGGAGAAAGGTGAGTCAACGGACTTAGTAAATGAGTTCTCACCCATCACCTACATGGGACAATCAAGGAAAATATACATAATGCAATATACATTCAATAATCACAAATTGTTTAATATTCATGTATATAATCTCATAGAAATTATATCTTTGTATTCATAAATTTATAGGAAAACATCTCTAAATTCTTACTCCAACAAGAAAAATCATTTTTCATAAATACATATTATCTCTTAAATCAAATATTCTCTGAAAACATTAATAATAGTACTTTAATAGAGAAACATAGATCTCTAGTTATGCCTTGCATAACGGTACATTCTGTAGCTATGCATGTCAATTATGGCATGGCAATTTCTTTGCTCTATGATCCATTAAGGATCTAAATCAAACACCTAAATAGGTTTCATTATCTACGCTATGAGATTGTCCTCTCGGGATAACTTGGTACCAAGGTTAACGATCAGGGTTCAGCCATTAACTTACAGTCTATTTCTCTATAGCTATCGTCTAGTATCTAATTCAATAAACACATTGTTTTCTCTAAATCTCTATCATATACTCTAATTTGGGTATCAAACTCTTTCATACATAAATACTCTATTCCTTGAAATCATCAAGATAATTCATAAAATCTCTACATACAATCATACTCATGCTCTAGTTCTTTTTGAAACTGTTTAAATATGAAAACTCTTGAAACTCTAAAAGCTCTAGACTTGTACAACTCTAGCAACCTTACTTTAGCATAACTGTGACTGTGAAATCATGCCTAAGGGATCACCCACTTGTAGGCATTCGGATTTCAAGCTCACAGAATATGTATCTGGCAGTCACTACGAATCATACTAAATTCCATGTTTTTGGAATATCACAAAACTGAATTGCTAAAATCTCATTTCTCAAGGTAACCTCTTTTATAACTTAATAACTCTAACATCAACTTTGAAATGGAAAAGTCCACAATCAGAAAATCTCTAGTATTATAATAAAACATCTCTACTTTATATTCTTTGGCAAAATATCTTAACTGATACTCTAAAATCACATTTCAAAATCTCTAGTCTTGAAATAGATGTCACAACTCTTGAAACATGTTGGATATACTCACAATTTAGTAAATCATATATTCTTGCAATAAATGAATCTCTTAGAGTTGTCCATAAAACATTTCCATAACATACAATGTACTAATCGTGGTCCCATGGTTTTCTAAAACACATTTTCATGCCATATTCAAAATCATACTCTTTGCTATAACTTGTAAAATCCAAATCATATATATTTTCATCTCTATTTTCATGCTCAACTATCATCATGCATCAAACATAATTATAATGGCAAAACTAAGGCCATGAGCTTGAACCCACTCACTATTTAGAGCCAGGAGTATGTGGGAACCATCAACTTGGTTTTCGAAGCATGGAATGGCACCAACAACTACCACAGAGCAACATTGACTCAAGATTAGTCTCTGCTAATCTCTAGACAACTCTAATCTAGCTCTAACAACATTGGGCGAGCACTCCTACTTAACAACAATGGGAGAAACAACAAAGCCTAAACCATGGAACATGTAAAGGAGAGGAAAGAGATGACAAAATCATATAAACCCTTACCTTTGATCTTGGAAGGAGAAGGATTGATGACAGATTGAGTGGAAGAGAGTGGGGAAGGGTGTGAGGATGGAAGGTTTCAATTTCTTTCCCTAAAATCTCAAGCTTGGATTGTTTTATAGGGGTGGGGGTTTACTTATCCAAAACTCCATCATTTTGTACTGTGCTGTCATCGGGTTCGCTTGCTACAACAAGCTTTACTTGTTGGAGCTAGCCAAATAAAACAACCACTGACTGCAGTGAACATATCTCGCTACAGTGAGCTTTCTGGCCCGTTCTGCTCGCTGCAACAAACATCACTCGCTGTAGTGAGGATGTTTTGTAGAATTCTATAGCAACAACACCCAAACTGTATCCTTCTATCATCTTGGCATCTGGATTGCCTCAACACTCACTTATTTACATTTATTAAAACTTTAAAACGTAAATGTAAAAAAGGAAATACCCCCCATTTGGATTCAAATAAAATATCACAAAATTCAAAATCCTAACAAATCAAAATCCAAATTTTGGGTTTTAGTTCAAATTCAATAATCTTTTTGATTTTATAAACATGTAGGCCAAAAACAAAACGTTTAAGGGTTTCATAAAATTCATTAAAAATTGCTCTTTAACTTATTTTCCTCTTGGGAACCATTACCGAGACTTTTGATCCCAAGAATGTGGCTCTAACATATAGTCCTCTAAGGAGGTGTAGGATCCAAATTTAGTTAAATCCAAGACCCAGTATCATGGGTGGGTCCTAAGGGACTCTAGGGCCGTACAGAACTTTTCTATTGACACGTGTACCTGAGGTATCACAGAGTCAAGGAAGAACACTAGGGATGACATTAGCTGAATCTGATTAACACAAAATAAATGCAATCGTAGGGATGAGAATATTATAAAATTCTCAGTATGGTATTCCCTTAGATATAAATGCAAAATATAAATGATAAGCTCATTCATGTAGGAATATTCATGCAAAATTATATGTATCAATATGAAAGTATATACATCATGTAAAATCAAATGCAAATATGGTAATGATTCATGCATTATTCTTTTATAATCATAGGATTCAATTCTATGCATTTTTCTTTTTCCCTTAACATAGGGAAGACTTAAACCTATACCAAGTGGTATTTACAGTGGACAACTCCACAATGGACAATAGACTACTTATCAGGACATGAGCTCATTCCTATACGTGATTTTTAGACTTCATTTTTTCCTTTTTTTGAATCTTACACAGTTCTATTCCTAACCGATACATCTACCAACTCATAATATCTCTAGGGAAGTCCTTATTTTTGCCTTCCCTTTTTAATCAACATAAGTCTTGTCTCTATTTTTCCCATATGTTAGAATATGCTCAATTGAATTTCTTACTTGCTCTTTTGTCATATATACTCAACCATCGTCATTCAGTTTTCTCAATGCATGCCTAAGTCACATGTAAATGTTCATTCACAATGAATTCCTCATCCATTCCTCATAATTGAATCTTTAAATAATGCAGCATGCATGTATACTTATCATACTTGTGTCATAAGCCATTATACTTTCAAATCAAGAATTGAATTGCTTCCAGCACTTTAGTAGAATTTTCATTCAACTAGTACGATTTATTTGACATATCAAATGATCAATTCCTGGTCTCCAAAAATTCTCTAGGACACCTCAATGTGTCCCCCAAGTACTTAAATTTTTCATAGCAAGAATCATTCTTAACTATGTTAATAAAATTACAAAAATTTGGTGGTTAGAAACGTCTTACACTCAGCTCAGAACTAGACTCTCATAATTTTTAACCCTAGCAAATGATTGAATTAATTCAAGAGAAAAATCATGGTTGTAGTTCAAAGTGTTTCCATACCCTGTAAAAATTTCAAAGGGAAAATCAATCATTTGCTATGGTAACAAAATTAGATAAATTCATAGCTTTAGTTCCAAGAGTTTAGGCAGCATAAGTACAATTTAGCATAGTTATAAATTGAAATCAGAGCTCAAGGAAATTCATGGAACTAGCCTAAGATGTTATCTTCAACATATAATTTTTTTAGCTCATAAAAATACCTACAACATACCTAGAAAAATCATGATCATACACTGCCTGTATGAAAATCGAAAATCCAGCAAGTATTACTCAACTTCTCTTTGACAAAATTGATTTTTCCACAACACCAAACTAACCCACCTATATAAATATATCAATGTCTAGGTGTAACATCACATAAGAACTAGATTTTATCACCTTAAAACAAGTCAAAATCAGCAAGAATAGAAAATCACAAAAACAAGACACAAAAACCCTACTTTAAAAGCTTTTGAGCTTTATGCTCCAAAGGATGCTCTACTTGATTTCTCTTCAGTTTGAGGACTCCCAATCAAACATCAAACCTCCTGCAAGTAGTGAGAAAGTGAGGGATCAAAGTGAGAATTGGTGGGGAATTAAAATTTCATTTGGTTATATTTGTAGGTGTTGAGGTATAGAATAAGTTTAGTAAAGAAAGATTTTGGTTTTGACAAGCTTGGGTTTAGGATTTGAGGTTGGAAATTAAATTCTCAAGATTGTTGTGAAGAAGACAATGGAGTTTTTGCACTTATGCTTGTTGTCTAAGAATGCATCTAGCTTCTTAGAGAAGTTTTAGTTTGTATTTATCTTTATAATCAATGCTTGAATATTATACATTAAAAATGGATATTTCCTAATCTAATAAAGAAAAATAAATGGGTAGGATTAATCTTGTAATTTAAGATTGAATCTTAGCCATTCATTTAAGATAAAGGGATAAGGTTCTTTATTTTGTAAAGATTAAAATAGCTTTGGTATTAGAAATCGCACACCGAAATTTCACCGAACGGGTGAAACACTATACCTGGGTAATCAAATATTACTCAAAATTTATTTCTAAGTATAAAATTTTCATTTCTAACTATTTCTAACCTTATTCCCATGTTTCCCTAATTTCGGGCAACTTCGGGTCTCGAATCTAGAGTCACGATTGTCCTAATGGACTTACGGAGCCTGAAAACACTATTCATTTTTTTCTTTTGCATTCATTGAGTCGTCTTCACCGTCATTATGTCTATCAAATATTTGAAATTAAGTTTGTCAGATATTTGAAATTACGACTAATAAAGCCCAAAATAATTTTTAGGGTGTTACACACATTGGAAGTCCTAACTTTGTCATTGTGATCACCTTGGCTGAATAGTGAGATCAAGGTTATGAAATGAATAGATTTTGGAAACAATAGTTTTGTAAGGAATTGATTTGAAGGAAAAAACCTTATCAGTTGACTTCATGATAGACATGAACCCTTAACTGAGGAACCTTGGCATTTGTCAGGTAAAATATGCGTATGTCATCACTCCCAAAGTGATTGTCGGACACAAAGCACTACCAAGCTTTTCCAAACATTGCATTGTCCTGGTTATCATACTTGGTGCACCATACGTTCCACTGGCGATCACCATGCATCACGACAACCTGATATCTATTCTAGTTTTTCTTGTAGAAAATTGGAAGATTAATTTGCAAAATGATGCAACAAAAGTTAGTAACAAATTCAATCGAGTAAAATATGAATAAATGGTGATGAAAGGGTACTAGCTTTCCATTGATGACTAAAGTGAGAAAGTTTTATGACAAAAAAGTCACGTTCTGGTTAGAAGGCTACAATAATCTATTATGTTTGTTGATTGTCCGGCCAATTCAATGCTGTTATCGGTCTGACTAGCCTATTCCCTTGCATTGTGAGACCAATATCACATAAGTAGTTTTGAGGAGACTGAGTGTGCATGAGAAAAAATATAAAATAATGAGTACATTTTTTCAATTCAGCTTGTGGTGATAGAGGTGGCGATGCTGTTGGGGATAAGGATAGAGCTAGGAATACAGGTGGTGATGGGATGACATTTATAACATGGTCAAAGTTGGCATAGCTAATTTCCAAATCATCTAGTGCCATCACATAGACATTGAACATTGTATCCAAATTGAAATCGAATAGCAAAATGTAATGAATAGTGATGTTGTAATGGTTGAGGAAATTAGACCAACCTTGTTCAAAGTAGAAGTGGGCATTGGTTGCAGAACACATGACCCTCCACTTGTTACAATTTGGTGTCATCAATATAACCTCATTTGGTAGATGGTCACTATGTACTGAGGTGAAGGCACTTGACAATTACTTCAGTAGGAATGATATTGAACATTAGTGCAAACATTTACACATATAAAATACAAGCTGAAGCAAAAGTGGCAAGAGTTCTTACACAGCGGTCTAGGTTAGGTGGGAAAATGATTTTGTAGAATGAGTTGGGTAAGGAGGGGCGGCATTAACGACCGTCAGCCATCATTTGCATTGTGATGGAAGTCATAATATGTGAGTTAAAACTAGAGGATTAATATCTTTTTAATAAGTTCCCCAGTCAAACTATTTTGAACCAACTTTTTCCACCTATGAATTTGAAAAAAATTACACATACACAAGGATATGTAACAAAACTACTTGAGGCAGTTGTAAATCTAAACAGTTACATATCTTTCCTAATTTGTTAATATACTATGCAAGGATATTCAATATAAATCAAATTGCAGGAGCGATTGTTGAATTGAAAACCCAAGACTAAATATTGACATCTCATCACAAAATTTGAATTAATAGTTTCGGATATGCATAAAACAAAACTAGTGGAAGATGTGTTTTGTACTTTGGGAAAAGAAAGAGTTGATGAGAAAACAAGTAGGCATCTGCTATCAATACAACAACGAACCATTACGTTTAGAAGAAAACAAAGGTTGAAACTTCTTGAGAATATGAATACAATAAATTGCACAACCAAATATTCAAAATGATTGGGTTGATAGGCTTTGGTACCATTAGGAAAGTATTGCGAAAAAAGGTTCAACCTTTGACCACACGGCGGTGAAGTAGCTTTTATAAACTAGGTACTAATGCAACAAGGTAAATGTGGATATCTTTTCACCAAAATTTGACTAAGGTTGTGGAATACTTGTTATCATAAAAGCACAATGAAAACCTTGAATGTCAGACATGGCTACGCTGATGAAAGTTGACAGAAACACGGGAAAACATGGAAAAAATAAACACTATAAAAGTGAAAATGGTAGCCACACTCACTAGGGAATGAGTAGGTGCATCATCTATTTGTGGATAAAGAAAATGAAGCAGTGCATGGGAATCGTGAAGCCCCAGTGCGAATGTGAAAAGGCGAATGGGCTATTCGGCTTATTTAAAAATAATTTCACTATTTATTTTATTTTTTGGGTTTAGAATTTGTAAAGGAAAACTTGAAATAATGAGTAAACGATGTTGACCAGAATGCGGACTGTCCAAACTCTTGAAGAGAAGAAAAATAAAAGAAGATTAAAAAAAGAAAAAAAAAATTAAGAACATAACAAGCATATAAAAAAATAGTGTAGTGAATTGCACTATTGGGAGAACTATCATCCGAATTCAATTTAAACTAAAAAAAATAAAAAAAAATAAGAACATAATTTGGACTACTCCAATTCAAGGGGGAAAAAATCATTGTAGCTAACTGCACTATATGGAGGACAGAGAAAAAATGAAAAGGAAATTTATAGAAAAAAGGAAATAAAAAATAAAAATAAAGAGTGAATAAAATTCGAAATATCCAAAAATAAACATTGTAGCGCCAACTAAGTTCAGACTATTTGAATTCAAAGGAAAAATGAGATAAAAAGGTCACTATAATGAACTGGTTTGGGTAACAGAATTTCGAAAATCCTAATGCTAGACCCAAAGCTCTTTCGGGTAAACAGGACTCGTAATATCCCTAAAAATTATGTAGTATAATTTTCTAAAATGTAAGTGCTTGAATAAATTCCACATGAGATAAGTTATGATACTTTATTTAGATACTCTTAATTATTAATTAATTTTATATTATATTGGTTGGTTATTATATAATTTTTGTACCAATTGATAAAATGATAATATATATCCCCTAATATGATCTAGTACATTTAAATCTATCTATTCATTAATTTATAAAATTTGTTAAAACTAGATATTATGCATTAATATATTTAAATGAGATAAATAAATCATTATTATTCACTATCATTATGTTTAGTTATGAGTTTTATGTTATAACTATTAAAGGCATACAAGGAACTACTGAGTAAGAGTTGTTTGTTATAACTAGAAACTATTGCATTAGGGTATGGAAAGCAATTAAGAAAATGCTTTGGTATATTATTACTAACAAACACAATGTGCTAGTAAGATCTTGAAAATTATTCCCAAATTTTATTTTAACTTAATTTAATTTAAGCTTTATTAATTAGAATGTTAATTCATAATATTTTTTTCACTTTGACCCATTATACATCATTGCTAAAGAAATGGTTAAGGGCTAATTGAAAGGGTTTTAGATTTGAAAAGCACTTAAGGAATTGGAAGGTTTTTGAATGAAGAAAAGTACTCATAGGAGATTGTTTTAGTCAAGAAGCTATGAAGATTCAAGTAGGCCTTTAATTATCCTCTTGTGTTTCAAAATTTTCTCTAAAATTTTCTGAATGAATTGGATTTTGAGGTTGTATTTGTAATGCCCCGATTTTCTGCTAGAGTGAAAATGACCAAAATGCCCCTGAGGTCATTATCAGCCCGGAATTCGAGGAAAGCCAGGTCCGGCAGTGATCAAGGGCAAACTCAATGTTGGAAGGGGATTGGATGACTTGTGTTCCTTTCCGGGATCGAAAATCTCATTTTTCCAAATGTCAGGTCGAAATGACCAAAATGCCCATGTGGCGTTTTACCCTTTTGCAAGTGCCGGATGAACCCGAAACCTCTCCAGATGGTTTTAAAAGATGTTTTTATGTTTTCTGTGGTCTTAGTTTTGGTCCCGGAGGTCCCGGGCAAAATAAGTGCAAAATTACGGTTTTGCCCGTAGTTTCGTATGTTTACACTAATCACACTGGTTAAACCTAAGCAATATTAGGCTCTAATCGAAGGTTAATTAATTTTCATAATTAATCTAAGGTCAAAATAATTTAATAAGGATGATTAGAACCTAAAATTGCTTAGATAAACTTAAAACCCTATCTTTAAATTCAAGGACTTTGAGTGTAGGAATCAATGAATAGTGTGCAAATAGTGCACAAATAGTGTTTTCTCTCTTTCCTTAAATCATGGGATTGTGATACACATTGTTTATTCACAAATGAGTTTTAAATTCTCTAATGATGTAAGAGCACTCCTAACCTTGTCATAAAATTCCTAATACACATGCTTAGTTACCTAAACTTAAGCTTAATTACTCCTAACCTTGTACCTAAACTAACCTACACTTAATCCTATCATTAACACCCAATTACATGGAAGATTTTTCCTCTCTCCTTGCTGCCCAAATCTGACCAAAAATCATCCCCCATTTTCATGAATTATTTCATTTCAAACTTAAAGGAAAATCACCTCAAATCACCTTACTTGTCATGCCTTTGTCATAATTTCAATCAAGCTTGCTTTTCCAAATGAATAACCAAGTAAAATAAATCATTCTCTTCACTATTTGTGGCTGAAAAACTTCCAGCCATGTTGGTCTTCTAGAAGCCTAATTTCATCCACAAATTAAAGAAAAGATCACTCAAAAACCCATGCTTGAAGCCATACCTTGTGTCATGAGCTCCATGCTTCAAACCATGCTTGTATGACACCATCAAAGAGATATTTTCTCATCGTTACCATCAGCCATGCTTTCCATTCTCTCACCTATCACTTTGTTTTTCTATAAATAGGAGCTTGTGTTAGCATTGGATGCACATTGAGCATTTGCTAAAGCTAAGAGTAGTCTTGCTAGTTTCTTTCTTTCTCTCTAGTCCCAAAGAGTTCGTTTCTTTTCATCTTCATCTTTTTCATCTCTTTACTTCATCATCATCATCTCATAACCTTCACACATCACCCCATAACCTTGAATCACCATCAAACCTCTCAAATATTTCATCTCAAACACAACCTCACCTCAAACACAACTCTAACCTCCTTATCTCCCCTTGGCCGAAAACATCAAGCCTTTGGAGGAGCTCATCATCTTGTTTTCTTCTCTCAAAGTTCAAGCTCTTTGTCTTCACTCTAGGTAGGAGTGTTTCTTTGCATCTCATTTCCATGAAAAATGAGTTTTTCTCTAGCCACCTCTTTGGAATTTCTTTTAAAACTCTCTCTTGGTTTCCTTCTTGGGTTTTCGGCCTTCATGTCCTTTAAACTCATACATGATGGCTTGATGATGGGGACCTCTAGATGATGACTATGTGTTCATCATAATGAGACCCTAAAGCTTAAGTTTTCTTTAGTTTTTATTATTATGCTATGAAGTTCACTAAAGTTTTCAACTTAAGAAAATAAGAATGATTTCAAAAGGAATATGGATTATTTTCTTGGCCTCATGATTTCGCCATAATTCCTTTCCTTGAAAATATGGAGATTTGTTTTAGTACCATTCTCTTGACTTGATGAGACTATGTTGGGGTTGTGAATATTGGTTCTTTATAGTCTTGGACGAAAGCTTAGTTATTAAACCAAAATGAACTTGCATTCATATTTAGTTTATGCCTTGCATAGCATGATTTATTTATGTCATCACTAATGCTCTAAGACTAAAATGAACTTGCATATTCATATTTAATTTCAAGCATTGCATTTCACGTTTATTATTCAAGTCAACACTTAAAATCCAAGATAATAACAAGTTGCATCTCATATTTATTTCGAGCTATTTACTTTTCAAGTTCTCACTTTATTTCCTAATGAACAATAAAAATGAAGTGCATGGCATGTTTATGTTTTGTCATCACCTAAAGCTCTAGAGCTCAAAGATTTGTCCCAAGGTCTCAAATGAGAGTTAGACATGGAAAGCATTTCTTAGAATGCCCACTGCTATGTGAGATGAATGAACTTAGGATAAGTTTCATTTGATCACAAATGCCTATAAGTCATGGCTTTATAATTTTTCTAAGTCTATGTGGATTCAAGGAACATATAGAACTAAGTTTTATGAATTTAGGACCTCTTGAAATAAATTCAACTTAGCTACTGCCCTTATAAATATCTTGATGATTTTAGATGTTAAAAAATGTTTACAAAAGAGTTTTGAAGGTTTTAAAAAGGTTCCAAGAGAAACTAGTATCCTATGTGCTTTAAAAAGTATGTTTTATGCCTTTGTATGGAGAGTGTTGTTTTGGTTCCGCCTTTGCTATGTTTGGCCACTGTATGAGCTGTTTTAACGATGATAACATGCTTATGTTTAAGTATGATCAATGGAAAAACTCATAAGTAAAAGATAAGAAAGGTTAGAAACTAGAAAAGAATTAATTTGAGAGTTCTAGATCCCTTAATGTTAGAATTTTCTGGATTCTGTCCAGCAAGGTTTAGTAATGATAATCATGGTTCTAAATTAGTTTAAATGTGTAGAAATGACTCATAATTGGTTTAGGACTTGATCTTGGTGCCTTAGGAGCAAACCGAACTTAGAAAGGGTCATTGTCGTGACTCCTAGGTACCCCGTGAAAGTTGAAATTATGAATTCTGCACCTTTGAGATTGAGAGATATTCTTGACGATAGTATGAAGAGAGATATACATTAGTGATAACCTCCTAAGTACCGACGAGGTTAGCTTTGAATGATTCATAACTTAGACTCATGAGTTAAAGACCATAGCGGTCAATGCATAAGACATTAAGAATATGAGAATGATATTTATATGATACTAAGGTATGTTAAGATGTTTTACGATATGATGCATATGTTATGTGAAGGATGATGGACGTTATTCATATGAGGAATTCATGGAGGATATATGTTTATGTGGCATAAACAAATTTGGAAGAAATTCGCTGATGCCATCGTGCCTGAATTCTCTGACAAATTTGGGGACTTAAAGATTTTGAAAATTAAGGTACTAAGATGGGTTCTAGGATGACACCGGTTGGCAATGAGCACCTCCATAGAACTCATGTGACATCGGGTACCCATTTTTTTTACTCTAGGTGACACCGTTCGGCCGAGCACCCTAAGAGATTTGCCCCTAACCCGTGATCAGATAGTCGGGATTTATGATTTATGATACGCTTATCATTAAATGGTAAGTAAGAACTAGTGACGACTAGTTAAGGTATGAGCTCATAACTTAGAGATGGACACGTTTTGGGTGACACCGGTTCGGCCGGGCACCCCCAGGGCTCGATTGTCTTTAGGGTGGCCTATAAGGAAGAGAAGTTTTATGATTATGATTATGTCACTAAGTTTGTCCCATATGAATGTGTTCTAATTGCCACTTAATACCACTAAGTATGATGATGATTGATGTATGTGCATTAAGTAGCGCCACACATACATTCTTTATTATGTTGCATTCATGACATTAAGATCATCCTAAAATGAATGGACCTTGGCTAAAATATACTTTAGAACTTAAAATGAACTTGATATATGCTCACTTGTCTTTATGAAATAAACCCAAGGTTTCTGGGGATGTGAACAATGTAACCCTAGGATAGGAGACTCCTACTGAGATTCTTTACTAAGAATTCTCACTCCTCTCTCTCTCCTCCCGTCACATCTTCAGAGAGCGATGGCGATGTTCGTTGACTTCATTGACACGCCAGCCAGGGAGGTGCACTACACCTGGAGCTTTCTGAGCACAATAAGCGCTGTAAAGGATATTCCCTTCGGCTGTATCCTTTGGGAGGGGTGGTGGATTTATACTCGTAGCTTACTAGAAGGGTAGCATTTTGGATTTTTATTGTAGTCGCACCCTACACTTGTGTTTCTTGTTGTATTTTATTTCTTCTTTATCACAAGCTCTGCCTGTACCTATGTGGGTATGACTACCTATGTACTCTAAATATGTTATTAATGAAATGTTTTTCTTGTTATGATGATTTCTGCTCCACTATTATATGTTTTCCTTTTTGAGTTCTCTCTATGAGTGTTAATCATGTCTCACATTTCTGTTATTCGAATAGTTAAGTTCGCGGCTCTCACTTTGTTTTATACTTTCAAAAAAAATTTTACCGTAATTTCCGCTAAATATTTTCAAGAAAAAGATGAGACTATGAGGTAATAGCCTAATGTTTAACCTAATGTGTTCTAGAAAGTTGGGTTAAAATTAGGGTGTTACAGTATTGAATGATGACATGTACATATTGATTTGTTTAATTCGCTGGAATGATTCAATTGTTTAGAGAATCCAAGAATGATGTATATGAATGAGCTCACAAGATTTGTGTGTCAATTGGAAAGAAAATTCAAGGATCACGTATGGGAATGCACTAAGTCTTGAAAAGCAATATATTATTCAACAGTGGAATAGGCCACCATAGTAAAAGGACAAGAAAAAAAATAGTCTATCTACCTAATAGTTGAATGAGCCACCACAATAAAGGGACAAGAAAAGTTGAAGTAGCAATTATCCTAAGTAGTGTTCTCTAGTATGTGCTAAGTAAAATCATAGATCCCTTTTGATATGTGAAGTGCACATATAGATGAGATTCCCTTTGATATGTTAAGCACATAGAAAGATAGTAAAGATAAAGATAATAAAGATATGATATGCCCTTTGCTGTATGAATATGACAATAAAAAAATAACTACTTTTATTAAAAATCTAAAAGTACATGATTTTCACCCCCACTTTTTATGTAATTTTCCCTTGCTCTTGCCGTTTTGTTGTGTAATGAATACCTAGTCTCAGCTCCCCTACCCCCACCCACCCTACCTTACCCTACCCTAATTTACTCTTCATACATATGTTTCACTTACACTTGATCCGCCTTCACTTCCTCCTTCGCCCTCATCTTCTCCTCCATTATGACAAATGGCTCATCCCTAAGTGCCTGTAAACCTCTATGGGATTTCAGTGTTTCTGGGCAAAGCAAATGCTCTCCCATTGCTTTGACTAGATAGAGAATGCTCATGAGCTATGCTAGCTGCCCATGAGTCAATGGGTTGCCTCTGCTATGTATGAAGAAGGTGATACGAGGCCTGTGGGGGTTGTACTGATAGTGGTAATGGTAATGATGATGATGAAGATGATGCTTGGTCGTCCATATATGACAATGGGCAAGGGGGTAATTAGTAATATACCATAACCAATATTCCTGTGTATGGTAGTAATCACTAAGGGGGGCTCCCTACAACACCTGATTTTGTCTTAGTATCCACATTTCCACCCACAATTGATGAAAATGACACCTATCAATGGTGTTAGGATATCCTCTCAAATCCTTGTTATGATAACCTTTAAGACTTGGAGGTGGTCGAGGAATTGTTTGGACAAGCCCAAACTATCGTATAACTCAATCATATAGGTGCTACTCTAAAGTTTCAAAACAAATAAGTGGAATGACATACAGAAATAATGGCCTTGACGTCGTACAATGAATAATGGCTTGAAATTGAGGATAGCTATACAATTGCCATAATATCTGTAATAATAAAAATATGAGACATTCAAATAATGTAAGTTGCAACTTTACAGTGACACTATACTAAGTATTTTAATCGCTACCTAATGATCTTGCATCTAATTTAACATTCGTCTTAATATCTCAAGCTTCTTTAATCCCTTATTCTGTTGGTAGCTTCACTTTCTCCATTTATCAAAGAATATGTTAATTAATTATGATTATGAAAAATTTCACAAACAATTTCATAGACATTGTTTACTTAGATGCAAGTGGGAAGCTGATAAGGTCTAGTAGTATTGGAGCCAAATACAGGAGCCTACACCATGCTTATGTTCATAAAAATACTAGGCATCCACCTATATTGTTACTGGTATGGATCATAGCTCAACATAAATTCCAATAAAACGTAGCCAGGCACGCCGAACCCTAACTATATTGCCTGATTTAGCTCAAATCAATCAACATTGTCAGATATTTTTCGTGAAATGTTCCTTCAGTCTTGTCAGGGAGTATACAATTTCGTAGGAGAGCAAGAAAATATCCTCGTAAAATACATTTTTTTATTCAGGTTCGGCCTTCTTAGATATTGTTCTAAATTAATTGTGCCTCCTTTATTGGAATCAAGGCACCCACCAAGATTCTTATAACATGCTTTGTAACATCCTAATTTTTAACCCAATACTCTAGAACATATTTAGGTTAATCATTAGTCTGTTACTTCATTGTTCTCATTTTTACCTTGAAATACTTAGCGGAAAATACGGGTAATTTTTTTTTTGAAATATAAAGTGAGAGCCGCGTGATGCGATAAGCGGTAAACCATGTATAGTAAACCAATGTCTCACAACATCATAACATAAGGCACACCATGAATAACACTGAATATCATCTCATATATATATAATTTGCCTACTTATAAGTGTGGGACTTAGTTTAGCACAAGGAAAATACAGGAAAGGAAATGCAACATAAACATAAACATGATCTACTCCCCTACCCGAGTACACCTAATGGGATAACCTCTATACAAAAGAAGGTTTATCCCCATCTAAGTGGTGTGTGCTCTAACCGGGTACTCCATCGGTCGATCGTCACCTCCTACTGATGTCCGTCTCGCGAACGAGGCAAGTATCCGGGAAACTGGGCGAGCTCCTCGGGCGTAAAGAGGCGAAACGGGGATCGAGAGTGACCCCCGCGGTGTGGCCGCATCTCCGGTCGCCGCGCAAGTCGTGGCTGAGTCACGGTATCCTCACTGCCCTCCCTTATCAATGGTGGAGAGGGGGCAGAGCTCTCGCTATACGGATGAGTAGGCGAGTCCTCGGACGGGTCGGTCTCCGAAAAGTAGGTCCGGGGCACGTAATCGGGATGGCCTCGCATGGCTAGGGCGGCGGTGTGCATGCAGAGCACTTTCTCGTCATGCGTACGCGCGCGCTCAAAAACCCGCTCGTCGCCGCCATAGGGTGCAGTCGGGGAGAAGCGATGGGTGTGCACGGGATGAGCGAAGGGGCGTCCTACGAACATGAAGACCCGCACCGTGCACTGCCCCTCAAAATGGTATGACCCGTGAGCCGGGTCATAGTGCACCTCCCATGTCGGGGTGTCCATGAACACTACGAACGTCGCCATCTGAAGACGTGACGGAAAGAAAGAGATAGAAGGAGTGAGAATCTTGGTAAAGAATCTCAGTAGGGCCTCCTACTACCTAGGTGTCATCATCTACGTCCTCAGGAACCTTGGGTTTAATTATACAAAATGACTGGGCATGTATTAAGTTCATTTTAAACTTTAAGATATACTTTAGCCAAGGTCCATTCATTTTAGGATGATCTTAATGTCATGAATGCAACATAATAGAAGATGTATGCATGGCACTACCTAATGCACATACATAAAACATAACATCAAGCATCATCATACTTAGTGGCATAAAGTGGCAATAGTAACATTCATATGGGACAAACTTAGTAACATAATCATAATCATGAAACATCTCTTCCTCATGGGCCACCCTAAAAGACAATCGAACTGGGGGTGCTCGGCCGAACCGGTGTCACCCAGAACGTGTCACATATCTAGGTTATGAGCTCATACCTTAACTAGTCGTCACTAGTTCTTACTTACCACTTAACGATAAGCGTATCATAAATCATAAATCCCGACTATCTGAGTACGGGTTAGGGGGCAAAACTCTTAGGGGTGCTCGGCCGAACTGGTGTCACCTAAGAGTATAAAATGGTACCGATGTCACATGAGTTCTATGGAGGTGCTCGGCCGAACCGGTGTCATCCTAAAACCTATCTTAGTACCTTAATTTTCAAAATCTCTTTAAGTCCCCAAATTTGTCGAAAATTCGGCGGCACAACGGTCATTACACCGAATTTCCTTCCAAATTTGCTTTATGCCACATAAACATATAACCTCATGAATTCCTCATATGAATAACATCATCATCATTTGCATACTACATGCATCATCATAAAACATCCAAACGCTTACCCTTACGGTAGCTTATGCTTTGATCCTTACGGGTCTTAATCTTGAGATATAGTTCTCTACATCTGTCGCTCATATCTTTATGCACCTAAGGGCTCATAATTAATCATCATTCCTAATCCTCATGTTCATACTTAAATCTGAAAAGCATAGGGCAGAATCTCTAACTTGTATTTACGGGGTTCTATAACTTACGTTTTAGACCCTTTCTCGGTTCCATTTTCGCCGAAGGCGCTATATATTAAATCTAAATCAATTATGAGGCATTCCTATGCTTAAGGACTAATTATTAATCATGTTTATCATGTTGTAAGGGTGCTGGACAGAATCCAGAAAATTAAATGTTCTAAGAGTTCTAAACTTGCACTTTTACGGTTTTCTAGTTACTAGTTTCCCCATAGGTGCTAGAATTCAATTCTAGTCCAAATGTTACCAAGTTTTTCATGTCTAAACAATCTAAATCTGATTATGTTCCCATTAAAACAGTTTGGAAAAGTTCCAAAAGCAAATGGGTTAAAACTATGTCAAATTCCAACTTTACGGTATTTCTAGTTAGCTAGTTTTTTACCTATCATGCATAGGATCGCTTCTACATCATCATATGATATTTTCACACATTCCAACACCTCAAAACATCATCATACAGCATCACACTCATCATATTAGGACCGAAAACATTTAACTTTAATAAGAGAGTTAAATTGACGTTTCTAGGTACATAAGTTAACTAGTTTCTCTTGGAATCAATCTAGAACTTCTAAAACTCTTTTTCAAAACATTTTAATTCATCAAGAGGCTAAGAGAAGCCTTAGGTCACTGACCAAAACATATTCCATTCCCTAAAAGATAATAAAATCACAACTTGTGATGACATAACCTTATAAAGTTTTGTAAAGCTTTAAGGAAAACTTAAAACATAGACTATTGGTCCTAGTAGCTAGATGAAAACTCATTGCACGTCCATCATCACTACTTGGCCAAAAATATGCATTCAAAGAATGGTTTCACATTAAACTTTAACTTGGAATGAAATGGGCAAGTCTTTGAGCTCTAAGTTCTTAAATTACGACATAAAATAAACGTGCTCATGCTTTTCATTTTTAATCTTGCTTACAAAATAAAGTGATGACATAAATTAAATATACAAGGCATAAACTTTAAACGTGCAAGCTTGAAAGTAAATATGCGAGGCATAAACTTAAACGTGCAAGCTTGAAAGTAAAGATGCAAGGTTCAATTCTTCATTTTAGTGCTCTTGGCCCAACAACAATCGACTTTAAGGCTGAAATAGATAGGCATTCGAGGAATTAATTAAGTGAGGATGCAAGTTCAATTCTTTATTTTAGTGCTCTAGGCCCAACAACAATCGACTTTAAGGCCGAAATAGAAAGGCTTTGAGAATTAAATTAAGTGAAGATGCAAGTTCCATTTTAATCTTTATGTTCTTAGGTGATAGCTTGAAAGTAAAGATGCATAGCAAGAATGTAAATATGAATGCAAGCATAAAATAAATTATGCAAGTTCATTTTATCTTTCTAGAGCTCTTAACAAGACTTTAAAGGAATTTAAACCATAATCCAAACTCATCCAAACAAGGTAAAGTCAAGCTTAGAGTTTTTAAAACTCAACATAATATTCTTATGAAAGCAAACCATGAAGCTTAGAAAAAAATTAAGGAAATGGCCGAAATCTTCAAGAAGAAAAAGGAACATTTTAAAACTCTAGAGTTCATGATCTTGATGATATACTAACACCAACATCATGAGTCCTCATCATTGAGTTCATAGAGCCATTTTAAAACATCATCAAAGCTAAAGTTCTCAAGAGTTCAAGAAAGGAAGAACTAGAAACATTTTTGTTCAAGAACAAAGATCAAGCTCTAGAGTTTATTTCAAGTGATGAATATCATCATGAAACTCTCATCATCAAGCTCTCATTTCTTCATTCCCAAAGGCCCATGGCCGAAAATGGAAAGGAAAAGGGAATGGAAGAGAAGTTCTAAAAAGAATCAAGAGAAACTATAAACGTAAAGCTTAGAACAAGAACTTTAAAGAAAGAAATACTTGAAAGAAAATCCCTACTTGATGTGATGAACTTGAATATGGAAGAAGAAGATGAAGATGATGAAGAACTTGAAGAACTTGAAGAACACTAGAACTTTGAGAGAAAAGAAAAGCTTTGAGTGTTCCTAAACTTAGCAAATGATCTAAAAGTGGTGCAAGCTTCCCAAGGCCATCTATTTATAGAGAAATGAAGCAAATGGAGGGTGTGAAGGCTGATGAAGGCTTCGACCATATGAGGTACAGAATGGGAGAGAAAAATATCTCTTACAAGGCATGGTTCAAAGCATGGTGGAAGCATGGGCAAGCATGGGCTCAAGTATGGTGCAAGCATGGGCTAAGCATGGTTCTTTGAGTGAGAAAACAATTCAACATGTGGTCAATGGGGGGGGGGAGAGCTTCGGCCATGTGCATCAAATTGGGGAAGGATTGGTTTGCATTTTAATTGTGGTTTAGAGTTGTGTTTAGGTGTGTCTTTGATTATGCTTAAGATTAGGAATTTGTAAGAAAGTGTTTAGGTAAGGGAAATGGATAATTAAGGTGGTCTAGACATAATTAAGGAGTGGTCTTGCACCATTAGTGAGTTAAATCCTCAATTTAGAGTCTAAACAACTCTAGACACATTTCCTTGATTTAAGGAATTGGAGAGAGAAAACACTATTCAAGATTCCAAGACTAGGAATCTTGAGTTCTAAAAAGAGATTTAAGTTTAATCTAAGCAATTTTAGGTTCTAATTAACTTTAATAAATTATTTTGACTCTAGATTAATTAGGAAAATTAATTAATCTTCGTTTAGAGCCTAATATTGCTTAGGTTTGCTTAATTACGTCATTAAGCTCAAAAACACTATTCTAGGGGCAAAATCGTAATTTTGCACTAAAACTGCCCGGGACCACCGGGACTTGAACAGAGACCTCTAGACACATGAAAACATGTTTTTAAACCTCGGGGGAAAGTTTCGGACTCAAACGACACCTTTACCCGCGTAAAACGCTATAAGAGTATTTTGGTCATTTTGACCCAAAACTGCGAAAAACGAAATTTTCGCTTCCGAAAGCATTCTAAGGCCATTCAATCCCCTTCAAACATTGAGTTGACCCTTCGAGGATGACCGAGTTGGTTACCCTCGAATTCGGGTCAGGAAATGACCTCAGGGGCATTTTGGTCATTTCCCTCGGACAGAAAGAATCGGGGTGTTACATGCTTGTTGTACGTCTGCTGAATATCCACTTGTAAAGCCAACAACTGGCCAACCTTCAATAGGAGGCCCAAGCAACACTAAGACATCTTCCAATGTAATGGCACATTCTCCGCATGGAAAATGGAAGACATGCGTTTGAGGTCTCCATCTTCTTACTAGTGAGGATATTAGAGACCTATTTATGTTAACCCCTAATACCTCCAAAACTTGATAGAATCCAACACTGTGTATGATGGGTTGCATTTATGCACCCATTTTCTACCCTAACTCTAGACATTTTGCATCTTAATTATACTTAATTGATGGGTAATTGGCTAATTTGCACTTTGTCCTCATCATCCATCATTGAATAATTTATTAGCTAATAGCATCATTTGCAGTGACTAACTATATTTTGGAGCTTCCTGTGCTTTTGATCCTCTTTTGTGAGTCTTATTTGCTTGCAAGACTTCCTATATTAGTGTATGAAGACCATAAAGGTGCATGGAGCTTGTAGCAGCATTCAATTTAAAAGAATTTGGGGAGCTTAATAAAAGAGTTCTGGAGCTCATTCACAAGAAGTATTATAATGGAAAATTCGTATCTCTATCTATAAAGTCAAGTTGAGACAAATAAAGATGTCTTGGAAAGCTCAAGAAGTCTTCTATAACTTTAACGTTTAGCTCAAAACCCCATTCTAAATTCCTCTTGGTGAAAATCGAGTTTAAAGATTAAAGGTTGCTGAGGTTCTGATGTTGTCAAGTTTGACCTTTAGTTAGTGTTTTGCCAATATTCGGAGCTACAAATGTCGGATTGAGGTGATTCTAGCGGCATTAGAAATCGTATTCAAAGGGCTACAAGTGATATTTCGAGGTCCAAGAGCTAATTTTAACATTTGGAGGCTCAAAATAGTCTTGGAAGTATGCAGTTAACTGCCCAGGTTGTAAACAGAGGGAGGCTCTCGTAGAAAATCATCACAAGACCGCCGCGCCCTAGTGGTCCTAGACTGCCCAGGGGGTCATACTTAAGTAGTCTGTGTCAGCAAAGATTTTATCCATGTGGCATTAAGTTCAAAGGGAAAAAAGGAGAATGGAACAATGACGGAGGGAGACACACATTTTGAATTTTATTTTGTTTCTCTCACTAGAATTTTTTGACTCTCTCTAGGTTAGGGTTCTTAGTCATTGTTGGATTTTAGTATTTTTTGGGTTGTAATTTACTGCTTTTCTTCAACATCGATTGTGAAACTACCCCTATGGAGGAGTAATCTCTTTGCCTTGCATAGGGATGACTGAAGATTGAGATTATTCATGAGACTCTTGCTCTTTTATCTCAATTTGTAGTTAGTTTTCCTTTCCCTTTGCCATCTCTTTTAAATATTAGTTGTGTGGATTATTGTAATTGCATTTTGAGAGTTTCCTTTTTATGTAATGTTTATCCATTGGGTCAGGGATTGGAATTAATTTTTTTGGGAATTAGGTTGTTATAATTAGTAGTCAGACTGGCATAAGTTCATAGAATTACGATTGTGAATTACTAATTCATACATTAGCCAAACCCTTAGTGGGAGTGCAATTGTATGTCCATTAAGCATAATTATGTCATTGTTGTGTGTTAACACATTAATGGAAGCAACCACTACCACGATTTTATCTTTTGAGTTAATGAATGAACAATTCATAATCCGAAGGAACATTTGTGCAGGTAATTCTTTTCATTAGAATCCCTTTAATTTAATTTTCTTTTCAATACTTTAAAAAACCCTCAATTTTCTCTAGTCAATTAGAACACTTCCACATGAGACGACCTGGATTGTACCTTAACTACATTTTGGTATAATTTAGTAACTAAAATAATTTTTAATTTATTGCAAGTAGCAATAGCTTGTATCAAATTTTGGCGCCATTGCTGTGGAAGTGGTGCTAGTTAATTCTTTTTCTTGTTCTGTCAAATTTTTTTATTATTTATTTTATTTTATTCTTTGTTATTAATTTCTTCATTGTCTTTATTTTTTAAAAACAAATTAGTTCTATTTAATTTAAATTTTATTTATTTTCTCTTCATTCCCTAGTGTATTGGGTTGTTGCCATAATTTAATTTCATGACACGCTCCCTTCCTAATTTTTCCATACTACTGATTAATCCGAAGATTGAGAAAACTACCAAAAGGCTTAGGAAGATCTTGAGGGAAATATTTAATTTATCAAGCAACCCCTCTTCTTCTGATACAACTAGAGAATTTAATAATTCCTTTTTTTTATTCTCTTGAACATTTTGATCCTACTGCTAGTGTTTCAGGTAATATGGGTGATCTTAATTGGACCTTATGGGAGCTTGCTGCCCAAAACTTGAATTACCAACCTTCGGGGATCATTTACCCCGAACAGGGAGGTGACTTTGAGCTAAAATCAGAACTTCTGCACCATCTACCCAAGTTCCATGGGTTATCTAGGGAAGACCCACATAAACACCTCAAGCAGTTCCATGTTATTTGTGTGACGATGAAGCCTCAAGGGATAACGAAGGACCAAATCAAGCTAAGGGCCTTCCCATTTTCTTTGAAGGAGCTGTCAAGGACTGGTTCTTCTATATCCTTTATGGACTAGTTGACAGCTGGGCTAGCATGATATGCATTTTTCTGGAAAAATTCTTCCTAGCTTCTAGAGCAGCTGCCATTAGAAAAGATATTTGTGGTATTCGGCAGTTGCAAGGTGAATCTCTCTATGAGTATTGGGAGAGGTTCAAGAGATTATGTGCCAGCTATCCCCAGCATTTGATCTTAGAGCAGTGACTTGTTTAGTATTTTTATGAGGCATTGCTAGCCATAGAGAGGAGCATGATTGATGCTGCAAGTAGGGGTCCCTTAGTTGACAAGACCCCTGCTATAGCTAGAGCTTTAATTGAGAATATGGCAAAGAATTCTCAGTAGTTTGGGTCAAGAGCTAGTATGAACACCCGCAATGTAAGTGCAGTGTCTCTAGTAGATAATAGCAGGGTGAAACAGAAACTAAATAAGATGATTGAGATCCCAAAATAGATAGCCTTGAATCAATTGTGGCAGGCTCTTCCACCTCAGACAGCTTGTGATATTTGTTCTTGTAATACCCACACTACTGATGTATGTCCACAGCTACAAGAGGACCCCACTTTAGTTACTGCTAGCAATGTGTTCCCTAGTAGACCTCAAAATCAGAATAACCAATAGGGGTATGACCCTTACAGCAACATATATAACTCGGGTTGGAGAGATCACCCCAATCTGAGGTGGAACAACTCATGAGAGCAACAGCAAATGTATGTTCCACCCCAGCAAAAACAACAAAGCAACTTACATGTCTACTAACAACCACTTGCCCTACAGTTACCTGCCCCTCCTACCCCTTCAGATGCATAATGGTGGGAGATGATGGAAACGATGATAAAAACACAAAGGAAACAGGAACAAGCCATACAAGATATGAGAAATGCAATTATAAGGCTAGAGAGTTCCTAATCCCAACAAGGAATGCATCCACCATTCCCTTTCAGATAGTTCCCAACCACAAGGGGAACATTTCTGCCATTACTCTGGGATCTGGTACAGTTTTGCTTGAGGTTGCTGATCCTTCAGAGTAGGTTGTGGTTGAGAGAGTTAGGAGGATAAGACAATTCAGCTAGAGGTGCAACAAGATAAGCCAGTACCCCAGCAGAAGCTAGTCAAAGAGCACGTAGAAAAACCCATTCCATTACCCTTTCCACAGCGAGTTGTAAGGCCCAAGAGGTCCAATGAGTTGGAGATAGAAAAAGACCTCTTGGAAACTTTTCAGAAGGTAGAGGTCGACAAGAACACAGGGATTTGTTAAGGATTTGCGCACCAATAGGAGCAGACCACATGGCAGTGAGAAGGAGAAGGTGATTATTAGGTTGAATGCTTCCTCTCTTATCATGCCAGGCAACCTGCCACACAAGTATAAGGATCCAGGCATATTCAATGTTACATGCACCATTAGGAACATGCAAATCAAGCAAGTCGTGGCTGATTTCGAGGCTGGCATTAATGTTATGCCAAAATCACTCTATAGATCCTTACACTTTGGGAAGCTCAAGCCCACCAGTCTGACAATCCAGCTTACCAACCACAACATTACTAAGCCAAAGGGGGTATTAAAAGATGTCCTGGTAAAGGTAAATGATTTAAGATTCCCTGCTCATTTTTGTGTGCTTGAGATGAAGAATAACACTGATACTAACCAACACACATTAATCTTGGGTAAACTATTTGTGAAAACTGCTAGAACCAAGATTGATGTTTATGCTTGTACATTATCCATGGAGCGTAGGGACTTGAAAGCCCAATTCTGTTTGTCTGATGCCATGAAATTCCCCTTTGAGGAGTACTCTGTGTTTGGCATTGATGTCATTAACTCCCTAGAGGAAAATACATGTGATATTTTATTTGGTAAGGATGAACAACCTCTTTTTTTTCCTATTTTTTTCTTCTCCCATGGGACATAATGCATTTACTATGGTAGAGTTTTGTAAGCTTACAGATACAGGTACCCTATTTGGGAAGCAGTCATCAGTTTCAGAAGTGCCCCATGACTAGCCTATTATAGGAAAAAAGCCGCATTAAGGGCAAAAGATTTTGTTGCATAAGCCCCAAGCAAAATTGATGACTGGAAGGTCAAAGTCCAAGTAGAAGGGACCACTCTTGGTCACCTGTACACACGCTTGTAGTGCAGTTGAGTTGGAGGACCCAGGGTCTAAGATTTGCTGTAAAGTCAGTGGGCACCGACTGAAACACCTCTATGACTAGGGATTTTGGGATTGAGATAGGAGTTTTATTAGTTAAAGCTATACGCCCTCCATAAGGGGCCTGACCATCCAACTTAGGGATGTTAAAGCAAAGTGTTGGGTGGAAGACAACCCACCATGAAGTTTTTCCTTACCCTTCCCTTTTATTTTCTGCATTTTATTTATTTTCATTTTAGTTTTGAGTCTTGCAACACATTTATTTTTATTTGCATTTTACACCATCTTTTTGGAACCTTAGAGCTTATATGCATATGCTCACACTACATACAGTTTATTGATATGCTTGGCATTGACTACTTTGTATAGCATGCTTAGTGGATTCATTGTGTTGTTTTGGATTGAGTACATATGCTTTTACCTATGAGATTTTGAGCCTCTTTAATTGGACTATCATATGCCATCTTTATTTGTTCATGTATGTTTCCTTCTTTGGATTTGCATTCTCGAACATTTTTAGGGTATTGTTTAAAAATATGTTTTCATGTGCATACTTGAATATAATTGAGGCATTTTTCTTATTTTTAGCCACTTGTCGATATACTCAACCTTTGTATATTACCATTGTTTAGCCCCCTAGAGCTTTATTTATAACATCCTAATTTTTAACCCAATACTCCTAGAACGTATCTAGGTTAAATATTAGTCTATTACCCTTTTAGTCCCATTCTTTAAAACCTTTCATTAAAATACTTAGCGAAAAATACGAATAAATTTTTTTCTTTTTGAAACTTGAAAGCAAAACTCGAGCTGTGCGCTATCCTAACGTTCAACATAACCATAATGTACAAGAGAAAGTAATCATACCATACATAATCATGAAATATAGTATTATACATAACAACATAATATCATTACATCTTCATAGATACATAATTTACTAGCATCATTGTAACTTCATTTACATCAAAACATGCACATATATATGGAGTGTTACTTATCCGCCTATGAGGATGGATAAGTATCAATCCCAAAAGCTAAACTATCTATGCTTCCCCAGCGACCCTCTGCTCTGTTTGCTAGTGTGACCCTTAAGCACGAGCCTTAGAAGAAGTCACGAACCTCGTTGTAATCCTCGTCTAGAGACAACACGGAAGAAAAGAGAGGGATGAGAAACTCATTCAAGATTTTCAGTAGGGATTTCCAACTCTAACACAAGTGTCATCATCATCGTCCCCAGCCACTTCGGCTTTAATTATGAAAAAGGTGTACATGCATAAGGTTCGGTTTTAAGCTTTCCAAATCTATTTATCCGAAGTGGGTGTCTTTTAGCATGAGTCTTAATGGCATGAATGCAATAGATATTTGATGAATGCATGACAATACCATAGGCACTTTAACATGAAAATCATAATACTTGGGCACATCATGAGGAAACATAAATCATATACGTGGCATAAAAAGACATAGTACTTTTCATGTGACATCTTTCTCATAAGTCAAACTCTTAAGTTTCTCTTTTCTTAAAGACCACCCTCTTAACATATCCACCAAAAGTCTAACCAACTCACTGGCCCCGACGATAATCTGGTCACCAAACTACATCTCACCTATCACATAGGAATGAGCTCAATCCTAACTAGTCGTCACTAGATTTAACATGGGCTAATAGAGAGGGTACACATAACTTTCTTGGATCACCTATCTTAAAATCATTTTCTCCTCTGAAATGCTTTACTGGTATCTAGTACACAGTGAATTGTCCGCTTTGGCAAGCTTAATGTCAATACCCTCACGGATTTGTTTCCTCCCCACCGTAGGAGGAGGAATGCGTCTCAGTGTTATGTCATATCTGTTCTGGGGGTGCTCGGCCGAACCGGTGTCACCTAGGAGTTTTCACAAACTTTTCTCAAATCCTCAAGTTTGATGGGAAATTCGGCAGCGTAACAGCGTACACCGGATTTCCTTCAAACTTTCTTTATGCCACGAAACATATAGAGCATGCATAGCCATTCAACATCACCATAAGTCATCAAGTCATATAGTCAAACTCATCATAGTATATACGTCATTACGTTATTGCTTTAACATTCTCAAAGGATAGCATGCTCCTAACTAGTTTGCTGGAATCAAGGATCGGGCTCAGCTAATGCACATGCCATGCTCAAGTCATTCTCATAATTAAACATACATCTTCTTGAAGTCATGAAGCTCGTTATGTCTTGGGACCTATGGTGTCTTATGCTTTGACCCTTACGGGTCTTAATCTTGAAAACTAATTATGCTAACATCCGTTTTTATTCTTTTATACACCTATAGGTTCATCACTAATAATCCTTACTCATTTTTATGATCGTAAACAAATCTGGACAGTATCATAAGGATGTGGGCTGAATTAATATCATATACTTACGGGGTTCTAGAATCTACGTCTTAGACCCTTTCTAAGTTCCATCTTTCCCTAAGGTGCTATAAATTAAATCTAAACCAATTATGAGGGATTCCTACACATTTGCACTAATTATGGATCAATTTTTCTATGATTAATTATGCTGTAACAAAACCAAAAAATTACATTTCTAAGTATTCTAGAGTTGCTCTTTTACAGTTTTCTAATTACTAGTTTTCCTATAGGCGCTAAAAATCAATCCTACATCAAATGTTACCAAGTTTTTCATAATTAAATGATCCTAAACTGAATGTTATCCCATTGAAATAGTTTTGGCAGTGGCTAAAAATAAATGGGTCAAAACTATGCAAAAACTCAATTTTATGATTTTTCTATAAGACTAATTTCTTTTCTAACATGCATAGAAAGGCTCCTACCTCAACATATATAATTTTTACACATTCTTAGCATATCAAAATAACATCACACAACACCAAACACACCATGATAGAACTGAGCTCATATACATACATATCATGCATAAAATTTCATTTTCAATAAGCATAAGTTACTAGTTTCTCTTTGAATCATTTTAGGACTTCTAAAACTCTTTTGTAAAACATTTATCTTGTAAAAAGGACTAGGAACAATCATGGGGCAATAACTGATTTGAAACACTCTTGGAAGAGGTTTAATTTATGAATCTCGTTGGTAATGACCTTATAGAATTCTTAAAAGATAGGAAAATCTTTGAACATAGATTTTTGGCTCTTGAAACTAGCTGAAACTCATATCAAGCTCATCATCATCACATGGCCAAAATATGCATCCATGGGGATGTATCCATAACCAAACTTTAACTTGAGATAATAAGGGCAAGTCTTTGAGCTCTAGAGTTTTTAAGTGATGACAAAATATAAACATGCTATGCATTCTATTTTATTCTTCATTATAAAGTAAAGTGAGGGCTTCAAAGTAAATATAAGATGCAAGAACTTCAAATATGAGGTGCTAGAAATATAAAATATGCAAGACTTGAAAGTAAATATGCAAGACTTGAAAATAAATATGCAAAACTTGATAATAAATATACAAAACTTGAAAATAAATATGCAAGTTCAATTCTTTATTTTAGTGCTCTAGGCCCAGCAACAATTGACTTTAAGGTCGAAAGAGAAAGGCTTCGAGATTAATTAGGTGATATGCAAGCTCTCATTTTAAATCTTTAAGTTCTTAAGCGATGACTTGAAAAGTAAACGTGCTAGACAAAAACATAAATATGAGATCCTCTTCATTCCTTATCTTTAATTTTAAGTGATAGCTTGGAAGGTAAACATGAATGCAAAGCTCAAAAGTAAATATGCAAATGCAAAAGCTTGAATATAAACATGAGTGCAAGTTCATATTATTTCTTATTAGAGCTCATCTGAGACTTTAGAGGAACTTAAACCTTAACCCAAAACTTATCATAGCAAGATAAAGCAAGCTTTAGAGTTCCTTGCACCAAGGTTTACAAAGAAACCATATGGTATAAACATCATCATCAAGCCTTAAGGAAATGGATTAAAAGAACAAACCAAGTCAACATTCCTTTATAACTTTGAAAATGAAAGCTCAATAGCTTAAGGAAAAAGGAAAAATGGTCGAATCCATAAGGGGGAGGAATAGGACTTTGAAGCTTTAGAGGCCATGATCTTGATGATGCAACCACATCAACATCATGAGCTCTCATCCTTGAGTAGAACAAGCCTTCATAAATCGCAATCATAACAAGGAAAAGAGAAGGAAAAACTAAAGCAAGAAAAGGAAAAGAAACCGAAATCTTGAGAAAAAAGAAAGAGATAACCAAAAAGTGTTGGAATCAAGACTAAGTTCCAAGCTTTAGAGGTTTCCCAAGTGATAAATATCATCATGAAATCCTCATCATCAAGCTCTCATTTCCAAGTCTCTCAAGGCCCTTGGCCGAAAAATCAAAAGAAACAAGGAGGAAGAAAGAAATTCTAAAAGATTCAAAAGAAACCATAAAACACATAACTAGTAAGAACTTTTAATGAAAGAAACATTTGAAATAAAATCCCTACCAAAGGTATGTTTCTTGGAGGATGAACAAGGCTTGGTCTTGAGAGGAGAATGAAAGAAAAATCCTCCCTAAAGCTTGATGGAGCTTCGACCAAGAAGAATGGAAAAGGAAAGGAAGTTGTGTTTCTTGAGCTTGATATTGAGAATGATATAGCTAAGTGTTTTAAGGAAGATTTAATGGTGGTTGTGTGGTGGTGGAAAGGATAAAGAAGATGAGAGGAAGAAAGAACTCTTGAGTTCTTTGAAAGAAAAGAAAGAAACCAAGACACTCTTGAAAACTCAAAGCTAACAAATGAACTAAAGGTTCTCACAAGTTCATTTGCATGTGTATTTATAGAAGAACAAAACCAAGGGTGCAAGGAGGGAGTGGTGGCTGAATTTTGAGGAAGGAAAGGAAGGAAAATACCTTCTTCAAATGGTCATTCAAAGGCATGGTTCAAGGCATGGTGAGGTATGGCCTAAAGCATGGTGAAGTATGGTTAGGTATGGCCTAAGGTATGGTTCTAGGCATGGTGCAAGGCATGGTGTGGTATGGGTGGCCATGAGGGAGGTATGGGTGGCCATGCCTTTCTAGAAGAACTTGGGGAACAATTTGTTCCTTAATTGTGGGTTAGGATGTGTGTTTAGGTGTAGCTTTGATTAGGCTTAGGATTAGGAATTTGTGAGAAAGTGTTTAGGTGACTAAGGATGTAATTAAAGACTTGTAAGACTAGATTCAGGAAGTGGTCTTACTAAATTAATGAAGTCAAACTCCATTAACTAGGAATCCAATGCCAACACAATTCCTTGATTTAGGGAGATTGGAGAGAGAAAACACTATTCAAGATTCCAAAACTAGGTTTGCTTAATTACATCATTAAGCTCAAATGACACTACGCTAGGGGCAAAATCATAATTTTACGTAAAAATTGCCCGGGACCATCGGGACTTAAACAGATACTTTTAAACACAAGAAAACATCATTTTAAACCCTCGGGGAAAGTTTCGGGCTCGAGCGGCACCTTTACCTGCATAAAAATGCTATAGAGGTGTTTTGACCCGAAACTGCAGAAAATAAGATTTTTATTTTCGAAATCACTCAAGGACCATCCAATCCCCTTTAAACATTGAGTTGACCCTTCGAGGACTGCCGGGCCAGCTATCCTCGAATTCCGGGTAGAAAATGACCTCAGGGGCATTTTGATCATTTTCTCTCAGACAGAGAATCGGGGCGTTATATTATTGCCCCTTTTTTGTTTTAGAACATTCTTAACCAAAAGTGAAAAACTATGGAAATTCCTAACCTTTTAGGCTTGGGAAAGTGTTTATGTAATTTTTATATGTGTGTTTGAGCAGAAGTATAGGGGAAAGTATGAGGACATACCCCAATTTAAGTGTGGAGGAGAGGCAATGTGTATCTGTAACTGACCCAAACAAAAAATTTCAGCAAGTGGCACACTTAAAAAAAAGAGAGAAAAAAATTGCAAAAGTTTGGATGAAGGTATGTCATATTACGAATTAAGGGCCTATGAATGGTTAAGTTGGACAAAATGTACCCTTAAGCACTTGTGCTCTTTGTGTATGCATTTGCTCTCCTTTGACTAGAAGTTTAGCTCCACTAGTCCTTATATTCTCCCACCTTCACTTGAGCCCCATCACAACCAAAAGCAAGTCTTCTTGATTCAGTATGCATGTATGTATAAAAAATGGAGAATGAGACTCTTGACAAGCTTATCATAATGCATATTCATTTGAGGTGATTTGAGTGTACATCTTATCCTAAAACACTTGAGTGAATAAGTGGCAAACACTAATCTTGGGAGGATTTTGTTACTTGATTCATTCATCATGTATGTGGATTCTACCTTGTATGCTATGTTCTTGCTTATGCCTTGCTTTTTGAGATCCTCTTTGATTGTTGGCGTAAAAGCCCATTGCTTATACCTCTAGGTCCATTGGATTGGTGTATTGTTATTTTCCATGCATCATGTGTTTTTAAAGTTAGTAGAGTGAGGAGTCCAGTCGCTTTGCTGTATTCATCTGGGTCTATTACATAAGGACATGTAATTGTTTAAGTGTAGGGGAGTTTGATGGGTTGTATTTACGCACCTATTCTCTACCCTAACTCTAGACATTTTGCATCTTAATTGTACTTAATTGATGGATAATTGGGTGATTTGCACTTTATCCTTATCATCCATCATTGAATAATTTATCAGCTATTAGCATCATTTGCAATGACTGATTATATTTTGGAGCTTACTGTGCTTTTAATCTCTTTTGTGAGTGTTATTTGCTTGCAGGAACTTTTTATATTGGTGTATGAAGACCATAAAGGTGGATGGAGCTTGTAGCAATGTTCAATTTGGAAGAATTTAGGGAGCTTAATAGAAGAGTTCTGGAGCTTATTTACAAGAAGTATTGTAATGGAAAATTTGTATCTCTCTCTACAGAGATCGAATTGAGACAAATGAATATGTTTTGGAAAGCTCAAGAAGTCTTCTATAATTTTCATGTTCAACTCAAGCCCAATTCGAACTTCCTTTTGGTGAACATTGAGTTTCAAGATTAAAGATTGTTGATGTTCTGATGTTATCTAGTTTAACCATTAGTTAGTGTTTTGCCAATATCAAGGGCTACAAATGTTTGATTGAGGTGACTTCTGCGGCGTTGGAAAGCTTATTCAAAGGCCTACAAGTGATATTTTATGGTCCAAGAGCTAATTCTAACGTTTGGAGCCTCAAAATAGGCTTGGAAGTATACGGTTCATGGTAAACAAAGGATGGCTCTCACTGAAAATCATCACAGAACCATCCCAATGATCATACTTAAGTAGTCAACGTCAGCCGAGACGTTTTTTTTGCAAGGGAAGCCTTATTTTGGTTCACGCGGCATTGAGTTCAAAGTAAAAAAAAAAAAAAGAGAACGGAACAACGACGGAGGGAGACACGCATTTTGAATTTTATTTTGTTTCTCTCACTAGAATATTTTGACTCTCTCTCTAGGTTAGGGTTCTTAGTCATTGTTAGATTTTGGTATTTTCTGGGTTGTAATTTACCGCTTTTCTTCAACATCGATTGTGAAACTCCCCCTATGGAGGAGTAATCTCTTTACCGTGCACAAGGGTGACTGAAAATTGAGATTGTTCATGAGACTCTTGCTCTTTTATCGCAATTTGTGGTTAGTTTTCCTTTCCCTTTGTCATCTCTTTTAAATATTGGTTGTGTGAATTATCACAATTGTATTTTGAGAGTTTCCCTTTTATGTGATGTTTATCTATTGGATAAGGGATTGAAATTAATTTTGTTGGGAATTAGGTTGTTATAATAATAGTCAGACTGGCATAGGTTCATAGAATCATGATTGTGAATTACTAGTTCATATGTTAGCTGATCCTTTAGAGGGAGTGCAATTGTATGTCCATTAAGCAGAAGTATGCCATTGTTGTGTGTTAACATATTAATGGAAGAGACCACTACCATGATTTTATCTTTTGAGTCAATGAATGAACAATTCTTAATCCGAAGGAACCTTTGTGCAGGTAATTCTTTCCATTACAATGCCTTTAATTTAATTTTGTTTTCGATACTTTCAAAAACCCCCAATTTTCTCGAATCACTTAGAACACTTCCACATGAGATGACTTGGATTGCACCCTAACTATATTTTGGTGTAATTTAGTAGCCAAAATAATTTTTAATTTGTTACAAATAGTGATAGCTCACCTCAATTTAGTATCCCATGAATCTCGTTCCTTGATGGCTCCATCATTAAACCACGAGTTTCTTTCTTATTGTCAATTTCAAATAAAAAGTAAAACCAAATAAAATGTAAGTTTTAGTTTATTTGGATGAAAATTTAATTAATCGGTTAAGTAAAATTTTTATTGCAATGTTTAAAAAATTAATATCACATTATGTTGATGATCTTGAGTAATATAATATTAAGTTTATAAAAATTGAAACACATGGAGAACTACAAACCAACACGTGTAGCTTTTGAAATCTCAGAATAAACAACCTAATTCATAATAAAATTAACAGACAACATAAGTTCCCTCTGATTCATTTATGCGGATGTGATAATTAAAGAGGAAAAATTGCAATTAATTACAATAATAATACATTAATACCAAGTAATTATCTTATATTGCAAATTAAAATCAAATAGAGGAAGACACATTGTAAATAGAATATATATTGTAATATATTAACAAAAATAGAATAATCTTACATTTTCATTAATAACTTGCTCAGCAATATGATTATGAGGATTTTTTTTTTCATCGCGTCTTCTAAACATTTTTTTTAATTTACAACCCTCTTTAAGAACTAATAAAACTATCCTTTAGAATAAGTCTCTCCTATGGCTTCATTTTGACATGTATAAACAATCTTCCCTCCCAACTCATTTATATAGGTGAAGATAAAGGATAAGAACAGATACTTTGAGCTCAATTCGAATTAATCTTATCACCCACCTCTCTAGCAAATTGAATATCAAGTTTTCAAAGTAATGCAGCGGGCTAGGGATTCCTTCATTTCCCGGTAAATTTTCAGAGAATGAGTGGTCACCCCCAATTGTCTAGAAAGTTGTCACCTCTAACTCCCTGTATTTTTTTACTTTTAGCGTCCAATATGGTCAATGTTGCATGCAGATTTGCTTGGCTATGGTTCATGCCTCGCTACTGTAAAGTTGACTAGTAGTACTCTAATACTAGTTTCGGGCCCTAAATATTCCTCATGTTTCATATAGTAATTGTATTAAGCAATATATGGAAATAAAGGAATAATTTGTGCTTAACTCCAAATTGCAATGAGTGTGGAAGTGAAAGGTTGAGATAAGACTTTATTCACCCACAATAACAAAAGGAAGTTAAAAGTCAAAAAGCATGCTTCTAGCAAACAAAACTTATGAAGTGGTTCAAAATCGAGAAATTAGTCAAATTACTTCGAAAACATAACCTTTCTTGTTTGTATTCCACCACAATACAATTCCATGATTATTATCATATATTTAATTTCACAATGGTTTTTTCCTATATGTGTATTAATTGCATAGTACAGTGAATTACAAGTTTGATAAGATGAGTAAGCACCATATTAAGTACCCTTTGTGAAAGCTTTGTAAGTATTTGTTGCAATGAAAAGCAAAATTCCATCCACTTCATTGAATTGATTTATCACGAGACACCTGTCAGTAGACACATAAAATGGAGAAGTTTTGTAAGCATAGTAAAAATAATTTAGAGCAAAAAGATAGAACAATTACATACCTTTTGTTTAAACTTTGGTTGATATTTTTTGTTTTTTTCCAATGACATTCACATAGGTTTCCAATGCATATGTAATGTTCAATCATCAATATATATATGTATAAACTTCACTATATTTAACATTTAATGCAATGTGTAATCAAGATAAAAAACATATGAATATCATAATACATATAGTTTTAAAATATCATCTATTCTACATAAACCATTAGTACACAATTTTTGGCATTCTATTGTAACTGTAGAAATTCAGTCTTTCAAATGTGCAGTTTGCATTAATGAAAGTTTATTGGTTATAATTAATTTGTCTTGGTCCCAAATGATTTGATTTTTCATTTTCTAAAATCATTATGTTTGCTTTTTTTCTAAACATGTCTGTATTTGATAATGTATGCTCTGCATACCCAATTTTATCTTAAAATTGAAGAACTTAGGACTGAGGGTTTTAGCCAATGAATCTCAAATCAAATTTGAATTGGTTACCCACTTTTTAGTTTTGCTTGATCTTTTTTGTTGGTATATATGCTTTCTCTTTTAATTTTATCCTTCATCCTTTGATCATTCTTAATTCTTGATTATTCTTTACTCAGTTTTTGGATTTCAATCACTCATTTGCTTTTATTTTATTATGTGGCACAGAATCATTGAAGGGGTTTGATTTTCAAAATAGGTAAGCTTTTTATTTTCTATAAATTTTATTAGCATATTTCATTCATTTTATTCATTCTATTCTTCTCCATTCTCATGCCCTTTAAACTTGATAGAGTTCAGGTCCAAGGCCAGTTCCTTTTAATTTTATCCTTTGTTTTTCAATCATTCTTAATTCTTGATTATTCTATACTTAGCTTTTAGATTTTAATCACTCGCTGGCTTTTATTTTCCTCTGTGTCATAAAAGTCATTGAAGGGGTTTGATTCACAAAATATGGAAGTTTTTTTTGTTTTTATATAAGCTTTCAATTCCAATTCTATATACAATATATAACATATAGAATAATAAATTCTTGATTCTTTACTTTAATAGTTTTTTCCTACATGTATTTCTACATTATTTTAGCTCTTTTGTTTATGAATTTGTTGTTTATTCTTTTCTTTGAATCAAATGTGCTAAGCATTTTATATGAAACACAATTTGTTCATATTCTTTCAATGTTTATACTTCGAGTGTCTATAATATTTTTGTATGATAGTTTTGGAGGTTAAATTATCAATATTTGATTTTTCTTTCTATTCAAATGAGGTGTGATTTCATTCAAGTGTCATGATATAATTTTGGTTATTTCTTTATTCTAATCATCTGTTTAATGCATTAGTTATATTTTTATATTATTTTGTAAATCAATCTTTTGTGTTATAAACAATTTTCTTCATTATCTTGTGTATCATAATCACAAGTTTCTTTATTATAAGCATTGTGGCCTCTTTTTTTAAAAGGTGTTCTTCAACCTTTTGTTTTTGTCTCTACATTACATTTTTTTTTATCTTTTCTCTATATGATTACCGTTTTTCAACAAATTATCCAAGGAAGTTCATTTGTTACTCCTGTCCATATACGGGCACCTCTACCTTGAGATAAATCCCTTTAAGTAGTATACTTTGGGTTACAATGTTGATTATAATTTGGGCGATATTATGCTTTAAGTTTATAATGACTATTGAGAAATTAACAAATACTTGCTTTGCAATTTGCACCCAAAACTCTACACAAATCCCTTCCACTTTCTTTAAGAGATTATCATGATATGGTTTGTGTAACGCCCCAATTTTTACTGTAATTTTTACTGTCATTAGAAATTACTCAATTACCGAATTACCGTAGGTAATTATTACATAAGATTTGAGGCCGAACAATCCTCAATAAAGGAATATAACATTAGAAGAGAGGTTAGGAACGATTCATGCGAGAGTCGCAAATCCTGAATTTCTGTACGTATAAAATGACCAAAATGCTCTTGAAGTTATTTTACTCAGAAAATGAGGATCGTGGGCCCCACCTATTCTCAAGGGGATATTTTGAGGATAATAAGGGATTGTTTGTGTTATGTGTGTTAATAGAGTAGAAGGATCTCAATTTTGAGTTCCGAAGCGTGAAATGACCAAAACGCCCCTGCGGTTGTTTTAACTCCGATGTGTGTGCGGACTGAGCCCGAACCTCATTAAAATGTTTTAAAATGTGTTTTTAAGCCATGATTAACCATAGGTTAAGCTCGGGTGGCCTCGGGCAGTTTTTAAGTGAAAGTATGATTTTGCCCCTGTTTTTAGACAGTTTTGCGAATTTCGGGATTTTTGATTCGTATACCGAAACCTAAGAAATATTAGGCTCAAATTAAAGCTTATTAAATTCTAAATATTAATCTAGAGTCAAAATTATGTATTTAGATTGATTAGAACCCAAAATTACTCAAAAACACCCAAATTGCTTACTAATTCACTTAAACCCTTAACCGTAAATTCTCTAAATTACATGAATACTTTGCCTACACCTAAATAATGCATGGAACACACAAATTTCACTTCTTTGGGATGTAATGGACGAAATTATTGATGCCATTATGCAGCTGAATTATTGCCAAAAGTTGCACTAAAACAAAATGCCAAAATGTCACCATAAGAGACATAATTCCTTAATTTCATACAACTTTGTCTAAAATGATTTTTCCTCCCTTATTTCTCTTGCAAAATTCCATCCACTACCTCATCATTTTGGCCAATTATAAGCCTCAAAATCTTCTATAAATAGGCTTGCTTGAGTGGTCTTGGAATGCTTGGTTCATAACTAGTTTTTAGGAGCACCAAAAACTTTCTTTCTTCCTCCTCTTTGGCTGAATTCTTTCTTCAATTTTTTTCAAAGAGATTTTGTTTCATTTCACTTCAAGAAACCAAGTTCTCTTCCTCTTCTTCAACTCAGATTAGGTAGGGAGTAGTTTCTAAATTTATTTCTATGCTTTGAGGAGTTGTGTTTTTAGCTCAAAATGATGAAATTATGAACTTACCTTAGCTTTTCATTTTAGTTTTCCTCTTCAATTTTTCTTTAACCAATTCAACCATATGGCCTAGGTGGAACTAAGATGATGGCTTGATGATGAGGACCTTGAGGGTGGGTTGTAAATCCATCACAAGTTAGGCCTCTAAAGCTTGAAAATTCCACTTGATGCAAAACTTTGAAGAATAATGCTTTATGATGCTAAAACAAAGATTTTTAGTTTAGAACTTGAAAGATGTATTTTCCTTTTATGTTTTATTTCTTGTTAAGATATGTATTGGGTTGAATTTATAATTCTTTTAAAGTCTTGAAGGAGCTCTAGTAAAGAAACAAAATGAATTTGCATCCATGATTAAGTTTATGCTTTGCATAACCATGTTTACCTCCTATGTCATCACTAAATTTTCAAGAATGAATAAATGAACTTGCATTTCTCATGTTTAAATTCCAAGCTTGTATTTCATGTTTATGTTTCAAGTCATCACTTAATCTTTCAAGATAATAAAGAGGTTGCATCTCATATTTAATTTATGCTCTCACTATATTTTATAATGGCTAAAAGAATCAATGCATGACATGTTTATTTTATGCCATCACCTAAAGATCCTAGAGCTCAAAGACTTGCCCATGTATCACAAGCAAAGAAATATGATTATTGGAGTTAAAGAATTTATTCTTTAAAAAGTCTTGAGATTGGAGCTTAAAAAGATGTAATAATAATCCTCTTCTCCCTCTACTGGTTCTATGCGGACTACCGCCGCTCCGGTTTCTTAATATTCTCTTCTCCCTCTACTGGTCCTGTGCGGATTACCGTCGCTCCAGTTTCTTGTATCATGTTTATATTTCAAGTTCTTGCATCATGTTTAATTTTCAAGTCATCACCTTAAATCTTAAAGATAAAGAAATGGAATTGCATATCATGTTTATAATTCCAAGCTATCACCTTATAAAGATAAGATTAAAATAAGGTTGCATAGCATGTTTATAATTCTAAGATGTCACCTAAATCTCTAAAGCTCAAGACTTACCCCTTTTATCTTAAGTGAGAATTTTAATTGTGAAGATCCTCCCAAATTTGACAAAAGAACTAGTTTCTAAATGAGTTTTAAGGCTTTGCAAGGAATTTACAGGGAACTAGTATTTTATATGCACTTAAAATATGATTCTATGTAATTGCATGAGGTTCATGATTCGGCCACTGATCTGAGTTTAGTATCAATGTGTGATAATGATTTGATATGATTGAAGTTGTGATAATTATGGTTTAATGTTAAGAGAATGATTCATAATTGGTTTAGTAACTAATTAGTTCTATAGTTGATAATTCTATGTAAGGATTGGATGCTTATTAAGTACTTGATATCATTGAATGATTTCCTGGCTTGCATGTTATAGTTGCGGTGGCAAATAATGAGAATGCTTATACATGAAATATTCTTTATGATGTAAAATTTACCTTTGTTGCTAGAAGAAAGTGTATCATTGTAAAAGTGTAATTTGGAAAGGTTACGCTAAGGAAAGACTTGGTATTTAAGCGTGTCCATTGTGACCCACCTCTCTTCCCGGGAATCTCCCATATGCATGATTGATTGATATATATTATTCTAGCTTAAGACTATAAATGAGAAAATGTTATGATGTTTATGAATTGTATTGTGATATAACATGCAAAGATTTAATGGTGACTTAAACTTATAAGAAAATGATCCTTTGGAACCATCAGACTATAGGTGGTGAAAAGGTGATTTTAGCCCCCTAACCCGTTCTCTCAAAAGGGTAGAGTCGGGACTTTAGCTTATCAAAAGGGATAAGTATATGCTAGTGACGACTAGTAAAGTATGAGCTCATAACCTAAATTACTCCCAAAAGGGTGGAGTATAGGGTGGCCTAAGGAAAATAATGATGATGATAAGATTTTAAGTCACCTAAGGCACTAAAGAAATGAAATATGTGCACTATGTCCACATGTAGCTAATATTATATGACGTTCTTTTATGCATGTGATTTGATAATGATGATGAGGAAAATGATGTAATGATAAAGGAAAAGTTCATTGTAAATATGACATGTTAAGATTATGATGCATTATAAGACGCATGATTAAAAATTGACGAACCTCGGTTAAGAATTTGTCCGAACTTAAAATGAATCTTTGCATGCTCACTATTTTAAAATAATCCTGAGGTTCCTGGGGACTTTGATGATGACACTGTAGAAGGAGGTACCTTACTGAGAATTCTTTAGCAAGATTTTCACTCCCTTTTCTTTATTTCCGTCATTGTCTCCAGATTCGGATGGCGACATTCGTCCTGTTCGTTGATACCCCTACTTGGGAATTTCACTATGATCCGGTGCATCGCTCGTATCATTTTGAAGGGAGGTGCGCAGTTCGTGTTTTTATTTACATAAGTCATCCATTTGCACATCCTGTCCCTAGTTATCGATTTTCTCCTACTTCTCCCTATGGCGATGAAATGGTTTTCGAACATGCACGTCCACTTGATGAAAGGATGTTACGTTCTTATCCCGCTTCATCTGTTGTCCATGGATTTCCAGAGTATGTTCCCTAGACGAGATATTCTGAAACTGATCCTTCAGAGGACACTCCTACTCATGTATATTTTGAGAGCTCTGCTCCTACTCCCATACGTGTAAGAGAGGATAGTGAGGAAACAGTTGTTCAGCCGAGGTTAGCAAGAAGGCCGTCCATGCGACCCCAGCCTGGTGCATCTCGTGTGTCCCCTCCCGAGGGAGCTCATCAGTGGATCGGATTTATTCCCCCATTTCCAGGACAGTGGCCATAGAGGGTTCTTAGTAGATTTATGTGTGATCATGCACTCTAGTTTTAGGATAACCTTCCCAGCTTATGGAGTTATCTAATTTAGGGGCATGTATTTCCTTAAGTATATTTTCTTTTATGGGTTTGTATAAGATAATGATGTATGAACATAACCCACCCTTTGAGTGAGGTTATTATATGTAAATATATGCTATAATGTGCTTATGGATGTTATATGATGGAGCCTAAGTGATATGATGTGATATATTCTTAAACGTCTTATTATACTCCGCTTACTCGTTCACGTTGTACTCGGCTCACGTTTTCAATTATGTGTTTTAAAAAAAAATGGCTCGTAATTTCACTAAGTATTTTCAAATTATGAAGAAAGAACCAAAGCAAGGAGTAAAGTCTAGTCATTAATCAGATTCAACCTAGGTGTATCTGGTTAATTACTAGGGTGTTACAGTTTGTTGAAATATCTATACAAAGAAAGCAATTGGAGGCCATTATTAATTTGTTTCAATATTTCCCTATTGTCTTTGGTTGTCTTACAATTGGGGATTTACTAATATGGTAGGGTGTAAAAGGAATTATTAGTGAGTTCAATATCAACCATCAATCATTATTATTATTACTATTATTATTGGTGTTGTTGTTGTTGTTGTTATTATTATCTATATACATTATATATGTAAACTTCACCATAAAAACATTTATTGCAGTAATATTTAGATTACATAATATGAATATCATCTATTCTATATAGAAAAAATTAAATGGTTTATACAATGAAATCTTTTGGATTACATTGTAGCGAATGACATAATATTTCTAGCCTATTAATTCTACTATTTAATTGTGATCAATTCTAATTAAATTGTCTTTCAAATTTTGTAACTTTCTTTTTATGTATTAATGAGGTAGAGCCATAATTAGATAGCAAAATATGTATTGGAGGACACATCAATGTCCATTCCTTTTCTTTTATGTATATGATACATTGCACAATCCAAAACTCCAATTATTGCATCTATTTATTTTCTTTTTTTGGTATTCCAATTGCATATATTTATAGCCAATATAATTATATGAATCACAAACTTTTGCATATGAAGAAAACCAAATACAGAGATAGCTAAGATTGTCCATGTTATATTTCTGGCACTCCTTAGCATTTCCATGATCACCACCTAGATTAATCCCCTCCTAACATGCATGTATGAACCATTGGTGAAGTATTAATGCAATGAAGAAAAATAATGTTTTTAAGCCTTTAACTTTCTATTTTGCAGGTTATGGTAGAAGCTGTTATTGCTTAGTATCATATAGACAGTAAATTCCTTCTCCTATGGTTAAGTTGGTAACTAATCTTACTCCAGCACACATAGTTGTAATGTAAATTGTTCTTCATGGATCTTGAAACTAAAGTTGTTGGAGCTAATGATCAAGTAATCTAATTAGTTTTTCATTTATGAAATTGACTGTTATTAGAGTGCCCATCTGAGTGCTTGAGAAGATTTCACAAGTCATAGTACCAAAAGCCATGCTAAGTGCCTTTCTTTTATCAGAAGGGTTGTGCCGAGTGCCTTTGCATGTGTTCCACTAAGCTCTTACCCCTACGAGAACAAGGTTGTGTGCCCATGCTACAACAACTAGAAGACCAAGCTTGGAGGCTCAAATGTCCTTGAAATTAAACATTATTTCACCTACAATTTTATGTTACTTGATTCCAAAATAGAATTATGGCTATTGTTAGTTTTTGGGTTACAGGCATTACGACTTGGTGATTAATTAGCATACTTCTAGATTTTTGCCTTTTGCTCTACAATAAAGATACACAAGATCAATCCTTAAAGACTCATCAAATAATATACTCATATTCTCAAAAAAGGTAAATTGAATAATCGAATCACATCAACAATACGCCAAACACCAACATTACACAACAGGCTAAAAGGAAAAAAACAGAAATTCAAAAACATGTTTGCACTAAACCTTTCATTTTATGAAATTATTAAATTATTGTATAAGTGTTTTGTAATAGAATTTATTAATTTTTAGCATGTTTCTTGAAGCTAACAATTATATATTAGCCATTGCAATTTATGAAATGACATTTATGTACATCAACAACTATTTAGTAGTAACTTTTCCTTGAAATATTTTTACATATGATATTTCTCTTTATTTTGCATTTAAATGATGCTTTATAGTTATTTTTTAAATTTAAAACAAGAAAAAAGTTGTTTGCCTTAATAATAGTACTAAGCGTTGGACTTTCTTTTCCAATTAAACCATAAACACTATAAGTAATTTTAATTATTATAACATATTTGGAGATCTGTAATTTATAATTTAAAATCATTTATTTTGAAACTGAAAGGTAATAAATTAATCTTACAATAATCAAATTTAAAGAAGTGTTTAATTTTCTTTCAATGATTATTGTAACGATAAAAACATTTTAAATGGCTTTATGTTAACAAATAATATCTTCATAATGGAAAAGTTGTTTAGTTTACCAACTTTAAAAGTTTATAAGTGTATGGGCTCCCAATTTAGTAATAAATTGGCTATTATTAAGCAGTTTCAATAGTTGATAAAATAAAATAATTTTTTTTATATGTTATGTGGATATAGATATAGAATTTAAATTTTTAATTTTTTAAATTAAAACTATTTTTAATTCATTTTAATTACTAAGTATTTTAGATATTACATGTATTATTTTTTATCTATTAATATTTCATTTTACTATTTACCTTTTAATAAGATCATAGAACTCAAAAATTATTTCTGATATTTCCATTTTTCACTTAAATTAAAATTACTTTTGTTACCAGTGTTATATTTTTTATAAATCATTTTAAAATTAAACTAATAATGTTGATAATGTTATCTGACATCCTTTCCTTCAAACTTAACTTGCTTCATTATAACAAAATTAGTGAAACATTTTAAGTTTATATTGTTATTAATATTAAGTACACAACGCATCGGAAAAAAGTTATGAATAAAATAATAGGGTTGCGATAAACCCTAATTTATAGATTCAAAAAATTTGAAGAACAACATAATTGCAATTGATTTTTGTATCCTACAAAAACTTTCTTAAAATGATATAATAAATTTAATAATATATTTCTTTATATACATTAACAAATCATAAAAATAATAAATATATATAAGAACTACCTTAAATATAATTTTTACTATATCATATTTTTATTCAATATAACTTATAACAATCTATTAAAATCATTGTATATTAATACATATATGAAATGTCAATGTCTATTTATATAATTTAAAACAACTTTTTGCATTGAGAATATGAAAATTGTTATAGAAACTTTATTTTGTTTTATTTTGTATTTTTAGTTTCTGAAATAAGTTTCACAAATTATATTAATTTATATTACTATGTGTATTTTACTAAAATATTCCTTCAATTTCATCTTTTAGTCTTCTACTAAGCTAACCTTTCATACACACTTATAATAGATAAATCATTTCAGCTACCGTATGTATTTCATTCTAAAAAAATACACAAATCTAATGCAAAGTTTCCATCTCTACAATTTATATTTCAAATACTAAAAGAACATATGTTTTGGAAGCTTCATGTTTAACACTCCCTTAAATAGGAACCAAATATAGAGTATAATTAAGGACCAAAAATAAAATATTAAAAAAAAGGAGCCAAAATCCAAACCAAAAAAAAAATAGTAAACTAAAATCAAATGACTTATATTATATTTATTGGGACCAAAAATATATTTATATATTTATTTTTATATTAACAGTTAAATTATGATGTCTTAATAAATAAGATGCATGAATTTTTATATAAAAAATATACTATTTAGTTATAATAATTAAAATTTGAATGTATTATTGAGATGAAATGACTTGCATGAGTTATATATTGTATATATAATTTCAAGTGGGTTTAGTCTAAATAATAAAAGAATAATTGTCAAAATATAAAAATGAGTAAACAATTATTAACCAAAGGGAAATCAATTATATATGCTCTTTTGGTTATCAATTATATGTGTTTTTCAACTAACATAATTTGATACATTGACTGTTGAATTAGACTTGAGAATAGGAAATATTATACTACTATATATTAACTATTAAATATATAGCTCTTTTAATCTACATCAATATATTAGAAATATATAATTAAATGAAGTTTTTTCATGAATGCCTTGATGTCATTGTATAAAATAATTTAAAAAGACTCTATTATTATTTTATATACAACTTTTAATTACCATCACAATTTTCTTGCAAATTTATAATTAAATCCGTGCATTGCATAAGTACCATTTTTGAAATAACAAAAAGATAATAAGATATGGCAAAACCTACACCAAAAATTGGTTCGCGTAAAAATAGACATATTGGTTCTCGTAAGCATACTCGTAAAATACCAAAGGGGGTTATTCATGTTCAAGCAAGTTTCAACAATACCATTGTGATTGTTCCAGATGTATGGGGTCGAGTCATTTCATGGTCCTTTATTGGTACTTGTGGATTCAAGGGAACACGAAGAGGAACTGTGACAACTTAAAAATTATTTAAAAATTAATTTGGGTTTTATTAGTTGTAATTTCAAAAATCTGACAGTTTTAGAAATGATGAGGGTGGCCTAACGGAGATGTTAAAAGAAAAATTTGAGTCGAGGTGAATAGTGACCTTACAGGCCCTACGGGCCTATCAGGACAGTCAAAACCCTAAAATTAGGACCTGGAGTGCCCAAAATTGAGAAATTATAAGATTGAGATTAGAAATGGTAAGGAATAAAGATTTTATACTTGGAATATAATTGCAGGTAATGTTTGATTACCCGGATACGATATTGTACTCGTTCGGTAGAGTTTTGATGTGCAGTTTTTGACGACAGATTACTTGATGGCCAAATAATCTTTACCAACCACTTTATACCAAGCATTAAAACTTGAAAAGCAAGTTTTGATCTTGACCTTACATTTAGTATATTTTACCCGGGAACCAATATCTCATCCGTTTGGTGCAATTTCAGTGTCCGATTTTAACACCAAAAAGCTACTTGCTCCCCAAGTTAAAGTAAGCTACTTATCTTGAGTCAAGTGGATGACCAAGATTCATTCTTTGACTACCAAATTAAATCCTAGCCATCAATTTTACTATCTTTCTTTAAGAATTCTCCTTTTACATTGTAATTGTAAGAATCTGCATGTGAACTTGTATATATCATTGTATATTGTGTGCTATTATAAAGTTTGGCCTAAATTAAAGTGATTTGATAAAGATAAGTCAATAGGCCTAAATCATCTCGTTAAGTATAGGCTTATTACGTGTAGATACCATGTTACCCAGTTACTAATTTTATGATAGGTCGAATTAGAAACTAGGGTTTACAGAGTTATAAAAGGTTATGGTCCCCAAGTTATACACATGCCTCTTTTTCTAGACATCCCATCATCGGAAAAGGGAGAGCCGTTGTCTGTGAAGGATACGTATCAACTTAAAAGATCAATAACTACATGTCCAAACACCAATCAGTTCCTATGGATGTTTAGTTATGCTTCCTTATCTAGTCATCCAATTTTCTTGATGATTTAACATGGATAATCTTGAGATTATAAAGAACTAAATTTTTAACAAGTGGTATCAGAGCAATCCATGATTGAATCATTAAGAAATAATTGATTTCCCTTTCATTGATATTTGGATTTCAATCAAGGCTTAGAATTAAAAGCTGAATAATTTTTGTTTGGCATGTGAGTTGTCACTCTTGTTTGGTCTTCTGGCATGTTAATGTGTGAAGTAAGAGATTCAATTATTTGTTCATTTACAAATAAGGATTTGTCCTGGTGATAGTTGGAGTTCTACATATGCATACCTTTTTTACAATTGTATTGAGAAATTTCAGTTCTATTACATAGAGAATTTTGGTGACAATTCTAAGGTTTTGAAATAAATTGATTGAAGCAACAAGCTGCCAAAGTAGCCTATCTTGTCTAAGTCAATTTATTTTGGAACTGTCACAACGTACCCGGAGGACGCCACGATGTGGATGACAACCGATTTTAAAATAAAACAGGAGTCGCCACCAATTTTAATTCTGGTTAAAACTGGAAAACCTTTTGATTTGCAAACTGGTCTTTTGAAAGAGATTTGAAGTTCGGGAGTTTGATTATGATTAGGGAAGGGTGGAAACTTAATCCCACTGCACCCCTAATACATCCGTATAAATACGGTTACCCTAGAGCTTATTATGCAAATTGATTATAATTTTATAATATTTATTTTCCCCAAAACTTGTGAAAATTTCATATTTACAAAGAAATAAAGCTAAAATTAAAACAAGAAATAAAGAATAAATTTTATGAACAAGGGTTTTGGCTTGATAGTTGTTGGCTACGCCTACGTATCCTCTGGTGCAATGAGGAACTCAAAGCCACATAGTTCTGTAGAAAATGACTGTGTGTTGAATTGATTTTATTAAAGAAACCAAATTTAAAAAAAGCTAAAACCCACTGTTGCACAGGATTTAGGATAATATGAACTATACAATAAACCCTTACATTCTCATGAAACTTGAGGATAGCAAGCTATACATCAATATCACAAGTTGTTGTGTGGATTTTAAAATTAAATGAGAAATGTGTTGGTTGATTTTAGTTTTTGAAAGAAAGTATTTTTTTTATTATTGAATGGAATGAAAATATTTTGCCAATTTCTAATTTTAATTGGAATTAGCAAAAGTTAAATCATAGACATAAACTCACAATTAATTTAAACAAAACACATAAACATATAAAATAATTTAACTAAAAACAGAGAAAGAAAAAAAACAAAAAATAAAAAAAATCACAAACACTATACACACAACTAATTTAAGCTAAACACATAAATACATAAAATTATTAAACTAAAAAAGTAAAATAAACACAATTACATAATTTATGCAAAACACATAAATAATTAAACCAAAACAAGGTCCTAATTATTATTTTCTTTTTATCCTTTTTTAATTTTTTTCTTTTTTTAAAAAGAAAACATTAACCATAAATTAACCCAAAATCAAAGAAACAATAAAATCACTTTTTATTTATTTTTATATTTTAAACTAATTTATTTCATTTTACTCAAATGATTTAAAAAGAAAGTTAAGAAAGACATATCATAAACTGTTTTCTCTTTTCTTCTTTTTTTTTATTTTTTTTAAAATTAAAAAGCTCAAATATTTATTTGAACCAAATCAAATAAAATCTTTTTTATTATTCATTTTATACCAAAACAAATCTACTAACTAAACCAAACAATGGAAAATCTAATTCAATAAAAAAAAATAGAAATGATAATAATAATAATAATTTCCCCAACCCCCCAATCTATCACCACACATTCTCCCCCTTTCTCTCCCACATATACACGCGCACACACTCAGCACTCTCTCTCTTTCTCATACACACACACACTCAGCACTCTCTCTCTCTCTCATATTCATATACGCATAAGTTAACACAGAGAAGAGGGAAGAGAGAGGACAGAAAAAAAGGGAGATCTGGGATGAGGCCACACGCGATGGGAGAAAAAGGGCGCGGCACCCGACAATGTAGGTACGTAGTGGCATGTTTCAACGCGGGACGGTAAGGAAGCTGCTGAGATCACGTCGGAGAGGTGGGAAGAGGCCAATGAGGGGATCTGGCATTTGAGGGTGGTTTGTAGTTGTTTGGTAGTGGAGAAGGAAAAGGAGGGGGAGAGAACCAGAGCCGGCGCAGTAGCGGAGCTGCTCATGGTGCAGCGGGCGTGGCTCTGAGGGGTGCGGCAGTTCGCGACTCTGAAAGAATGGTTCTGAGGAGGAAGAGAGGGGAACGCCGCCGCGAGCTCCACGCGGCGGTGGCAGCACGGTGCGAAGGCTAGGCGCGGCAGCTTTGGAAGGTGGTGGCTCGCGACCGCTGAGATTCCGGCAGTCGAGCAGGGAGAAAGAGGAAGACAGCAGCACTGAGCTTACACCGGGGAGCCATGGAACACTGTGGCAACTGCAGGGCACGATCTGAAAGGAAAGGTGGCAGAGGCTAGCTTCACGAAGTGCTGGCTAGGTGAGGAACCACGGAGCGATGGAAGAAGAGAAAGCCGGCCAAAGATTCGCGACAACGAAGGATGGTACCGAGTAGCTTCAAATCTGAGATTGATGAGTGGAGGAGGAAGCAAGGGTGATGGGTTGGAGGCCGCGGCGCTCGCGGTCGAGTTTCTCATGATTCCAGCGATGGTTCATGGCTATGGCGGAGATCAGAGATGATGGTGGCAGTGTGTGGTGTTTGTTGGCTGAAGATGAGGACGTAAGCTATGAGGGGAGGCTGCCGATGATGATTCATGGAGATGGAGATTCATGGAGGAGGCTTTAATGATGATGATGATGATGATATGGAGGCCGCGGCATGGTGATGGGGGACGGAGCACCACCGCGACCTCCTCCTCTTTTTTTCCTTCTTGTTTTAAATCTCTGTTAAAGTTTGGTGATAATAATGTTTTTGAAGCCGTTGCGTTTACCTTTGTTGATACTGGTTGTGTTGCTGGGATCTCTTTGAAATTTTCTTGCAGGTAGATTGAGTAGGACTCTTGATGTATCAGGATTCACTCTTTGATTTTTTTATTGGTGTTTGAATCTTTTTTGCTGATGGGTTATAATTCTTGCTCTGGAAAATTTTTTTTCAATCGCCCATTTCCCGATTGTTGATGGATGATTATATCATACTCTTCAGTCAAACAGAATTATTGTCATCATTTTGCACAGGTTGGCTGGTCAAGAAGTAATGATGAAAGGAGAAGGAATTATGTTATTGGGGAGGAGGGATGATGATGGTGTCCGCCAACGTTCCCCTCTTTTGTGTTGAAGAACGGTCGCCAAGAAGAGAGGAATCCAATATTTCTCTTTTTTTTTTGAGGAACGGTCAGGAGAATCCAATGTTCCTTCTCAACATTTTCTTTTGGGTCAGACTAAAAAGGAAGTTAAAATGGGTTAATGAAATGTGGGCTAAAAAAAGATAAAAAATGGAATGGGCTATAATAAAAGAAAATGGGCTAGATTTTTTTTTATAAATATAATAAATATGAAAATAAATAAAAGTTTGGACAAAATATGGTGTTCACAGGAACATAAGGATGATTGTGAGCATATAGTTCCTGCAAATATTGATTGGCCCAAAGGAAAATTAGTATTTGGCTGAAGTACATGCACACTTGTAGTAATCAATATGTGGTGATTGTCAAGTTCCATGTGAATGATAAGTCGGTCGAAAGATAAGCTTATTGTTTGACATGATTTATTATCAATATTTGATTACTACATAGATAATTCATGCGGATGAGGAAGGTCTATATCTGGCATAATTACATATACAGTTGTGATCATGAGTATGTGATGGTTATAGGTTCCATGTGAGCAATAAGTCGATCCAAGGATAGACTTGTTGTATAACAGGATTTACTATCAACACCCATGACTGCATTAAGAGTACCACTTACAAGTTAATATTTCTATCCAAAGACTAAATATTAATGTTGTGCTAGGTATTTTGTGATGGGCCTTACCATTATTTGAATTCATGTGAATGTGTTGTTTCTTTCTGATTTTAATATTATATCTGCTTATATTATATCTACCAATATTAGTTTGCTTCTATATTAAATAGAACCAATTTTAAGGAATGGAAAGAGAATGTAATGATCGTTCTTGGCTACTTGGATCGAGACCCTACACTAAGGATTAAACAACCTCATTGTTCTTATTAATAAAAGTTCTAATAAGAATTTAAAAAAATGATTTTGAGAAGCAGGACCATTCAAATTGCACGAGTCTTATAACCATGTAGCATAAGGTTCTAGAAATATTCAAGGGCAATATGCTCAAAAAGGTATTCAGTGCTAATAAATTTCTTAAGGCATTTTTTATTTTTATTTTTTCTTTTTTTCTTAAAAAATGAGGCTTTGTTAATAGTGATAAGGTTGAAACAAGTATGATTTTAACAAATCTTTTTTGTTCATAAAGTTTTATATATATATATATATAATTATGGGAGTGTATCATGGAAATGTCTCATCTTGCTTCAAAACTAAAAGTATTAAAGTTAGAGTTGTCTTGTGATATGCTCATATATTTAGTTTTGATTTTTCTTTTGGCACAATTTACTTGGTTTGTGGTTAGTTAAAATAGCCAAAAGGGCAAATAGTCTCTTAATAGGTCATGCCTTTTTTTATTGTGTGCCAAAAGAAAATATGTGTGAAAGTAAGAAAAGACTAAAAGTATTCATTGGAAAATACCTTTAAGGACAAAAGCATGTAAGAAAAAGGATAAAGCTATAGAAAATTCACCTTGGAAGAAATAACAACAGGAATAAATAAGAAATTTAGCTGTAACTTCTGTTGGACTGGTGGACTTATAAAGAATGATTGTGCCAAATATAACTTTTGGCATGTAAAGAAATACATCTCATTTTCGTTTGTTTTAAGGTTAATTTTGACACATTTGATGGATAAATTATGGTTTTACTATCTAGATAAGTGTTTATTAAAGAAAAACAAACAATTATAAAGAGATTTGGTATCGGTAGATCTTCAAATGCCTTTCAACTTATATGGTCATTTGTGGATCATTCCATATAGTTTCCTGGAATGATCAACAATTTTTTTTATTTCGGTTGTTCATAGTCGATCTTTAAGTTATAAATACCTTTATCTTATTTGCGAGAAGTTTGAATCATTAGGCATATTTAAGGTATTTAAGGATTATATTGAAAATCAAGGTAAAAACATTTAGGCTATCAAATCTTACATGGCTATTAATGCTGTGGTAGATATGATAGATTATGTGAACAATGTCTAGAACCATTTGCCAAATCCTTGAAGGAATATAATGTCATCTCATAGTGTACCATGTTGGATGCTATTTTAGCATAAAAGGTATTGGTTAGAGACAAAACAGAACATTACAAGATATGGTAAGAAGTATGATTAGTCAAACTATTCTACCAATATCACTCTGGAAGAGGCATTAAAAGTTGCAGCCAATATCCTTAATAGAGTTCCAGTAAAATAGTGACCACAACTCCTTATGAATTATGGACTGGAAAAATTTTCAGTATAAAGAATTTACACATTTGGAGTTATCCAATTGAGGCAAGGCCTTAGAGGTTAACTGAAAAGAAACTAGACTAAGGAAATGGTCTGTGGCTCCTTAGTTTGGATAATTTGTATGGTTTCAGGGGTACGAGTTTTATGATCCCACAATTAGATCAAACTTTGAGATATGAATGTTAGTTCTTTGAGGATATTGAATTTGGGGGGAGAAATAAAGTTAGAAATAATATTGAAAATTTTCCCAATAAAGATCAGCAAGGTATGTAAATAAACTTAATAACCTTAAGAATAAATGCTACCAAGAAATCCACTGGAGAAAAAAGAAGTATGGCTTCTGATAATTGTTTCATACTTCTCCAACAACATAAGGATGATAATGGATTATTGAAAGATGATCGTATCAACTTTCATCATACCATTAAAAGTATTAACTCTCGATTGGGGATTGATGATATCAGTGAATAAATTTAGTTCATGAAACACAATAACATTTGGGAACTCATCCCATTACCTAAAAGTTTGAATCTCGTTGGTTACAAATAAATATTTAAAATCAATAGAGATTTATGGGTAATGTGGAGAGATATAAGGCATGTCTTTTTGCAAAAGATTTCACTCAAAAAGAAGATATGAATTAAGAAGAGACATTCTCTTTGATTTTATAGGAAGATTCTTTTAAGATAATAATGGCATTTGTAGATTATTTTGATCTAAGTTACATTAGATGAATATTAAGATTGTGTCCCTCAATTGTGACATTGATGAGACAATTTTTATAGTGTTATCGAAAAACTTTGTATTGAGAGATGCAAAAAATTTGGTATGCAAGTTAAAATAATTCATCTATGAACTTAACTAAGTTCCGATCAACGGTACTACAAGTTTCATCAAATTGTTATCTCATTTGGTTTTGAGATAGATGAAGTTGATTATTGTATATACCAAAGTTTAGTAGGAGTACATATGGTTTTATATGTCAATTACATACTGCTTGCCAATTATGATTTAGTTTACATAAGATATTTATATCAAAACAATTTGAAATAAAAATAAAAAATCTAAGGGACATCTCTTTTGTATTAAGGATTTAGATGCATCAAGATTGCTCTTGATGTACTCTTGGATCATCACAGAAAAGCTGTATTGAGAAGGTAGTTAAGAAAATCGGCATGCAGGATTGCAAATCAAGATACACCCATGTTACTAAAGGAGACATGTTTAGTCTCAATTAATGCCCTTAAAGCGATTTTTGAAATTAAAGTAATATAGAAGATTTCCCATGCTTTCGCATTCGAAACTATAATGTGTGCTCAATTTTGTACATGTTTAAATACTGTGTACACTATTGGGAGGTTAGGCAGATATTTTGGTAATGCGGTAATGGATCATTGGATAGCAGCCAAATAAATCTTGTATCATCTTCAAAGAATAAAACATCACATGTTCACATGTGGAAAGTCGGATAAGATTAGAGATCATTGGGTATTTAGACTCTGACTTTGCTAGATGCAAATGCAATTATAGATCCACTTTAAGCAATAGTTATACACTTATTAGAAGAACAATCTTTGAAAAAAGGCTAAGCATACACTCGTTGCTTTTCTAGTAAAGTAATTGTGTTTAAAGCTTATTATGATACATCCAATCATACAATATGGCTGTGAAAGTTTGTCATAGGGCTACAAATTATAGATGATATTGAAAGACCACTTCAGTTATTTTTGATAACTTGTTAGCAGCCATATATATATATATATATATATTAAGAGGACTATAGAGTGATAAAAGTGTCTATAGAGAAAATTAGCATAAACTCCATGGTTGTGGATCTGCTTACTTAGGGACTGACACCCAAGGTCTTTCATGGCATATTGCTTATATGAGTGTGATATCATTTTATATGATATGTTGTGTCAGTGGAAGTGTACATTTGGATGCTCATATTTTAGACAAACCTTAAGTTTATGGATATTTTCTGCAAAAATAAAATATTTGATTTTGTTTTTCACTCTGATTATAAGTATATGATCTCATAAGGAATAAGGTTGGACTAGTTGGAAATAGACATGTTAGATCACATTATGTGCAATTTCCATGCTACACATCCATACTTGATCTATGTCATTTAGTTGTGTTGATATATATGACCATGGGTGGACTTAGTTACGATACATGTAACAAAAGTCACCTTGATCCTATATTAACATAATTGATAGACGAGATTGTTGGGAGATATTTTGATCATGATATCAAATTTAGAGCTCATAAAGTTATTGTTTAATATACAATTTGTGTATATACATACGTCCAAGTAGGAGAGTGTATGAATCTGTATGTGAACTTGTGTATATCATTGTATACTGTGTGCTATTATAAAGTTTAGCCCAAATTAAAGTGATCTGATAAGGATAAGTCAATGGGCCTAAATCATCTCGTTAAATATGGGCTTATTATATGTAGATACCATGTTACCCAGTTACTAATTTTATGATGGGCTGAATTAGAAACTAGGGTTTATAGAGTTATAAAAGGTTATGGTCCCCAAGTTATACGCATGCCTCTTTTTCTAGACATCCCATCATCGGAAAAGGGAGAGCCATCATCTTTGAAGGATGTGTATCAACTTGGAAGATCAATAACCACATGTCCAAACACCAATCAGTTCCTTTGGATGTTCAGATATGCTTCCTTATCTAGTCTTTCAATTTTCTTGATAATTTAATATGGATAATCTTGAGATTATAAAGAACTAAATTTTTAACAATAATAACCAAGCTTTATTTACAAGCTTCCTTATAAGATGAATTCAAAACCAATCTTCTCCATTAAGCCACCATAATTTCATCCAGCAAGCAAGGAGAGCAGCCACCATTGTTGTCTTCTTGAAGAGCTCAAGTTTTAATTTTAATCCACCAAAACACTTGCCTAAAGTTGCTAAAACCACAAACTCCATTCGTAAAATTTGTTCTACTCCTCGTAATCTATCAAACTAACCAATTAAAATTTGAATCCATTAATTTTTTCTACTTTTAAAGCTCATCATGTTGTGTAAGGAAGGTTTTTATGTAACATCCTAATTTTTAACCCAATACTCTAGAACATACTTAGGTTAATCATTAGTTTGTTACTTCATAGTTCTCATTTTTACTTTGAAATACTTAGCGGAAAATACGGGTAAATTTTTTTGAAATACAAAGTGAAAGCCGCGTGATGCGATATAACACGTAAAGGACAAAACATGCATCGCATAACGTCATAGCATAAGGCACATAAAGGTACATAATGGGAAACACTGAATACCATCTCATATATATATATATATAACTTGCCCACTTATAAGTGTGGGACTTAATTTAGTACAAAGGAATACATGAAAGAAAATACGACATAAACATAAACATAAACTACTCCCCTACCCGAGTGCATCTAATGGGGTAACCTCTAAACACAAGAAGGTTTATCCTCGTCTATGCGGTGTGTACACTAACCCGGGCCATCCACAGCCTCCTACTGGCGACTATCCCTCGAGCGTGGCACGTAACCAGGAAACTGAGCAAGCTCCTTCGGCGAGAATAGGCGGAACGGGGCTCGGGTGTGACCTCCACGGCGTGGCCTTATCTCCAGTCGTCGTGCAAGCCTCGGCTGAGTCACGGTGGGCTCGCTACCCTCCCCAAGGTCCATGGGTATGGTGGGGGAAGATTCCTCGGAGGGTACCTGGGTTGCCGAATCCTCGGAAGGATCTATCTCCGAAAAAGATGACGGGCAACGGGGCACATACTGGGGGTAGTCTCGAACGGCGGACGCGGACGGTGGAGTACGGCGAAGCCTCTCCTCTCGGGGACGTGCGCGCTCGAACACCAGGTCATCGCCAAAAGGTGAGACGGGGGAGAAACAATGGGAATGTACAGGGGGAGTGAAGGGTCGACCCATGAACATGAATACTCTAACCGTGCATCGACCCACAAAATGGAATGACCCGTGGTCCGGGTCATGGTGCACCTCCCATGTCGGCGTGTCCACGAACGTCACCATCTGAAGACGTGACAGAAAGAAGAGATAGAGGGAGTGAGAATCTTGCTAAAGAATCTCAGTAGGGCCTCCTACTACCTAGGTGTCATCATCTACGTCCTCAGGAACCTTGGGTTTATTTTCGTAGAAGCAAGTGAGCATGCATTGAGTTCATTTTAAACTTTAAAATATACTTTAGCCAAGGTCCATTCATTTTAGGATGATCTTAATGTCATGAATGCAACATAATAGAGAATGTATACATGGCGCCACCTGATGCACATACGTAAACCATATCATCAAGCATCATCATACTTAGTGGCATAAAGTGGCAATAGAAACATTCATATGGGACAAACTTAGTAACATAATCATAATCATGAAACCTCTCTTCCTCATGGGCCGCCCTAAAAGACAAGCGCTCTGGGGGTGCTCGGTCGAACCGGTGTCACCCAGAACGTGTCACATCTCTAGGTTATGAGCTCATACCTTAACTAGTCGTCACTAGTTCTTACTTACCACTTAACGATAAGCGTATCATAAATCATAAATCCTGACTATCTGAGTACGGGTTAGGGGGCAATTCTCTTAGGATGCTCGGCCGAACCGGTGTCACTTAAGAGTATAAATTGGTACCGATGTCACATGAGTTCTATGGAGGTGCTCGGTCAAACCGGTGTCATCCTAGAACCCATCTTAGTACCTTAATTTTCAAAACCTCTTTAAGTCCCCAAATTTGTCAGGAATTTGGCGGCACAATGGCATTACACCGAATTCCTTCCAAATTTGCTTTATGCCACATAAACTTATATCCTCATGAATTCCTCATATGAATAACATTATCATCCTTCACATAACACATGCATCATCATAGAACATTCAAACGCTTACCCTTACGGTAGGTTATGCTTTGACCCTTACGGGTCTTAGTCTTGAGATATAGTTTTCTAACATCCGTCGTTCATATGTTATGCACCTAAGGGCTCATAATTAGTCATCATTCCTAATCCTCATGTTCATACTCAAATTTTGAAAAGCATAGGGCAGAATTTCTAACTTGTGGTTACGGGGTTCTAGAACTTACGTTTTAGACCCCTTTTCGGTTCCATCTTCGCCTAAGGCGCTATAAATTAAATCTAAATCAATTATGAGACATTCCTATGCTTAAGAACTAATTATAAATCACATTTATCATGTTGTAATGTTGCTGGATAGAATCCAGAAGACTAAATGTTCTAAGAGTTCTACATTTGCATTTTTATGGTTTTTTAGTTACTAGTTTCCCTATAGGTGCTAAAATTCAATTCTAATCCAAATGCTACCAAGTTTTTCATGTCTAAACAATCCTAATCTGATAAGTTCCAAAAACAAATGGGTCTAAACTATGTTAAATTCTAGCTTTACGGTATTTCTAGTTAGCTAGTTTCTTACCTATTATGCATAGAATCGTTTCTACATCATCATGTGATATTTTCACACATTCTAACACATCAAAACATCATCATACAGCCACAAGCTCATCTTGGTAGTACCGAAAACATCTAACTTCAATAAGAGAACTAAATTGACATCTCTAGGTACATAAGTTAACTAGTTTCTCTTGGAATCAAATTAGAATTTCTAAAACTCTTTGCAAATCATTTTAATTCATCAAGAGGCTAAGAGAAGCCTTAGGTCAGTGACCAAAATATATTTCATCTTCTAAAAGGGAATAAAGTCATATCTCATGATAACATAACCTTGTAAAGATTTGTAAAGCTTTAAGAAAAACTTAGAACATAGACTACTAGTCCTTGTAGCTAGATGAAAACTCATTGCAAGTCCATCATCACTACTTGGCCGAAAACATGCATTCAAAGAATGCATTCACATTAAACTTTAACTTGAAATGAAATGGGCAAGTCTTTGAGCTCTTAGGTTCTTAAGTTATGACATAAAATAAACATGTTCATGCTTTTCATTTTTAATCTTGCTTACAAAATAAAGTGATGACTTAAATTAAATATGCAAGGCATAAACTTAAACGTGCAAGCTTGAAAGTAAATATGCAAGGTTCAATTCTTTATTTTAGTGCTCTTGGCCCAACAACAATCGACTTTAAGGCCGAAATAGAAAGGCATTCGAGAAATTAATTAGGTGACAATGCAAGTTCAATTCTTTATTTTAGTGCTCTTGAACCAACAACAATCAACTTTAAGGCCAAAATAGAAAGGCTTTGAGAATTAAATTAAGTGATGATGCAAGTTCCATTTTAATCTTTATGTTCTTAGGTGATAGCTTGAAAGCAAGAATGTAAATATAAATGCAAGCATAAAATAAATTATACAAGTTCATTTTATCTTTCTAGAGCTCTTAACAAGACTTTAAAGGAACTTAAACCTTAACCCAAACTCATCAAACCAAGATCAAGTAAAGTCTAGAGTCCTTAGAACTCAACATAACATTTTTAGAAAATCAAACATTTAGCATGTAAAAGAAAAGGAAATGGCCGAAACTTCAAGAAGGAAAAGGAACATTTTAAAACTCTAGGGTCCATGATCTTGATGATATATTAACACCAACATCATGAGACCTCATCATTGAGTCCTTAGAAACATTTTGAAACATCACCAAAGATAGAGTTCTCAAGAGTTCAAGAAAGGAAGAACTAGAAACATTTTTGCTCAAGAACAAAGATCAAGCTCTAGAGTTTGTTTCAAGTGATGGACATCATCATGAAACTCTCATCATCAAGCTCTCATTTCTCTATTCTCTAGGGCTCATGGCCGAAACAAGAAAGAAAGAGGAATAGAGAAGAAGTTCTAAAAAGAAAACAAGAGAAACCATAAACATCAAGCTTTAAAGAAGAACATTCATGAAAAGAAATCCCTACTTAGTGTGATGATCTTGAATATGGAAGAAGAAGATGAAGAAGATGAAGAACTTGAAGAACTTTGAAGACTTGAACTTGAGAGAAAAAGGAAGCTTTGAAGTGCTTCTTTGAAAACTTACACTTTGCAAATGAACCCAAAATGATACAAGTTCACCCAAGCAAGCTATTTATAGAGAAATGAAACAAATGAAGGGTGCACATGGAGGGGGAGGCTTTGGCCATGCAGAATGGAAGGAGCCCACGAGTTCCATGAGGTGAGATAATGTGGTCTTGAGGCATGGTGAGGTATGGTTCAAAGTATGGTGAGATATGGTTCAAGGTATGGCTCAAGCATGGTTCTTTGAGTGAGAAAACAAATCAACATGTGGTCAAATGGGGGAGGAGGTGGCTGAAATGCATCGGCCCATGTGGGGTTGTGTTTGCATTTTAATTGTGGTTTAGAGTTATGTTTAGGTGTATCTTTGATTATGCTTAAGGTTAGGAAGTTGTAAGAAAGTGTTTTGGTGAGAAAATGGGTAATTAAGGTTGTCAAGACATAATTAAAGAGTGTTCTTGCATCATTAATGAGTTATCAATTCATTTTAGTGTATAAACAATTCTAGACACAATTCCTTGATTTAAGGAATTGGAGAGAGAAAATACTATTCAAGATTCCAAGTGAAATCTTGAGTTTTAGAAAAGAAATTTAAATATAATCTAAGCAATCTTAGGTTCTAATTAATTTTAATAATTTATTTTGACTCTAGATTAATTATGGAAATTAATTAACCTTCGTTTAGAGCCTAATATTGCTTAGGTTTGCTTAATCACATCATTAAGCTCAAAAATACTATTCTAGGGGCAAAATCGTAATTTTGCACTGAAACTGCCCGGGACTGCCGAGACTCAAACAGATGTTTTGAAATATGTAATAACATGGTTTTAAACCTCTGGGGAAAGTTTCGGGCTCAAACGGCACCTTTACCCGCGTAAAACGCTATAGGGGTATTTTGGTCATTTTGACCCGAAATTGCGGAAAATGAGACTTTCGCCTCCAGAACCACTCAAGGGTCATTCAATCCCCTTCAAACATTGAGTTGGCCCTTCGAGGACTGCCGAGTCGGCCATCCTCGAATTCCGAGCCGAAAATGACCTCAGGGGCATTTCGGTCATTTTCTGCTCAGACAGAAAATCGGGGCGTTACATTTTATGTAGGTTAGAAGGCTTTAAAATGAAAGGATCAATCTTTGAGCCTCCTTTGGAGCCAAGATCTCTAAAGCTCAAAAGAGTAGGATTTTTGAACCTCTTCTTCTTCAAATCCATTTTTATATTTTAATCACTATTTTAAGCTGATAGTTTTAGTTGCATTGGTTGATGATATATGGATATTGATGTATTAATTTTGCTGGAGTGTTTAGATGATGTTAGAAAACTCATTTTGGCAAAACAAGTTTTGAATCATGTGTTAGAATTCTCAGATTTATACTGGCAGGTTATGAATCATGAATTTTCTGATGTATTTGTGGATACTTTTATAAGCTAGAAAAATTATATGTTGAAGCTAATATCCTAAGGCAACTCCATGATTTTTATTAGGTCTTAAAAATGACTTTTACTATTTTATAAAAATTAGAAACCGAGACTATTGTTGAGTTGTTTGGACAGCCAATTCTAAAGCTTTGAGATTGTCTAATTTTGCTACTATATCAAATGATTGAATTATCACTTGAACTTTTTACAGGGTATTAAGGACTTATTGAAGTCAAACTATGAATTTTCTCATAATTTGATATGATCATTTGATAGGGTGATAAAATTGGGACTTTAGTTGTTGGCTGTAATTAGGGTGTTCTGACCTACAAATCTTTCTAATTTTGTTAGCATAGCTAGAGAATTCTTTTTGCTCTAAAATATTTATGGAACCTTGTGGACACATTGAAGTGTCATAGGTAATTTTTATAACCTGTGAATTGATTGTTTGATATGTAGCTTAATTGGTGCTACAAGGATGTGAATCTGCCAAATTACTAAAAATGAATCCTAGACTTGAATTGATAATGTAATGGCTATTTGGTTCTAGTATGACATGAATACTTGATGTTAAATATTTAGCCATATGACTTGTGATATATAAATACATGCTAATGACTTCAAGGATTGGTTTGAGGCATGATTGATATTGTGAATGAATGTGTATATGTTCCTTATTCATGCATTTGGAAAAAGAAAAGTGAATGATACATACATGTGGCAAAAGAGAATAGGTGAACCTCAATTATGCATGTTCTAACATATAGAGAAAATAGAAACAAGACTTAAGTTGAATGAGGGGAAGGTATAAAAAGAAACTTCCCTAGCATGCATGTTTTGAGATATGGAGAAAATAGAAACAAGACTTAGATTGAATTGAGGGGAAGGCAAAAAGAGGAACTTCGCTCGAGATATTATGAGTCGATAGATGTATGGGAAGGAATAGATCTGTGTGTGATTTAGAAAAGAAAAAAAATGAAGTCCGATGACCACATATAGGATTGAGCTCAGTCCTGATAAGCAGTCTATTCCCCTTGTGTGGTGTGATCCACTATAAATACCCGTTGGGTATAAACTAAGTCTTCCCTATGTCAATGAAAAAAGAACAATGCACTGAATTGAGTTTTGTAGCATAATATAAAGTAAGTCTTTCCTATATCGATGAAAAGAGAAAAATGCACTGAATTAAATTCCATACCTACAAGAGAAAATAGGGAAATTCCCTTCATATATCGAAAACAAGTGAAGATAATTTCATAAAGATTTTGGCATTTATCATATGCATATGCATATTAATTTGAATTGTCTGCCTAGGATGATTTACTAGGTGTTTGAACATTGGGCTGTATATGCATTAAGTGATTGATCATTAAAAGTTGTCCACTTTGGAAGTATGATTTGGAACTCTAAAAATAAACTATTGTTATGAAATGCATGATTACTTTTTTTTTATATATAAGCCGAAGTGTATGACGATGACATTACAATTGAGTTTTTAGGGAGTTACCCTACTGAGAATTGTAGAATTTTCACTCATATGTGTTTTATGTTCCCGTGTTGTCTCCAGGTTGATCTAGCAGAATATGGGGCTGGTACACGAAAAAACTTGGAATTACAGTTATTTAGTAGTTGATACTGTTATTATGTTGTATATAGTTCCAGGCATATGTGTATGCAAATGTAATAGAGATTGTATATTTATTAAAGCTTCATTATGTAATTAACTTGTATCTTTGTTATATATTTTAATAGAATTATGCTTGATTATTACACATATTAATAGAACTTACTATAAATATTTAAAAAAGGTTTGCTAATTAATAAATGACAACTCTCAAATATGATGTCATGACTTAAAGATGAGGTTGTACTTGAGAGGATATTATAGGAACATCATTTGCCGCTCAAACCGCAATAGGAAATGCTATTTGAGTAGTAGCGAATCAAGGCATGCAACGAGTAGAAGTCGTGATAAAAGGCCCCGGTCTCAGAAGAGATGCGGCATTAAGAACTATTCGTAGAAGTGGCATACTATTAAATTTTTTTACAGGATGTAACCCCTATGCCACATAATGGGTATAGGTCCCCTAAAAAAAGATGTGTGTAAAATGTAAAATAAACATAGAAAAGATTGGATTTCAAGAGAAATAACCAATTCAAGTATTTGAAAAAAAAATAGATTACTATGGTTCAAAAGAAAGTAAGAGTATCTACTCAGACACAATAGTGGAAGTGTGTTGAATCAAGAGTAGATAATAAGCGTCTCACTACATTCTACATTCATTACACATATAAGGAAAAAAAAATGATAAATGAATGTCTAATGCGATTTACATTTCACACTTGAATGTAGGTGGTATAGCCACATTAATAGGTAGAGATACTAAACCAACTACATTTGTGTTCATAAACTTTGCATTAAAAGCATGGTTATGTATAATATGATAAACGTTTTAGCCTTTTAGGATCTTAGTTTCTATAATTCCCGGTATATATGATGATCCTTAATTTACTATTGTTAATCTATCATATCTATATATGTATCAAAATCAGTATCAAATTAATATCAATATATTATTATTATTATTATTATTATAATTATTATTAACCACACACGTCATTTATTGCAATATCTAATTATAAAAAAGTAATCTATAATACTAGTAAACTAGATTCATTGGAGGAAAGTTTTCCAGGTGTCGAATCCACAGTAATTTAGGACCCACAATTATAATAATCTTAAATGTTGATATTAAGCATTGATTTTTTTTTTCAAAAATCATAACTCAACTTATATATATTATTAACAATAAATATGATCACCAATTTTAATGTCGCTAAATCATTCATCATATTAAAAGAAAAAATACATTTCTAAATTATTTCAAAATGCGAAATGCTCTTAATTATAATTAAATTAAAATGAAACTAAAACAAAAAAAAGCATAGATTGTATTTATAATTAAATTAAAAATACTTTTGTATATGCATTCTTTTGTATGAAACCATTTAGTCTTTTTGTATTTGTATTCATGCTTCTTGTCATTGGAAACATGTGGTTATGCCATCTGTTCATTCTTTTAATGTGTGGTTGAGTATTAAAGCTTCATTGCTGCCAAACTTTTCCTTCACTGCAACCTTCCTTTTTTTTTTTGTCTTCTCACAAACTATCGATCGATCGCTTCTTTCTCTAACTTGCATGTCTTAATTATAATTGTTATTGGAATGAATGGTTGAAGAAGCAGTGAACAACAACACTCAATAGGGAAAGATACCCAACCCTCCGCTACGGAAATCCATGATCCCAAATCTACCACTTCTGATCAGATCGTTCCCAAATTCTCCATCAACGGTTCATTTCTTTTGCTTTCTCATCCCTATTCCGTTACTTGGTCACTGCCACCGCCTTTAAGCTTCGCCTTTGCCAATGACTTCCTTTGTTGAAGTGCCTTCAACCTTCAGCTTTGAATCATCTCTGAGAGTCACCTTCATAGCTGAACGGTGTTAACACTGTCATCATGGCTCTACCTACCATGCCTTCCATGGGGATTTGCCATTTTCACCGCTGCATCCACAAATTTGCCCCTCCCTAATAGAGACCCAAAGGTAGAAACTTTCCAAAACCTAATCTCTAACTCTGTTCTTCATTGCTTGATTTCCTTTTTGATTGAAACAAAATCTAAATATTGATTAAAATTGATACACTATCCCTAATCATATTCTGATTTATTTTTTATTTTTTAATGTAACTAAATAAATATTCCATATTATTTGATATAATATTTTGATATTTTGATTTTGATTTTGATTTTGATGCTTTGCATGCTGAAAAAGATTGTATTTATAATTAAATTGAGTACAAATTTGTATATGAATTGATTTTATATGGAATCAATATAGGGTGAAAAAGATGCCATCTATTATAAAATCTACATTCTGATTCTAAATTGATGCCAATTTTGGTTAATTGATACAAGATCTGCATTTATTATATTTTTATTTTGATTTATCTGAAGTTATATGATTTATTCTCCAAAATTACCTTATATATCTCCTATATCCATGGATTTCTCCGATTTCCATCTTTTATATACTAGACTATAAATGTAATTGTTTGTAATTGATTGTTTTCACGTCTGAAGAAAAAATTATTTCCATTCCCTTCTCTTTACTATTCCCTAACTATTTCCTGTTTAATACTCTGCTTCTTTTCCCATGGCAAATCATTGCGACCAGCTGCAGACCATTACTCCAGTTTGGGAATACTGGAGGATTAAGGTCCGAATTATTCGGCTTTGGTGTCTTCCCGCTTTCAACAATGCGGAGGTGGTAAACAGCTCGGAAATGGTTCTGATGGATGAGTTTGTAAATATTTTTATATTTTATATTTTCTCTTAGTTTCTTCTTTTTTAATGTACTTTTATTTTTAGTATTATAAATGTGGACAGCCCCCTAATTTTCCTATTTCTTCTTTCTAAATAACTTTTATATTTTCTTTTAGGGTACGATCATTCATGCCACTATGAAGAAGGAATTAATATATAAATTCGAGCCGCTGTTGATAGAAGGATCAATTTATGTTATGTCTTACTTCACAGTAAGCAAAAATGGTGGTTACTTTCGAACCACCAGGTATGAGTTCCGGCTGAATCTCCAATTAAGGACCAATGTACTGCCTTCTAGCAATGATTTGATCCCTCTCTATGGTTTCAATCTTATGCCTTTCAATGAAATAATTCAATCTGACTCTCAATTTCCGTATCTAATAGGTAATGGATCATTTAATATGCTCTTTAAACTTTTTTTTATATTTTTTGTTTTGTAATAGTCAATTTCAATTTCTGATTTCTCATCTTTGTTTTGGTTGTACATTAGATACTATTGGACTTTTAACTGCTGTCGGTGGGGAAAACGAATATGATAGGGATGGAAGGAAGACCAGAATGGTCGTCCTGTAATTGGAAGCAGATAGGTAATCCTCTACTATTCAATTTGTTCACTTCTATTTAGATACTTTTCAAATAAAAATTAATTAACATAATAAATAATGTGTATTTGTAGTGTTAAACTTAAAGTCGCTCTATTCGGTCAATTTTGTTTATGAAGTTCATAATTTCATTGCAAAAAATGAAGGAGTCATGCCGGTTGTCATTGTGCAGTTTGCCAAAATCAAGACATTCAAGGGTTAGTGTCTAAATGCTTATCATATAATTTTCATTGCCTTGATTCTTTCATCTAATAATTATTTTAGAATGATGCACTACATATTGATTTGTTTCTGTACTTATATGCAAGAGAAAAATATTTCTACTTTTTATTCCAATGATTTCATTCTCTTTTGATTTTGCTTCTACTCATCTGGTGATCTAGCTTTGATTTCTTTTTTGTATGTCAATGATGCATTGTTGATGATTTTTTTTTCTTTCTGAGCCCTATGGTTGTTGTTCTGTTTCTGAGCCCCTTGATTCATTTTTTTCAAGTTTGCATTTTTTTCACATGGTTTAGGGTAATGGTTATTGTTTACATCACTGTATTTTCTCTTGAAAAGCATTGGTTGAGTTTGAAACCAGTATTTATTTGAGTGGAAGTAATAAATGCTTTTTCATTCAATTTTATAGATCAAATAAAAAAAACTTCCCAGATGTAATAAGGAAGCTAGTGGAATGAATAATCAACAGACAAACATGAGCTATTTTGTAGAGGAGTGAATAATCAATAGATGAGCCATTTTGTAGTCTTGAAATTAAAGCACTGAAAGTTCAATGGAAATAATGATGGCTATTTAATTATAAACAAAAATAACAATGTTACAAGTCACAAACAGATTGAGAACTGCAAGCTTAATTACAATACAAAACAATGACAAGCAAGCATGCAAATCCAAGTATCCAGTAAATTTATAAGTGAATAACACATGAAACATAATAAAGCTAAGGTGGCCAAGGTCTCCAGTCATACCACAAAGAAAGTCTAACTCATCATACAAATTTGAATCATTTAGTCAACCATATAGTAGTTATCATGAATTCAGTAAAGCAATGGGGTTTTTAGCATGGTACTTTTCTTATCTCAGTCTGTACTCTACTTATCAATGGGCACAGTTTATTGATTTGTCCTCTAAAATATTTGTAGGTAAAATAGTCCTTCAGAATGTCATGTTCAGAGCTAGATTGCTCTTTGAGCCAAATATTCCTGAGGTTACCAGCTTCAAAGCCAGGTACTATTGTATTTTCGTTTCTAAGGTTTCCATTTTTAAAATCTATAATTTTTACATTATATTATTTGTACTGATTTATATTCTTTAATGTGCTTTATTTATGATAGACTTCCTCCTCTTACTAGTGAAAGCTCTCAATCACTATCTTTTCTAAGTGATGGTCCAACATATTCATTGGAGCATGACTTTCTGGATACAATGCCTAGGATATTAATCCATGATCTTAGAGACTATAATCAGGTAGCAATTCTACCTAAATAGATCTAGAAACTTAACCTTAAAGAAAGTTAATTTCATCATACAGTTTTCATGATATTAATTTCCTTTAATTTAATAGTACCATTTTCCTTTTGCATTTTTCATATAGGATAGGTTGTTTGTTCTTCATGGTACCATTTCGGGTATCAATACCAATTTTGATTGGTGGTATATTGCGTGCAAATGCAACAAAGCAGTAAGACCAAATTCGGGAATGTACTATTGTGAGCGATGCTTTTGCCATGTTGTCAATGTGACCCCCAGGTAATTGAAGGCTTTTTTTTACAAAAAAAAAATTGCATATACAGGCCAGTTTTTTTAACCTCTTTAATTGTAATTGTGCAGATATAGGATTAAGATCCATGTGACTAATGAATCCGGGACAGCTGATTTTGTCCTTTTTGATTGTCAAGGTCAAATTGTTATTGGAAAACCATGTTCTGAATTATGTGAACTCAGTCACAAAGTATGTCTTATTCTATGTACATTCTGAAATTTTTCTATAGACATTTGATTTTTTCCTCTTAAGTCATTTTTGTTTTAATTCTTGGAAGAGTAATGTTAAGATGGCTTATCTCTGAGAATTTGAGGAAAAATTACTTCAGCAATCTTTTCTGTTCAAAATTAAGGTCAAAGCAAGTGTAAATAGTCACTATGATCCTCAATTCAAGGTCTTGCAAGTATATTTCGATAAAGCTATGATAAAAAAATTTATGGAGTCTACTGTTTGCTTGGAAAAGGCAAATGTCAATGCAAATGTTCAATATTACTCCCTTGAAGATGACCTCTTAAAAGACAATGCTAGGAAGTCACTTGAGCAGTTAAAGAATTTAAAGAACGTAAGTACCTCCACTGTACATTGTTCTATTATCAATTATAAAGTTTTTCTCTTCCTCTTATGTGTCATTTTGATTTACTACATTTAGTTAACATCGAACACACTTTAAATTTTTTTTCTTTTTTTATGATCTTAGTCAGGAGTGTTTGTTGTGCTTGCAACTGTTAAATGCCTGCATGATGTCCAAAGTTGGTCGTACCTAACTTGTATGGTGAGGAAGTTGTAATTGACAAAGGCCTGTATTTCTGTGGCATCTATGATCGTCGTGTAGTGGTTGTCATACCAAGGTGAAGTGATTATTTTTAAAGAAAATTTCAAATTTGAATCCTTTGCTGAAATGTTTTTTATAATACAAATATTTCATTTTGTTATTCAGATATAGAGTAAAGCTCAGGGTGATCAATGAAACTGATAGTGCAACTTTTATTATGTAGGATCCCCAATGTTTTCAACTATTAAAGAGTTTGTGTTCTGCAATGCTGGAGTGTATGTTATTTGTTTTCTAGGAAATGCTACTTCATATTATGTTTTCATCCTTCACGAAAACAAATATAAATTGTAAATATGGAATGCTTGAAACTATGTTTCACTCATGTCATGTAATTTTTTTAATTGAACCAGGGTAGTGGACAGCTTAATTATCCAAAGGAGTTCAATGAATTACATTTTGGAAAGGAGTTCATATTCAAAGTAGTTCTAACAGACTCTGGACTAGGACAAAATGAGCATGCCTTCGATATCATTGATGTTTGTGATGATTAGTCTATCATAACAAAGTTTAGAGAATCAAAATATGTTTTTCCTAATATTGAGGTGGTGTTGTTTACCTTTTCTAATTAAACTGCACTTTAATTTTCTTCTTTATATCCAGAATTATTTAACCACATAGTTAAGTTGAATTTTAGTAATTCTTTTCCTTTGTTAATGTTTATTAGCCTGACATGACTGCTGGATTGTCACTTGGAGAGAAATCATCGTGTTTTGAATTTCAGGAATTTCAATCCTTATCATTTGTAGCTAAGGTGGTATTAGTTTTATTTTCAGATTAGAACCTTCTTAGGATATGCTAACTAAGTGAACTGATGATTAAAAAAATTATTTTTTGTAGGATTTGATGACAGAATTCATTGGAGAACAATGCCTTCAATCTTCTGAGGCTATTAGTAATATCCCATCCTTGACTCCAGGAAAGTGAACTTCTCAGGAACCTGAAGAAAAAGCTGATGGAGACATGTCAATTACACAATTGAAGACTCAGAAACTGCAGAAGCTGAAATGTGTTAAGATTGAAAAAGAGTGAAACTTGCTGAGTTTTGTTAAGATTTTCTTATCTTCCTTTTATTAGGTTAATAAAAAGGCTACTGATCATATCTGAATGATTATGGTTGTAGACAACTCATCTTCGTCTTTGTTATGGTTGCAAACAGCTGGAAGTTTTTGTTTATTACACATTATATTTGTGGACAAGTTAAGTATTTTATTACAATAATTTAAGGTATTTGATTATTGGCCAAAGTTGGCTTTTTAATTTTAACCATTTTCATATATGCTTAGTCATATCAATGTTCATAAGCACCAAGAATTATATCTCCTCAAATTTGTAGAAAGTGACTTTCATTTCATACACTTTCTATTGATGTGTTGATATATACTTTTGTAAAGGCTTGGCACTGTATTTGGTGCTTCAATTGCATAGAGTATGTGTGGTTGCAATGTTTTGTGCTTTGATTCCATAGAATATATAGCTATACTAATCAAGCTCATTGCTCCGTTTCTATAAAATGGAGTTCACTAAGAAGTCTTTTTTGTTGTATTTATTTATTTTTTAATATCTTTAGATATATTTTAATTCTTTGTTGCATGTTTTTCCTATTTGCTAATGCTTGGAATAAAAGAAAATTGTAAATGATTTGATTTATAAACTAACAATTGAAAAGAACATACAGTACACTAGGGAGAAATACATTAATTGAGTCTTTTCTTTGAAGCACAGTCCTAGAACTATATTTGGTAACATGCAATTTCCAATATTAAAGGAAAGTCAGATTGTTTATGCCTTCTTTGAAGCTTATTGATATAACACTTCTCCTCCTCCTCTAATTTTCAGGCTGGCACTTAACTCCCTTTTCTTAAAGACAATACATTAACCTCCCTTATCCCTAAATTTTAAGTTTTTTGAAAATTCAACATGTATATAAAATGACTATTTTATCATTAGTTATTTGTTCTAACCACCGCAATAAATTTTAAAATTATGGTTTAACTCATTATACTTATTGTGGTTCGTTGAAAATGAATGAGTGCCTTAATTTTTATATCTTTTTTAAAACTTCTGTATCTATTTTTTCTTTCAGGTGAATGCATTTAGTGTAAAATCCATTCAATTGCTACCTGTGTTAATTTTTATAAGTCGTTTCAACTATTTTATTAATAGTACAAATTGTGTAAATTTGATTTATCTATTTGTATTATATTTAAAAAATAAGGTTGAAGCACGATACAGACCATCATGCCCTGCTATTTAATTATATCATATTAACACAATTCAAATAATATATATATTATTCAACAGAATCAATAAATTATTATGTAAATATATACACTATTGGTGTGAATAAAATTTGGATGATTCCTATAAGAAAATATTTGCAAAATAGCATAGAAATTGTGAGCGATGAAATTTTAAAATAACATTATTCATAGTTAATATGGAAATTATTAGAGATTAAGAGAGAGAATCAGAAATTAATTAAAGTAAACACAATCATAAATTATTGGTAAATTATTTAGCCTATATTCCTCTATAATTTCCCCCCGATTTGATCAAAGTATCTTCGTAATTATTATAGATTTGTGATGATTCCATAATATAAAAAAATTCAACCGATCTAACAAAATGGTATTTGTTTTGAGTTTGAAAAATTAATTCAATTTTTTATTGATGGTCATATTTATAAAAAGAAAGTATATGCTCCATTAGTATCTTATTAATTAAATGTCATATGTATTCATTTGTTAAGTATCACAATTTAAATCTTAAAAAATCTAAATAAAGGTAATTTTGATAATCTCATGAATACTATTCTTAATGGTTTAGTTTTAAAACTTTCTAGACAGATATGAAGTTTAGTTTCATTTGGTTATCAATTAGGTTAGTCAGCTTTTATTACTTCTAAGCATAATTTTGTATGTTATATAATATATTGTATATATAATTTAATTTAAATCTAAATTATATCTAATTTATAAGGAATATTTTGTTGTCATTGTTCTCAACTTTTTTTGAAGCTAGCTTTGAAATTTCTTCAATCTTCTCCATAATTCATATACACATTTGAAAATGGACAATTAATTGAAAACAAACATGAAAATTAAAATTTTATACTTTTAATAATATTGGCATTTAAATTACCATTTTACCTAAAAATTTGATGCATTTAAATTTAGATTTGTACTAACAAAAAATATCACTTTACAAATGTCCATCGCAGTTACAAGTTCTTCAAAGAGGTCAAACATTAACTCTTTTTCAGGTCCAGTGAACTTTAGAAAGCACAAATTCCAATGGAGGTCTATTATTTTATCTATTATATCACATGTCACGTTTGACCTTGAAGGTAGGAATCTAATTTCTTTTTTGTATTATTTTCCCTTACAATAGTATGTGAAAAAAATTATGAACGCTATATCTTATTTGAAATCTAATTTATTAGTTATTTCCTCTTCAATATGAATAGATGATACTCTATCTGACCCATCCACCAATGAAAACATGACAGAGTTTTTATACAATCCCCTATTCAAACAATTTGAGAATAAAGGCAACCTGAAATAATATTTAAAGTTTTTGTACTATGTCAAATAGCTATATTGAAAGTATTAACCATAAAAGTTTTCTTTTTTATAGAATGCTTGCATTTTGGAGACTTCTCATCATAGTGTGAATTTTGTCATGCTTCCTTATGGTACGAGGAAAGATCAGAAAAGTATAGAAGTTCTACAGATCCACAATTTTCAATTTGTTGGTCCCACTTTTGCAAAGATCCCCTGATTTATTGTTTAATTTTCTAAATGCCATTAATAGGAGAAGTGCTCATTTTTTTGAAAATATTAGACAATACAATAGTATGTTTTCATTCACTTCTATTGGGGGGAAGTTTGAAACCTCTTTGAACAATGGCCGAGCACCGCCACCGTTTATTCTACACGGACAGAATTTTTATAAAATAGGCTCTTTGATTCTAGTTGAAGGTTGTCTACCAAAATTTTCACAGCTTTATATATATGATACTCGGAATGAAATATCAAATAGAATGGCTCATTTCATGTACATTTTTATTTACAAATTAAATCTTTTCTTTAACTATTAACTTTTCTGAAATATGAATTCATATATTAGACTTCTAGAAAACATATTTAATCAAATTTTAATTTGTTTTTAGTAATGGACGACATACTTCAAACTTGGACATAACTTTAGTAGAGGATTTGAGGGACATGATTGATCAACATAATGTTTTGGCAAAAACTTTTAGGAGGGTATGGGATTTAATAAATCACGAACTTTCTCCTAATATTTGTTTGAGATTGTTTCGAAATAGATCTCGAGATGCAAGAAATTACAATATCCCATCTGCTGATGAGGTTGTTGCTCTAATAGTTGTGGAATTTGATGCTTCTGATCAAGGGAAGGATATCATTGTTAGAAAAGATGATGGTCATTTGCAAAGAATTCATGAAACTCACACTGCTTTTATCCCTCTTCAATACCCACTATTTTTTCCATTTGGAGAAGACGGATATCAAGAGAACATCCCTTTAAGGGATTTTATCATGAACAACAATAGTTTCAAAAGAGTTAGAGTAACATTAAGGAAGTTTATTGCATTTAGGATACAGGAGAAACAAGTAGAGCCTAGAAATATCTTACAGTCTCGAAGATTATTCCAACAATTCTTGGTTGATGCCTACATGATGATTGAAACGCAAAGAATCCAGTGGGTGAAATTAAATCAAAATGTGATTAGGTCTAACATTTTGAGTGTCTTGGAGAAGGATGTTACTAGAGGAGAAACAGATCTAGCGAGTTCAGGAATGTGCATTATTCCGCCCTCCTCTTTTACAGGGGGTGAGATACATGTTTAACAATTGTCAGGATGCGATGGTAGTTTGTAAGAGGTATGAATATCCCAATTTATTTGTTACAGTTACTTGCAATCCTCAGTGGGAAAAAATAGCAAGATTTGTTAGAAATAGAGATATTAAAGTAGAAGATGCCTAATATTTCCTGTAGAGTTTTCCAAATGAAGTTGGATCAAATTTCAATTGATTTTAAGAATGGACTCATTTTTGGGAAAGTTATAGCAGGTAATAATATTGCTCATTATTTGTAAGTCATTTTCACATTTTAAAAAATTATAATAAACATAAATATTTGAAAAACTCAATGTAGTTTATATTATGACAAAGTAGATTTTTATTATGTTCCGGTATGTATACAATTGAGATTCAAAAGAAAGGCTGCCTTATGCGCATATTCTATTATGGTTGCACCCAGATGATAAACTTCAGACACCTGAATCTATTGATCATGTTATATCTATTCAAAAGAAAGGCTGCCTCATGCATATTCTATTGATCATGCTGAGCTACCCGACAAAGAAAAATATCCTCGACTATTTGAGGCTATTACTAAATTAATGATGCATGGTCCTTGCAGCATGGCTAATCCAAAATCACCATGTATGATTGAAGGAAAATGTTCAAAATATTTTCCAAAGAAGTTTGCAGAAAGCATAACATTTGATAAATATGGTTATCCTATATACAAAAGAAGAAATACGGGAGTAACCACTATAAGAAAGAATATTGTCTTGGACAACATATTTGTTGTTCTTTACAATCCAAAGTTGTTGATGAAGTATCAAGCTCATATCAACAATGAATACTATGACAAGTCGAATTCAATTAAGTATCTCTTAAAGTATGTCAACAAAGGACCTAATAGAGTTACATTTTTAGTGACACAACTAACAAGAGATCCTATTAATAGGGGGTGGTAGATGAGATAAAAAACTACTATGATTGTCGCTATCTTTCTGTGTGTGAAGCTGTTTGGAGAATTCTTGCATTTGATATACATCATAGGTGGCCTCCTGTTCATAGATTAAGCTTTCATCTTCCAAATTAGCAATTGGTTGTTTTTAGAGACAATGATCGAATTGACAATGTAGTTCAAAAGAATAAGGGAAAAAAAACAATGTTTGAGGCTTGGATGGCTACAAATAATTGTTATCTAAGGAAGCAAGGACATTCAATAGGCAGGCTTTAGCATATATCTCCTAGAACCGATGAGTTGTACTACTTAAGGTTGCTATTAACTGTTCAGGGAGGATTTACCAGTTACCAAAGTTTAAGGAAAGTAGGTAATTTAGTACACTAATCTTTTGAAGAATCATGTCATGCATTGGGGTTATCAGCGGATGATAATGAATTTATTGAAGGTATAATAATTTTTTTACTATTTTTATTGGTTATTTTTCACTTTAGCTTTCTTTTTCTTTTTTTGGATTTCAGTTCTTTATTATTATTAGTATCATATTTATGGTCCTCCAGTTATTTTCGATGTTTTCTTATACACTTCTAAACAATGAATTTATTAAAGGTATAAAAGAAGTTGCAGAGTTACCATCTAGAAATCAACTAAGGAAGCTCTTTGTTACATTATTAGTGACAAAACACAATGAGTAGACCGCAATTTGTATGGGACCATATTTGGGAACTTTTAGCAAATGGAATCTTACATGATCGAAGATGAATATTAAGGAATCAAGGTATGCTTTAAATTATTATTTATTTTTTTCACAATTTCAATATTATACTTCCAAATTTTAAAGACAAAATATTGTATTTTTTAAAAATAAGTTGAGAGTTTTATATTTTCATAAAAAAAAATCCTTTTGCTTTTGGTAGATCTTCCTATCCCAAGTTTGGAGTTGAAGAATTTATGTTTGATTGAAATTGAGAAGTTGCTTAATTCAAATAGAAGGTCTTTTAAAGACTTCCGGTCCATGCCATACCCAAATGATTCTCCACTCAATCAATTTCAAAATTATCTCTTAGTTGAAGAACTAAATTATGATAGAGACCAATTGTCTGTTGATCTCGAAGGCTATTTATCTTTGATAAATGAAGGTCAAAGGATAATATAGGATAATATAGGATAATATAATGGACTCAATAACCTCCGCGAAAGGAGGTTTTTATTTTTTATACGGTTATGGAGGAACTAGAAAAACATTCATTTGGAAAACATTATCGGCTGCTATTAGATCCAACAGAAAAATTGTTTTGAATGTTGCATCCAGTGGGATTGCTTCATTGGTTTTACCTGGTGGAAGGATAGCTCATTCTAGATTTTCAATTCCATTACACTTACTGAGTTGTTAACGTGTACTATCAACCAAGGAAGTCCTAAAGCAAAACTGCTTCAACAAGCAAGTCTTATTATATGGGATGAAGCATACATGGTAAATATATTTGCTTTTGAGGCGTTGGATCGTACAATGAGAGATATATTGAGGTTCACAAATAATAAGTCTAAAGATGAACCATTTGGTGGAAAAACTGTTGTCCTTGGAGGACCCTTCCGTCAAATACTTCTAGTTATTCCAAAAGCTTCAAGAGAAGAAATCGTAAATGCCACCATAAACTTATCAACTTTATGGCCCCATTGCAAGGTTCTTAAACTAACAAAAAACATGAGGTTACAAGCAACAAGTTGTGGATCCAAAATTGAGATTGTTTGCTGACTAGATAGTTCAAATTGGAGATGGAAAGTTAGGAATTGATCATGACGGAATTGCAAAAGTTGAAATTCCAGCAGAATTCTTAATTTTAGAATCACCTTCACCTCTAAGGAGTATTGTAGATTTCACTTATCCAAGTTTATTCGATAATTTGAAAAACTATGCCTTTTTTGAGGATAGAGCATTGCTAACACCTACTCTTGAAGTAGTTGAAATGGTTAATGAATTTGTGCTTTCTCAAATTCCTGGTGAGCAAAAAGAGTATCTGAGCTCTGATTCATATTGCATAGTTGATGAGGATTTTGGCATTGAAGGTGATTGGATAACTGCCGAGTTTTTAAATGAAATAAATTGTTTTGGCATTCCAAATCATAAATTAGTTTTGAAAAAGGGAGTCCCAATTTTGCTGCTAAGGAACATTGATCAATCTTCTGGGTTATTTAATGAAACAAGGTTGATCATTGAAGAATTGGGAAACAACGTCATTGGAGCAATTATTGCGACTAGAAATAAAATTAGAGAAAAAGTTTACAAACCTCATATTAATTTAATACCTTCTGATCTAGCCACGCCTCTTAAGTTTCAAAGAAGATAATTCCTAGTTACTCTTTGCTTTGCTATGACTATTAATAAGAGCCAAGGTCAATCTTTGTTATTTGTTGGGTTGTTTTTATCCAAACCAGTCTTCACTCATGGGCAACTTTACGTGGCTATCTCTAAGGTAAAATCAAGGAATGGTTTGAAAATATTAATATTGGATGATAATGGGGAACCTTGCAACATAATTAAGAATGTTGTTTATGCAGAGGTGTTTCAAAAAATTTGAATTTCAGATTTGGATTTGCATTTTATATTCTTTATTTATTTTATTAAACAAAACATTCAAGGTATTTTTGATCAAGTTTTTTTTTACTTTTTTTACTAATATATATTTTTATTATATTATGCGGAGTGGCATATGAAGACGAAAATACGAAACAAAATTCTTATCTAATTAGTCCTTTGTAATCCTTTTTTTTTTTTGCAATGATTATGTGGAGTATTTACTTTTAATTGTAATATTATTGTTAATTATCTACTTTTATTTTTATTAATTTACAAAAAAAAATGCTATCCAATAATTTGTTATGCACTCAATTTTAGACTTTTTTTTTCTTAATGCCTCGTGTATTGTACGGGTCAAAACACTAATTATTATAAAAAACAAACCTAGATCATGATGTAATTATTACTTCATTTATTTGACACGATATATAATATTTTTAATGCTAATAAGAAATACACAATAATATTTTTAACTTTCTTCTTCTTAGTCAATAATATTCTTATTTATTTCATTTAATTGATTTCAATAGCAACATATATATATATACGTGTGTGTGTGTGTGTGTGTGTGTGTGTGTGTGTGTGTGAATGAAAAATAATTAGAAGAGGACACAAAAAATATTCTCAATAATAAATAAATAATTTCATTTGCATATTTTAAGAATTTTATAAGCTTTTTCCTTCACACAAAAAAAAAAAATTCAGTTATGGCTAATAAAATTAAATCTTTTGTACGCGTCTCCATTTTTTGTAATTTCAAACATATATGTAAAATAGAAAATAAATAGAAGTATTTGGTTTTATATAACTATACTAAAATTTTAAGTTTAGTAACAATTACATTTTCTTTATTATATTTATCTTTAGCATTATCGTTATGAACGTTTTATAATGAATTGAAAATATATGCTATTAAAAATGAATTGAAAATATAAATTGTTGCATTTATTCCTTTTGAACATTTTGATACCATCTCCCTATCTCCATATTCAGTCACGTTCACTTTAACCCAACTCACCGTTTGAGTCATAAACATTACAATTTTTTTTTTTTTTTTTTAGTTTTAAACCCATTTATTCGTTCGTTCTTACTACAACGTGATGTTTGGATTACCAAATGCATAGGTTTAAAACAGTAGACTTATTATAAAATATGGTTATGTGCCATATATATTTGAAAGCAACTTATTATAAAATATGGTTATGCGCTATATATATTTGAAAGCAACGTAATTTCACCCCATCACTTCTCTTCTACTATTGTTTTCTTATTCAAATTATCATTTTTTTTATCGCACACAGCATTTTCTGTGTTCATTCTTCCTTCACCTCTAATTTCCCTAGTCATTTATTCAAATCAAATTAAAAGGTAAAAACATTATAATAAAAAGTTGCATCCTTTGTATTATCCCATTTTTTCAGTTCGTTTCTGCTTTCTTTATGGAATTGGGTTTGAGGTTTTACTTTTTTTTCTTTAAAATTTTTTGAATTAAAAATACAAACTTCACTCATTTTACCATTGTACTAATCCATGTTTATGGATGTTAGCATGAGGTTCAGGAGTCTTAGCATAAGCGTCTAAGGATTGGAGGTAGTATCATTTGAAGAGTAAAAAAAAAGAAGGCATGTGACTTAAGAGCATTTGCCAATCACCAAAGAGTGCCTTCTTAAGCTAAAAATCGCTGCTTCAATTGACTTTCTTTCCTTCAATTTCAAAAAATGGGTTGAGCTTTGTGGTGCAATTCAAACTCTTCTATCACATGCTATAAGCACAGTAATTTTTTTCCTATCACGACTTATTCTTTTGTACTTTTATTTCTTATTGTATCTTAAATTTGAGAAATTTCATAGAAAATATTGTACTATTATTTGCACCACAATTATTATTTTGCATGACTTCACTTGACGTAGATGTGCAAATAATAAACATTGAAAGTAGAGTTGTAAAAAATTTCCAAATATTAAATTAACAGATAATTTTTCCAAAAAAAAAATTGCCCAAATGAACAAATCAGGCATTATGTTTTTCATTCATGTTATATTATAAATAAAAAATGTGATTCTAATTACTCTCACTTCCATATATAAATAATCTTCACAGAAAAACTTGTTATGAAAAAATGCTCACACCAATCAGCTGTTCTCATATTTTTTTTCACACACTTAGAGAAATACAATAACTTTGGTAAGGAGATGTCACAAAAATTCCGTATTATCACTATATTATTTATTTATTTGCTTTTTTGATTGACTTCATATGTTAAATATTTATTTTTGTTAAAATAATATATGAGTTTATTATTAACAAAATTAATATATAATTCATAATATTATTTCGTGCAATAGATTCAGCGTAACAATATTCTGTATTATTATAATATTTTTACCTTTTAATTTGATTTGGTTTTTTGGTAGAGTTTTCTTTTCCCTTTTTGGTAGAGTTAATTTGATTTGATTTGATATACCACTTTTACTTTTTGTTTGAAAAAAGTTTACTCTTTTTATTTGTTTATTATAACGTATCATTTGATCGTCTCATGTAAACTAGAGGTTTAAATTTATAATAATTCAAAAATATTAAATCTCATTGTTTAAAGTTCTAAATACTTTAGTCTTATCCTTTTTCGGAATAGTTTAATTTTTATCCATCTTGATAGCTTTGTAAGATCATTTATCTCCTATATGTTAAAATTCATCTTTTCTTTAACAAAACATCCTTAGTTAGAATTTTTTTGAAACTGTGAGCACTACACCGTATACTCCCCCATACACAAATTGAAATGTCAAGGCAATAACTTCTACCACATTTGTAGAATTTTGTTAACATCATTGAAGAAATCTTTTTGCTCTGAAATATTTACGGGACCTTATTGACACACTGAGTTGTCATGGAGAATTTTTATAGTTTTTGAATTGATTGTTTGATGTGCCAATAAATTCGTGATACAATGATGTAAAATCTACCCAATTGCTAGAAATGAACCAAAGACTTGAATTAATAATGTAATGGCATTTTGGTTCTAGTATGACATGAATACTTGATGTCAAATATTTGGCCATATTACTTGTGATATATAAATGCATGCTAGAGGAAGTAAAGCGTGGTTTATGAGGCATGAATGAGAATTTCATTGTGAATGAATACCTATATGTGGCTTATGCATGCATTTGAGAAAAGAAAGTATATGATGCAGTTATATGAGAAAAGAGAATGTTCAAATTTCACTCATGCATATTCTGATATATAGAGAAAATAAAAACAAGACTTATGTTGAATGAGGGGAAGGAAAAAAGAGGAATTTTTCTAGAGATATTATAGAGGAAGGCAAAAAGAAGAACTTTCTTGAAGATATTATGAGTCGGTAGACGTGTCGGCTAGGAATAGATTTGTGTATGATTCGAAATAGGAAAAAGTAAAGTCTGATGATCACGTATAGGAATGAGCTTTACCCTGATAAGCAGTTTATTTTCCTTATGTGGTGTGATCCACTATAAATACCATGTGGTGTAAACTATCCGTTGTGGAGTTGTCCACAGTAAATACCCATTGGATATAAACTGAGTCTTTCCTATGTCAATGAAAAGAGAAAAATGCATCGAGTTGAGTTCTATAGTCATAATTGAAACCAGGCCCCTTTGAGATAAGTTCACTACATTTAGTGTCACACCCTAACAAAAACAAACCATGCTTAAGTCACATTTCGTTCTTATTAGTTTATTACTTCTTACACTTTGTTCATTTCAGAAATTACTGTTATATGAACTTAGCGAAAAATTTTTCTTTTTGAAACCACATATTCAAAAGTAAAGCTTGTAGCGTGAAACAGAAGTAACGTTCGTCAATCGAGAATATTTTATCAGTTAAAATCTCATATTAGTGAACAAGAATAAACAATACTAACAACGATACCTTCATATTAAATCATAAACATAGTACATAGATAGGTTAATAGAAGGGGTATTCCCACCCTTAGTACATCACATGATATAATAGCAAAATAAGTACATCACATGATATAATAGCAAAATAATGTACAACAGCTAATACAACAAATTTCCTAATACATCTATAACACGAAAGCATAATTAAACTAAACAGCTAAAGGATAGTAGCAACAATGGCATGGCAGATGACTCCATCACTCAGATAGTATGATGGGTATGGAAAGGGCTTCTAATGACTAGGCGCGCAGTACGAGGAAAGGCACTGGTCCTCTGAGCAAGTGCTCCGTCAACAGTGGGATGACTAGAGGCTGTCATGACCTAACTTAGGAACGTGATCGACACGTGAGGAATCGCATCCCCACGTAAGCCTCATGACCTCTGAGTCTCTCTATATGCATAAAATAATATGCTTTTTGTAACACCCCGATTTTTCTGTCCGAGGGAAATGACCAAAATGCCCCTGAGGTCATTTCCTGACCCGAACTCGAGGGTAACCAACTCGGTCATCCTCGAAGGGTCAACTCATTGTTTGAAGGGGATTGAATGGCCTTTGAATGCTTCTAGAAGCTTAAAATTTCATTTTTTCCGCGGTCAAAATGACCAAAATACTTATAGCTGCTTTTACGGTAAACGTACGCTTGAGCCCGAAACTTTCCCCAGAGGTTTAAAAACATGTTTTCATGTGTCTAGAGGTCTCTGTTCAAGTCCCGGTGGTCCCGGGCAGTTTTAGTGCAAAATTACGATTTTGCCCCTAGAATAGTGTTTTCAAGCTTAATGACGTAATTAAGCAAACCTAAGCAATATTAGGCTCTAAACGAAGATTAATTTATTTCCCTAATTAATATAGAGTCAAAATAATTTATTAAAGTTAATTAGAACCTAAAATTGCGTAGATTAAACAATAAATCCGATTTTAGAACTCAAGACTCCTAGTCTTGGAATCTTGAATAGTGTTTTCTCTCTCCAATTCCTTAAATCAAGGAAATGTGTCTAGAGTTGTTTAGACTCTAAATTGAGGATTTAACTCACTAATGGTGCAAGACCACTCCTTAATTATGTCTAGACCACCTTAATTACCCAATTACCTTACCTAAACACTTTCTTACAAATTCCTAATCTTAAGCATAATCAAAGATACACCTAAACACAACTCTAAACCACAATTAAAATGCAAACTAATCCTCCCCATGGGCTGATGCATTTCGGCCACATCCTTCCCCATTGACCACATGTTTAATTATTTTCTCACTCAAAGAACCATGCTTGAAGCCATACCTTGAGCCATACCTCACCATACCTCAAGAACACATTATCTCACCTCATGGAACACATGGAACCCTCCAATCTGCACTATATGGTCAAGCGGCTTCATCAGCCTTCACACCCTCCATTTGCTTCATTTCTCTATAAATAGATGGCCTTGAGGAGCTTGCACCACTTTTAGATCATTTGCTAAGTTTAGGAGCACTCAAAGCTTTTCTTTTTCTCTCAAAGTTTTTGTGTTCTTCAAGTTCTTGGAGTTCTTCAAGTTCTTCATCTTCTTCATCTTCTTCTTCCATCTTCAAGTTCATCACACCAAGTAGGGATTTTCTTTCATGTATTCTTTCTTTAAAGTTCTTGTTCTAAGTTTTATGTTCATAGTTTCTCTTGATTCTTTTTAGAACTTCTTTTCTTTCCTTGCTCTTTCTCATTTTCGCCATGAGCCTTGGAGTTCAAAGAAATGAGAGCTTGATGATGAGAGTTTCATGATGATGTTCATCATTTGAAACCAACTCTAGAGCTTGATTTTGTTCTTGAGCAAAAGTGTTTCTAGTTTTTCCTTTCTTGAACTTTTGAGAACTTTAATTTTGATGATGTTTTAAAATGGCTCTATGAACTCAATGATGAGGACTCATGATGTTGGTGTTAATATATCATCAAGGTCATGAACTCTAGAGTTTTAAAAATGCATCTTTCTTTCTTGAAGTTTTCGGCCATTCCCTTAATTTTTTTCTAAGTTTCATAGTTTCATTCCCAAAGATATTATGTTGAGTTCTAAGAACTCCAAGCTTGACTTTACCTTGTTTAAATGAGTTTGGGTTAAGGTTTAAGTTCCTCTAAAGTCTTGTTAAGAGCTCTAGAAAGATAAAATGAACTTGCATAATTTATTTTATGCTTGCATCCATATTTACATTCTTATATGCATCTTTATTTTCAAGCTATCACCTAAAAACATAAAGATTAAAATGGAACTTGCATCTTCACTTAATTTAATTCTCGAAGCCTATCTGTTTCGGCCTTAAAGTCGATTGTTGTTGGGCCTAGAGCACTAAAATAAAGAATTGAACTTGCATTATCACCTAATTAATTTCAATGCCTATCTATTTCGGCCTTAAAGTCGATTGTTGTTGGGCTAAGAGCACTAAAATAAAGAATTGAATCTTGCATATATTTACTTCAAGCTTGCACGCTTAAGATTACGCCGTGATATTTACTTTCAAGCTTGCACGTTTAAGTTTATGCCTTGCATATTTAATTTATGTCATCACTTTAATTTGTAAGCAAGATTAAAAATGAAAAGCATGAGCACGTTTAGTTTATGATGCAACTTAAAGAACCTAGAGCTCAAAGACTTGCCCATTTCATTCCAAGTTAAAGTTTAATGTAAAACCATACTTTGAATGTATGTTTTTCGGCCAAGTAGTGATGATGGACTTCCAATGAGTTTTCATCTAGCTACTAGGACCAATAGTCTATGTTTTAAGTGTTCCTTAAAGTTTTACAGATCTTTATAAGGTTATGTCATTATAAGTTGTGATTCCAATCTCTTTAGGGGATGGGATATGTTTTGGTCACTGACCTAAGGTTTCACTTAGCCTCTTGATGATTTAATATGTCTTGCAAAGAGTTTTAGAAGTTCTAGATTGATTCCAAGAGAAACTAGTTAACTTATGTACCTAGAAATGTCAATTTAACTCTCTTATTGAGGTTAAATAATTTCGGATCTGATATGATGAGTATGATGCTGTATGATGATGTTGTGATGTGTTGGAATGTGTGAGAATATCGTATGATGATGTAGAAGCGATCCTATGCACGATAGGTAAGAAACTAGCTAACTAGAAATACCGTAAAGCTAGAATTTAACATAGTCTTGACCCATTTGTTTATGGAACTAATCCAAACTGTTTTAATGGGAACATAATCAGATTTAGATTGTTTAGACATGAAAAACTTGGTATCATTTGAGTTAGAATTGAATTTTGGCACCTATAATGAAACTAGTAACTAGAAAACCGTAAAAGTGCAAGTTTAGAACTCTTAGAACATTTATTTTTCTGGAATCTGTCCAGCACGCTTACAACATGATAAACATGATTAATAATTAGTCCTTAAGCATAGGAATGTCTCATAATTGATTTAGATTTAATGTATAGCCTTTAGGCTAAGACTTAACTGAGAAAGGGTCTAAAACGTAAGTTCTAGAACCCCGTGAAAAACAAGTTAGAGATTCTGCCGCCCTATGCTATTCAGATTTAAGTATGAACATGAGAATGAAGAATGATGTTTAAATATGAGCCTTAGGGGCATAAAACATGAGCGACGGATATTAGAGAACCATATCTCATGATTAAGACCCGTAAGTGGTCAAAGCATAAGCTACCGTAAGGGGATAAATCTGAAAGTTCTATGATGATGCATGTGATATGTAAATGATGATGATGTTATTTATATGATGAATTCATGAGGATATATGTATATGTGGCATAAAGCAAATTTGGAAGGAATTCGGTGTAATGCCATGGTGCCGCCAATTCCGACAAATTTAGGACTTAAAGAGATTTTGAAAATTAAGGTACTAAGATGGGTTCTAGGATGACACCTGGGCTCGGCCGAGCACCTCCATAGAACTCATGTGACATCGGTACCATTATTATACTCTTAGGTGACACCGGTTCGCCGAGCACCCCTAAGAGATTTGCTCTCTAACCCGCACTCAGATAGTCGGGATTTATGATTTATGATACGCTTATCGTTAAGTGGTAAGTAAGAACTAGTGACGACTAGTTAAGGTATGAGCTCATAACCTAGATGTATGACACGCTCGGGTGACACCGCCCGGCCGAGCACCCCTGGGCCCGATTATTGTCTTTAGCGTGGCCCATGAGGAAGAGAAGTTTCATGATTATGATTATGTCACAAAGTTTTGTCCCATATGAATGTTACTATTGCCACTTTATGCCACCAAGAATGATGATGCTTGATGTTATGTTTTATGTATGTGCATTAGGTAGTGCCATGCATACATTTTCTATTATGTTGCATCCATGACATTAAGATCATCCTAAAATGAATGGACCTTGGCTAAAATATATTTTAAAGTTTAAAATGAAGCTAATACATCCTCACTATTTCGTATAAATAAACCCAAGGTTCCTGAGGACGAGATGATGACACCTAGGTAGTAGGAGGCCCTAATCCGAGATTCTTTAGCAAGATTCTCACTCCTCTATCTCTTTCTTTCCATCACATCTTCGATGGCAACGCTCGTGGTGTTCGTGGACACGCCCGACATGGGAGGTGCACCATGACCCGACCACGGTCATTCCATTTTGTGGGTCGATGCACGGTTAGAGTATTTATGTTCATGGGTCACCCTTCACCCCCTCGTGACATTCCCATCGCTTTCCCCGCTCACCTTTTTGGCGATGACCGGGTGTTCGAGCGCCAAGACGCCCTGGGAGGAGAGACTTCGCCGCACTCCCATCATCCACGCCCGGCCGAGACTACCCCTCAAAGATGTGCCTTCCGTTCGCCGTCCTTCTCGGAGACGGATCCTTCCGAGGATTCGGCAACCCAGGCACCCTCCGAGGGATCTTCCCCTTCCATACCTATGGACTCTGGAGAGGATAGCGAGCCCACCGTGACTCAGCCGAGGCGTGCACGACGCATCGAGATGCGGCCATACCCCTGGCTCACACTGATCCCCGCCCGCCTTCTTCACACCCGAGAGCTCGCCCGCTTCCTCGGATATCCGCCTCGATCACGAGATAGTCGCCAAAGAGGAGGCCGTGGATGGCCCGAGTTAGAGCACACACCACTTAGATAGGGATAAACCTTCTTTTGTTTAAAGGTTTCCCATTAGATGCACTCGGGTAGGGGAGTAGATTATGTTTATGCTTATGTTGTACTTTCTTTTATGCATTTCCCTTGTACTAAATTAAGACCCACACTTATAAGTGGGCAAGTTATATATATATGAGATGATACTCAGTGATGCTCATGGTGTGTCTTATGTTATGATGTTGTGAGACATTTGTTTACTTTACACGGTGTACCGCTTATCGCATCACGCGGCTCTCACTTTGTATTTAAAAAAAAAATTACCCGTATTTTCTGCTAAGCAATTCAAAGTTAAATGAGAACTATGAAGTAACAGGCTAATGATTAACCTAAATATGTTCTAGAGTATTGGGTTAAAAATTAGGATATTACACTTTTCATTCTGAAATCATAACTTCCTCTAAAACTCTATATAAAGTTTATATCTAGAATTATAAAACTGAAATACTTGATATATGAAACTTTGAAATTATCTTTATCATACTCTGAAAATCCATTAACATGTGAATTGAATCATAAATACATCTGAAGTTTATTTCATAAACTCTATTCAAGCTCTATAATTTCAATCCATACTTGTGAACTGGAAATATACATAGCTTTTCAACTATTGAAATCAAATACATAATCTAAAAATAATGCATGGTTCGGATCCTGCCTGCACACCTACTAGAGTACTATACTCTAACAAGACTCTAGCTAGGCCTTACTTCAAAGTAAGACTCACCACTGAGAACAGCAACGTCTACCAAACCGAAAGCTAAGCCATATCTATACCTGCAACTATGAGAAGGAAGGGAAAGGGGTGAGTCAACGGACTCAGTGAGTGAGCTCTCACCCATCACCCACATGGTACAACCAAGGAATATACTATAATACAATATACATGCAATAATCATAAATTGTTTGATATTCATGTACATAATCTCATAGAAAATACATCTCTGTATTTATAAATTCATAGAAAAATACCAAGGTTAACGGAGTAACTGCCGTTAACTCATAGTCTGTTTCTCTATAGGTACCATAGGTTTTCTTAGTCATAAAATACTTATTTCTCCAAAACTTTCTCATATGCTTGTGCTCTACTCTGGAAATCATCATAATATTTCACAAGTCTCTAGACATAATCATATTCATACTCTAACTTTTTATAAAACCGTTTGAATATGAAAACTCTTGAAATTCTAAAAGCTCTAGACTCATAGAACTCTAGCAACCTAACTTTAGCATAACTATGACTGTGAAATCATGCCCAAGGGATCACCCACTTGCAGGCATTTCGATTTCAAGCTCACAAAATATGTATCTAGCAGTCATTATGAATTATACTGAATTCCATATTTTTGAAATATCAAAAAACTGGATTTCTAAAATCTCATTTCTCAATATAATCTCTAGTATTATAATAAAACATCTTTACTCTATATTCTTTGCCAAACTATCTTAACTGATAAGAAATCTCTAGTCTTGAAGTATAAGTATGTCATAACTCTTGAAACATATTGAATATGCTAAAAACTTATTAAATCGTATACTCTCGTACTAAATCTCTTCATGAATATATATATATATATATATATATATATATATATAATATTTTCATAGCACTCTATACATTAATCATGACCCCATGGTTTTCTAAATACGTAATTCATGCTCTTTGTCTAGATTGCCATACTTGCAAAATCATATATAGATATATATATATATATATATATATAATCATAATTTCACCTTTAATGTCATATTTGACGATTATCATGCATATAACATATTCATAATGACTAAACTAAGGCTATGAAATCAAATCCACTCACCTGGACAAGAGGAAGTAGTGGCGTTAATGCCAATGGATTTCTGGACAGGAGGAATGGCACCAACGTCTACCATTGAAGTCACAAAACTCTAGATTAGTCTCCGATAACCTCTAGATTACTTGACATAACTCTGACGGCATAGGGAATTAAAGCTGTGTTCGGGCACTCTCGCTACAGTGAACACTTTTCGCTATAGCGAACAAACCTTACTGCAACGAACAACCCTTACCGCAACGAGTCCTCGGCTGTCACGACCTAACTTGGGCATGTGACCGGCCCATGAGGAATCCTCATTCCCACGTAAGCCTTGTGACCTCTGCGTTCCTCTATCTGCATATTTTAATATAAAATTGTTTGCAAAACATCATCTCGTCTCTGGAGTAATAAAATCAATCATTTCCATTTCAACATATTATTGAGGTTCAAATACATGAGTTGTTCTCTATACAAAATATACATGAAATCTATAATCATGTAGATATAAAGTAATCATGATAAAACAATGCTAATCAATCTCTATGGTCCGAGACCTTGCCTGTCATGCAACTAGAGCACTCTATCTCTGACAAAAAGCACCAAATGATAAATCTCTACTGTGGGGGTGGAGGTGGAAGAGGAGAACCCGCAGCGTCTACAGTAATGGGGAAAGAGAAGGGTAAGTTTCATCTAAAACTCAGTAAACAGGTCCTCACCCTTAACCTTCCCATGGGATAACCAAGAAGATAGATAATCATATACAAATTACTAAAATTAGTTGATGCAATAATCTCTAAAATCATACTCGTATACATGTGAATATAAAATCTCTAAATAAAATTTCTCTAAAAATATAATAATAGTACTCTACGAGAGAAACAAGAATCTTTACTCTATGGTTCTTCAAGAACCTTAATCATTATACTCTATGATCCATCAGGGATCTAGTGTGGACACCTGAATAGGTTCTGTTCTCTGCTTTATGAGATTGTCCTCTCGGGACAACTTAGTACCAAAGTTAATGATCAGGGTTCAGTCGTTAACTCACTGTCTGTTTCTCTATAGCTACCGTCTAGTTTCTAATTCAATAAACATATTGTTTTCTCTAAATCTCTATTATATACAGTAATCTAGGTATCAAACTCTTTCAGACATAAATACTCTATTCCTTGAAATCATCAAGATAATTCATAGAATCTCTAGATACATTCATACTCATTATCTAGCTCTTTATAAAACTGTTTAAACATGAAAACTCTTGAAACTCTAAAAGCTTTGGACTCATACAACTCTAGCAACCTGACTTTAGCATAACTGTGACTGTGAAATCATGCCCAAGGGATCACTCGCTTACAGGCATTCCGATTTCAAGCTCATAAAATACGTATCTAGCGGTCCCTACAAATCATACTGAATTCCATATTTTTAGAATATCACAAAACTGAATTTCTAAAATCTCATTTCTCAAGATAATCTCTAGTATTATAATAAAACATCTTTGCTCTATATTCTTTGCCAAAATATCTTAACTGATACTCTAAAATCATATTTCAAAATCTCTAGTCTTGAAGTATAAGTATGTCATAACTCTTGAAATATATTAGATATGCTAAAAACTTATTAAATCGTACACTCTCGAACTAAATCTCTTCATGAATATATATAAAATATTTTCATAGCATATCTAATATGAAAATCATGGTCGCATGGTTTTCTAAATACATACTTCATGCTCTTTGAAAATCATACTCTTTGTCTAGATTGCCAAACTTCTAAAAAATATATATATAACCATAATTTCATCTCTAATGCCATATTTGGCAATCATCATGCATAAAACATAACTATAATGGGGAAACTAAGGCCATGAGTTTAAACCCACTCACTTGGAGGGGAGGGAGTGGTGACGTCAACCCTAGCGGAGCTCCGAGGAGAATGAATGGAACCAAAGTCTGCCATTGGAGCCACAAAACATAAGATTAGTCTCTGTTAACCTCTAGATTACTCAAATCTAACTCTAACAACATTGGGAGAGCACCTCCACTTAACAACAATGGAGACAAACAACAAACCCAAACGCTAGGAGGCAAAGTGAGAAGGATGGAGACAACAAAACCTATAAATCTCAACTTTGATCTCTTGAAGGAAGAAGGATTGAAGTAGATTTGTGTGAGGAAGGAGTGGGACAGAGTTAAAGAAAGGTAGGGCTCAATTTTGGGGTGAAATCCTGAGTTTGAAGGGTTTAAAGGGGGTTAGGGGAGTCTCACTTATGCGAAACGACACGTTTTGCACTGTATGTGCACTGCTAACACCACTATAGCGGTGTATGACCGCTATAGCAGTCTGCCCCTCCCGATTCCCCCAACTGCGCCACTTACATCTGCTATAGCGGTCCCCAGAGGACCAAAACAGGCGCTACACCCACACATGACTGCTATAGCGGTCCCTCGAATGCTCAAAACAAGGCTGCCACCAACCGTGATCACTATAGGGTCCTGGACCGCTATAGCGGTGACAGTTCACCATCTCAACTGCATAAAGGGTCCTCCGTGCATTCCGGGGCCATCTTGGCAACACGGGTGGTCCCACGGGATCCTGAGGCAGTACGAAACTTATCCGCTGCCACACATACACCAGGTATCACATTCTCCCCTCTTAAAAGAGATTTGGTGCCCAAATCTAAAATATACCTTGAGGAAGGAAAAGGTATGGATACTTGATCCACATCGCTTCCTTGCCTTCCAACGTGGCTTCCTCGCCGAAGTGGTTGTTCCAGATGACTTTCACTGAGGCCACTTCCTTCGAGCGAAACTTCTTGATCTACCGATCCACAATGGCAACTAGTTCTTCTTCATATGACAAGTCTTTATCCACTTGAACCACTTGTAGGGTGAGAACATGAGACTTATCGGGCATGTACTTTCTAAGCATGCTGACATGGAACACTGGGTGTACCTTTGACAAACTGGGAGGCAGTGCCAACTTGTAGGCCACTGCTCCAACCCTCTCTAAGATCTCAAATAGGCCGATATAGCATGGACTCAACTTACCCCACTTATCGAACCTCACTATTCCCTTCGTGGGAGACATCTTCAGAAACACGTGATCATCCACAGCAAACTCTAGATCTTTATGCTAGTTATCAGCATAAGACTTTTGTCTAGATTAAGCCGCCAATAGTCACTCTCTGATCAGCTGGACTTTCTCTAAAGTCTCTTGTACCAGATCTGGGCCTAGGGCCTTAGCTTCCCCAAGCTCAAACCACCCAACTGGAGATCTACAGTGTCTACCATACAACACTTCAAACGGTGCCATCTGGATGCTAGCTTGATAACTGTTGTTATACGAGAACTTTATCAGTGGCAAGTGGTTACACCAACTCCCACCGAAATCTAGCACATAAGCTCTGAGCATGTCCTCTAAGGTTTTGATTATTCTCTCTGATTGGCCATCTATCTGCAGATGGAAAGCCATGGTCAAATCCACTTGAGTCTCGAGAGCTTCTTGAAATGCTCTCCAGAACCTTGAAACGAACTGGGACCCTCTATCCAATATAATTGACACTGGCACTCCACGAAGCTGAACAATCTCGTCTATATAAAGCTGAGCATACTGAGCTGCACTGAAAGTCGTCTTCACTAGTAAGAAGTGAGCAGACTTAGTCATCCTGTCCATAATCACCCATATAGAATCAAAGCCTTTAGTGGTCCAAGGCAACCCGACTACGAAGTCCATGTTTATCCTCTCCCACTTCCACTCTAGGATCTCTATCTGCTGAAGCAAGCCCGCAGGCCTTTAGTGCTCAGCCTTAACTTGCTGACACACCAAACACTGTGCCACATAGTCACCAATGTCTCTCTTCATGCCTTCCCACCAATATAGCTGTCTAAGATCTTGGCACATCTTTGCTGAACTGGGATGAACAGAATATGCCGCATTGTGGGACTCTTCCATCACTCTCTTCTTTAACTCTCCCACATCGTGGACACAAAGACAGTCCCCAAAGTGCAACATACCCTTCATATCCACTACGAACTCTAGGCTCTCTCCTCTGCACACATCCTCCACAAGCTTAACCAACATGGGATCTTCCCTTTGCCGTGCTTTAATTTGCTCTAGGGTTGATTGGGCCCCAAGGTGAGCAAGAAAGGCTCTAGACTCATCAAGCCCGAATTGGACTCTCTTTACCTCTAGCTTATGGATCTCTTCTATCAACGGCTACCTCTAAGGCGCTATATGGGCCAAATTGCCCATGGACTTTCTATTCAACGCATCGACTACCATGTTAGCCTTACCCAAATGATAAGATATGGTGCAATCGTAGTTTTTCAACAACTCTAACCATCTACGCTGCCTGAGATTCAGATCCTTTTGGTAGAATATATTCTTCAAACTCTTGTGATCAGTGAAGATCTCATATGTCTCTCCATATAAGTAGTGCCTCCAAATCTTCAAGGCAAAATCTACCGCTGCCATCTCTAGATCATGTGTTGGGTAGTTCTGTTCATGCCACTTGAGCTGCCTAGATACACAAGCCACTACTCAACCATACTGCATAAGGACACAGCCGAGCCTGACTCTAGAGGCATGACAAAACATCGAAAAACCTTTTATGCCTAAGGGCAACACAAGAATAGGAGCTGTAATCAAATAGGTCTTAAGCCTCTGAAAATTCTCTTTACAAGCATCTGACCACTAAAACTTAACAACTTTCTGAGTCAACTTGCTTAACGGTGCCACTATCCTCGAGAAATCCTTAACAAACCTCCGGTAGTATCCCACCAAGCCCAGGAAACTACGAATCTCTGATATTGTAGCTGGCCTCGGCCACTGTTGAACCGCTTTAACCTTCTTTGGATCAACTAGGATATCATCCTTGGATACCACATGCCTAAGAAATGCCACTTAATCGAGCCAAAATTCACACTTAGAGAATTTGGCATATAACTGGTTCTCCCTTAGGGTTTGCAAGACAATCCTAAGGTGGTGCTCATGCTCCTCTTCACTCCTAGAGTACACCAGAATGTCATCAATGAAGACAATCACGAAGTGGTCTAGGAATGGTCTGAAGACTCTGTTCATCAAGTCCATAAAAGTGCGAGGGCATTGGTTAACCCAAAGGACATTAAGAACTCATAGTGCCCATAGTGTATCCTAAAGGCCGTCTTAGGTACATCTTCACCCTTGATCTTCAACTGGTGATAGCCTGACCTTAGGTCAATCTTAGAGAAACACCTAGCTCCTTGGAGCTAATCAAACAGGTCATCAATAGGTGGTAAGGGGTACTGGTTCTTGATTGTAACCTTGTTCAACTGCCGGTAGTTTATGCACATTGTAACATCCTCCTAAGTACAACATCATCCTTAAGTCATGACATCAAACTCGAGAGTTGTTACTTGTAAATTAGCGGACCTTTCTTCAATAACTATAGCAAGTGCGATAAGATTGTGTAATAACTAGCGTAATTAGATTAAAATATTTAACAAAGATACAAGTCTATTACATAAGGAAGCTCTACTTGGAGCTTGAATATATATGCAATCTCTATTACATTTACCTACACATATACCTACAACTATGTACCATATAAGAAAAATATCAACTATTAAACTACTGCAATCCCGAGTTTCTTTCACGTAGCAGCTGATGTTGTTCTCTGAATCAACCTGGAGACGACACGAGAACACAAAACACATAGGAATGAGAATTATACAATTCTTAGTAGGGTAACTCCCCAAAAACTCAACCATAATGTCATCGTCATCGTCCCAGCCACTTCGGTTTATTAAGAAAAGGTGATCAACCATTACATAATAATGATTCATTTTTAAAGTTCCAAATCATATTTTTGAAGTGGGTTATTTTTAATGATCAATCACTTAATGCACACATATCATAAAGCTCAAACATATAATTAATAATCCTAATCAAGAAATTAAATATGATATGAGTATGCATATGCTAAATATAGTGAACTTATATCAAAGTGACCTAGTTTTACTTGTCGTCATAGAACTCAACTCGGTGCATTTTTCTCTTTTCATGGACATAAGAAAGACTTAGTGTATACCCAACAGGTATTTACTATGGATAACTCCATGATGAACAGTATATACCATATGGTATTTATAGTGGTTCACACTGTAACGCTCGGGGATTGCGAAGTCGGGGAGTGATCGCCGGTGCAAGGAGGCACGGATAAGGAGCGGCTCCTGGCAGGCTTCGAAAACGGAGGGGTACATGAATGAACCGATTACACATCCGAATGAGAGGGATCCTAAGACTGTATAGGTATGGGACTATACAGTTAATGAGGGCTTATATGAATTGATTTGTACTACCTATACCAACAAGATGCATCTTCTTTTCGGTAGCCCAAACTGAAAGAACTCCACAGTTAAGCGTGCTTGACTTGGAGCAATTTTGGGATGGGTGACCTCCTGGGAAGTTTTCCTAGGAAGCGTGCGAGTGAGGACAAAGCGTGCTGAAAAGGCCCGTGTTGGTTTGTGGGGACAGTCGTCAATCCATAAAGCAGTAGGGGATGTTACAAATGGTATCAGAGCCTGCACCTCTCCCAGTACGGTGTGGTTCGGGGACGAACCAGGCGGAAGCTGGTGGGCATGTAACGCCCGGGGATTGCGAAGTCGAGGAGTGATCGCCGGTGCAAGGAGGCACGGACAAGGAGCGGCTCCTGGCAGGCTTTGAAAGCGGAGGGGTACATGAATGAACCGATTACACACCCGAATGAGAGGGATCCTAAGACTGTATAGGTATAGGACTATACAGTTAAGGAGGGTTTATATGAATTGATTTGTACTACCTATACCAATAAGATGCATCTTCTTTTCGGTAGCTCAAACTGAAAGAACTCCACAGTTAAGCGTACTTGACTTGGAGCAATTTTGGGATGGGTGATCTCCTGGGAAGTTTTCCTAGGAAGCATGCGAGTGAGGACAAAGCGTGCTGAAAAGACCCGTGTTGGTTTGTGGGGACAATCGTCAATCCATAAAGCAGCAGGGGATGTTACACACACCACATAAGGGAAATAGACTACTTATCAGGACTAAGCTCATTCCTATACATGATCATTGGATTTACTTTCTCCAATTCTCACACAGATCTATTCCTAGCCGATACGTCTACCGATTCATATTATCTCTAGAGAAGTTCATCTTTTTGCCTTCCCTTTTATCTCTAGGGAAGTTTTTCTTTTTTCCTCCCCTTTTATCTCTAGAAAAGTTCCTTTTTTTGCCTTCCCCTCATTATACATAAGTCTTGTTTCTATTTTCTCCATATGTCAGAACATGCACAAGTGAAATTTATACATTCACTTTTGTCATATAACTGCATCATGTACTTTCTTTTCTCGAATGCATGCATAAGCCACATGTAGGCTTTCAATCACAAGTAATTCTTGTTTTTGCCTCATAAATTAAGCTTTAAATTGTTTAGCATGCATTCATACTCATCATACTTAAATCAAGATTCATTATATCATCAACTCAATACTTAAATTCATTTCAGCACAAACACAGCATGTTGGCAGAATTCATGCCTAAGGAGTGCGATTTATTCTGTCTATCAAACATCCATTGCAAGGGCTATAAAAATTCTCCAAGACACCTCAATGTGTCCACAAGGCCCCGTAAAAATTTCAGAAGGAAAATCCTTCTCTAACTTGTTTAACAAAATTAGACAAACTTGGTGGTCAGAAACCACTCAGCCTTAGCTCAGAACCAGAATTTCATAATTTTTAACCCTAGTAAATGATTAAATTTTCAAAATAAAAATCACGGTTACACATCAATATGTTATCAACTCCCTATAAAAATTTCAAAGGAAGAATCAATCATTTGCTATGGTAAAACAAAATTAGCAAAATTCACGGCTTCTGATTCAACATTTCAGGCAGCATAGTCACAACTTTGGTTCATGATTTTTTTTAAACATAGCAAAAGTAAGCAGAATACCTCAAAATTTTTACTGAAGATGCCTTAACATGCTAACTACATCATATAAAATTTTTAGCTCAATCTAAAGCCTCTAACTAGGTCAGAAAATTCATAAACAAAAATTGCCCTGTTGAAATCCAAAAATCCGGCAAACCAATTCAAAATCTCTTGTGATAAAAATGATTTTTCCACAACACCAAACACTCCACCAAAATTAAAACATCAATATCAACATATTATCAACCAATATATCTAGAAATTTTGGACTAAACATAATCAGAAAAGTCCAGCATAAAATTGGAAGAAAAGACCAAAGAAAACCCTACTTTGAAATCTTTCCAGCTTGATACTTCAAAGGATGTTCTAAGTGATCTCCATTCACTTCAAGACACCAATTTCAGTCCTGAACCTTCCTTAGGTAGTGGGGAAATGAGGTATTAAGGTGAGGATTTGAGATTTCAATCGGTTATATTTGTAGGGTTTGAGGTATAGAACAAGTTTTGTGAAGGAACTTTGTGGTTTTAACAAGTCTAAGTTATTGGCATTTGAAATGAAGTTTGGAGCTCATGGCCATGGTTTCTCCATGTTCCTAAATGATGGCTGAGAAATGCATTGGCTTCTTAAGGAAGATTAGTGATATTTATCTTGTACAAGGTTATAATATTATATAATATGAGTAGATAATCATAAATCTAGGAAAGAAAAACAAATGGATGGCTAGGATTAAATCTTAGCCATTCACTAAGTCAAAATGGATATATATTACCCTTTTGTAGAGACTAAACTATCTTTTGGTGTTAAAAATCGCACATCGAAATCTTACCAAACGGGTAAAACAGTGTACCCGGGTACTCAAACGTTGCCCGAAAATTAATTCCAGGTATAAAATCTTTATTTCTATCTATTTCTAATCTTATTACCATGTTTTCCTAATTTCGGGCACCTCCTGCGGGGCCCGTAAAACACTATTCATATATTTTTTTTTTACAAATTCCTTGAACCGTCCTCGTTATTGCTAAAATTGTCAAATTTTTGAAATTACGATTAGTAAAGCCCAAATTAATTTTTTAAAATCATTTTTAGGGTGTTACACATCCTCATAGACCCATCCTTCTTTTTAACAAACAACATCAGGGCACCCCAAGGCAAGGTACTCGGTTGGATGAACCCCTTGTCCAACATCTATTGTAACTGATCCTTCAACTCTTTCAATTCTACGGAAGCTATCCGATACAGGGGTATAGAGATGGGTCTGACCCTGGGCTCAAGCTCTATCCCAAACTCTATCTCTTTCTCTGGTGGCATCTTGGGTAGATCCTCCGAAAAGACATTAGGGAACTCACAAACCATAGGCACTGACTTCAAGCTTAGTTCTACTATATCCATGTCTCTAATTGAAGCCAGAAAACCATAACTTCCTCTATTCATGAGCTTCAAGGCGCTCATGGCCAATATCAAGCTAGTTGGGACTGAGCAACTGGTACCCTTAAACTCTAAAAGCTCACCTCCAGGAACATCAAACCTTACGATTTTACTGTAGCAGTCCACCATGGCATGACATGAAGCTAGCCAACCCATGCCTATGATGACATTAAAATCTGACATATCCAATAAATGGAGGTTAGCGAGTGCCTCCATACCTCCAACCTTAACCTCACACTCCTTATAGACTAATTGTATCAGAAGAGGTCCCCCGAGGGTATCCCCACCAAAAATGGCTTCTCTATGGTAGAAACAAGTCTCTTGAACCGCATGGCAAAGAACAGGGACACATGCGAATATGTAGACCCGGAAGCAATCAATGCAAATGCCTCAAAGGAGAAAACTCTAATGATACCTGTGACAACATCAGCTGAGGCTGCCGCATCCTAGCGTGTAAAAGCAAATAGATGGGGCTGTCCCCCACCACTCTGACCTCTACCTCTGCCGCCCGAACCTCTACCTCCAGGGCCCCTGTCCCCAGCACCTCTACCAGCTAGAGTAGCCGGGCCACCCTAAGTCCCTGATTGATAAGACTGAGTTGATGCAGTGGGGTTCATCGACCCCTGGCTAGATGCTCCCTGTCTGAGCAGACATTCTGCATGCCTATGGCCCTACTGGCCACAGCCATAATAAGCGAAGGTGCCAATCATGCACTGACCATCATGTTTCCTCCTACAAGTCTGACACTAGCAGAAGCTTTGAGCTAAACCTTGGCCACTGAACTGGCTACCACCTCTATTCTAACTATGGGAAGTAGCAGACCTGATCGGGGTAGACTCTGAAAAGGCAGTAGTCCTGCTCGATTGGGACCGCTGTTGACCCTACTAGCCAGGTCCTCTACTCGACCCAGCTCCCCTCGAGAAAGAACCATGTGTCCTGGCCTTCTTGCTAGAATCTATAGTGGCTCTCCTATCTACTAAGCCGGCCTCTATCGCAATAGTTGTGTCCACTATCTGTGCATAGTCCATGGGCCCACGTGTGGCTGAAGACTGAGGAACATATTTTGGGGCAGTCCCTGAACGAACCGCCTAACTCGCTTTGTCTCCGATGCCAACATGCTAGCAGCTGCTTGGGCTAGGTATGTGAATCTCTCCTCATACTCAATAACTAACATGCCATGCATCAGTCAGAGCCTCAAGAACTCCTCAACTATCTGAGCCTGACGGCTCTCTGAAAGGTATCTCCTCAAGAATGCTGCTTGGAATTCATCCCAAGAGGGTAACTCAGAGTCGCCACGCCCCTGAAGGAACTCATCGTGCCATATACCAGCCTGGCCTCCCAGTTGGAAGCCAGCCAATTCTACTGCCCTCTCAGAAGAGCAATGGATAACTCTGATAATCTTCTCTACCTCTCAGAGGAACGTCTGAGGATCCTCTGTTGTGAGATGCCCCTGGAAGGTAGATGGATCCAACCTCCTGAAACGCTCTAATGCTGAGTCATCTGGATCTCTAACAGGTGCCTGAACTGGGGCTGTCTGGACCGGTGGTAGCTGAACGGGAGGTGTGGGGGTAGCTGAGTGCCAGCCTCAGTCTGCCTGGTCAATGCCTCTGTGAGGGCTGCCAAGGCCTGTTCTAGTGCCTTGAAATGGGCCTTTGAAACTGAAGATTCGCAGCTTTGACGGTAGTGGTGAGAAGAAGAAGAATGACGTAGAGGAGGCATACTGAATCTGAAAGAACATGAGCACAAGGATAAGACACAGATCTTGAAGACAAGATTCTAACTTTAAACTTAGACATGACTGACCACTCTAAAGGCCTCAAGTAACGCTTCGTTAATGCAAATGGGCATGCTTCCATTTACAAAAATGCCGTGCTACTTGTGGAAACTTGCTCTAGTGACATACAGGGAAACCTAGCGCTCTAATATCATTTTGTCACGAACTAACCTGTGCACGTGGGGAATCCCCATTCCCACGTAAGCCTCGTGACCTCTGCATTCCTTTATATGCATATTTTAATATAAAACCATTTGCAAAACATCATCTCGTCTCTAATAACTCATTGGTTCCATGAAACATAAACATAATAAAACTTTAACACAAATCTCTGGAGTAATGAAATCAGTCATTTCCATTTCTGTAACATCCTAATTTTTAACCCAATACTCTAGAACATATTCAGGTTAATCATTAGTCTATTACATCATAGTTTCCTGTTTACTTTAAAATACTTAGCAGAAAATACAGGTAATTTTTTTTTTTGAATTATAAAAGCAAAGTGAGAGCCGCGCGACATGACGAATGATGAAGCATGAAAGGAATAAAATGTAAATCCAAATAAACACATCATGAACATCCGATCATAGAACATGTAATTGCACAGCATAATAAAACAAACCGCATAAGTGGATATATATTACGCCCACCCAAGAAAGGCGGGACTTAGTTTAGTACAACATGGGACAAATACAACTAAAATAGAAATACATGGAAAATGAAAGTACCACAGAAGGCATAAAAAGAAACTCTCCTACTCTAGTGTGCCTACAACTAGATAACCTTAAGGCAAAAGGGGACTATCCTGGTCTAGTCAGAGCTCGGGCACCAGAACACGGCTGTCGTCTTCTACTACGGGCCTCTCTGGAAAAGAGGGACGTATCCGATCCACTGGGCTATCTCTGCTGGGGTAGCTATATGCTGCATCGGCCGGGCATGAGCTCCACGGTGGGGAATCATCCTCACCCATCCTCCACATATCAGTTGAGTGACAGAAGCCTCGCTACCCTCCCCAAAGTCCATTGGTACGGTCGGGGAGGATCCCTTGGAAGGTACCTGAGTGACTGAGTCCTCTGAAGGGTTCGTCTCGGAGAATGATGAAGGGGAGCGAGGCACATACTGCGGGTAGTCCCGAATGGCAGAAGCTATCGGTGGGGTGCGGTAGATCCGCTCCTCTCGAGGGCGTGCGCGCTCGAAAACAAAAGTGTCGCTGAATGGTGAGCCAGGAGAGAATCGGTAAGTATGTACAGGGTGATTGAAGGGTCGTCCAATGAACATGAATGCACGAACGACACAGCTACCCACAAAATAGTATGACCCGTGGTCCGGATCATGATGCACCTCCCATGTCGGGGTGTCCACAAAAATCACGAACGTCGCCATTTGAAAACGTGACGGAAGGAAAAGATAGAGGGAGTAAGAATCTTGCTAAAGAATCTCAATAGGGCCTCCTACTACCTAAGTGTCATCATTCACGTCCTCAGGAACCTTGGGTTTAGTGTATAAAATAAGTGAGCATGCATCAAGTTCATTTTAAACTTCAAAACAAAGTTAGCCAAGATCCGTTCATTTTAGAAGGATTCTCAATGTCATGGATGCAAAATATTAAAGAATGTATGCATGACACTACTTAATGCAAGAATAGTCATCATAATATCAAGTAACATCATAATAGTGGCATAAAGTGGCAATTTAAATCACAGGTGGGGAAAACTTTGTGACATAATCATCATCCATTACTTTCTCATGGGGCCACCCTAAAAGACATTCATTCTGGGGGTGCTCGGCCGAATCAGTATCACCCAGAACGTGTCACATCTCTAGATTATGAGCTCATACCTAACTAGTCGTCACTAGTTTTTACTTATCCCTTACCAATAAGCGTATCATAAATAAATCCCGACTCTCTAGTACGGGCTTAAGGGGCATTTTATTAGGGGTGCTCGACCGAACTGGTGTCACCCAAGAATACATCTTGGTACCGATGTCACATGAGTTCTTGGAGGTGCTCGGCCGAACCGGTGTCATCCAAGAACACATCTTAGTACCTCATCCCTTTTAAAGAAAATCTCATAGGGTTTTCAAAAACTTTCTAAGTCCTCAAATTTGTCAGAAATTCGGCAGCATAACAGCGGCACGCTGGATTTCTTCCAAATTTTCTTTATGCCACATGAACAATTAGAACACGTATCCTCAATAATAATTTCACACGTATACATAATCATTCTTAGATAAAACATACATTCTCATGAAACATTATAGCTCATTATGCTCTTGACCCTATGGTGTCTTATGCTTTGACCCTTAAGGGCCTTAAACTTGAGATATAATTATTCTATTGTCCTCTACCAACCTCTTATACACCTAACGATTCATACTCTAGCACTTATACCTATTTACAAATCTGGCCAGCATCATACTCTAAGGGTAGAATTACATCTTTAAGATTACGGGGTTCTAGAACTTACGTTTTAGACCCTTTCTTAGTTCCGTCTTCATCTAAGGCGCTATAAATTAGATTTAAACCAATTATGAGGTATCCGTAAGCCTTTGAAATAATTATAAATCATGTTTACTACATTATAAGGGTACTGTACAGAATCAGAAAATTAAATGTTCTAAGAGTTCTAGAATTGCAATTTTTTTTACAGTTTTCTAGTTACTAGTTTCTCTACGAGTGCTAAAATTCAATCCTACATCAAATGTTACTGAGTTTTTCATAACTAAACAATCCTAATCTGATTATTATCATACTAAAATAGTTTGGGCAGAACCTAAAAATAAATAGGTCAAAACTATGCTAAAACTCAACTTTACGATTTTTTTGTAAGACTAGTTTCTTTCCTAACATGCATAGAAAGGTTCTCAACTTATTATACATAATTTTAACATGTTCCATCATACCAAAACAAAATCATTCAACAGAAAATATACCATGATAGAACCGAATTCATATATGTTCATATCATGCATAAAATTTCATTTCTAACAAGCATGACTTACTAGTTTCTCGTTGAATCATCTTAGGACTTCGAAAACCCTTTGGCAAACCATTTTATCTTGTAAAAAAGGCTAAGAATAATCATGGGGCAGCAACTAGTTTAAAATACTCTTGGAAGAGTTTTAATTTACAAATCTTGTTGATCATGACCTTATGGAACTCAAAAAAAAACATAGGAAAACTCTTGAACATAGATTGTTGGCCTTTGCAACTAGATGAAACTCATTTTGAGTTTATCAACATCACATGGCCGAATTTACATCCTTGGGAATGTTTCCATAATCAAACTTTAACTTGAGATAAAGAGGGCAAGCCTTTGAGCTCTAGGTTCCTTACGTGATCACAAAATATAAACATGCTATGCATTCCATTTTATTCTTCATTATAAAGTAAAGTGAGAGCTTCAAAGTAAATATGGAATACAAGAACTTGAAATTAAATATGCAAGGCACAAAGTAAATATGCAAAACTTGAAAGTAAATATGCAAGTTCCATTCTTTATTTTAGTGCTCTAGGCCGAACAACAACTGACTTTAAGGCCGAAATAGAAAGGCTTCGAGATTAATTAGGTGATATCTAAGCTCCCGTTTTAAATCTTTAAGTTCGTTAAGTGATGACTTGAAATATAAACGTGTCATGCAAGGCTTGAACTTAAACGTGATAATGCAAGTCCTTTTCTTTAATCTTTAGAGTTTAGTGATAACATAGGAAGGTAAATATGAGATGCAAGAGCTTGAAATATAAATATGAGGTGCTAGAAATATAAATATGCAAGTTCATTTTTATATCTTTACTAGAGCTCTTACAAGACTTTGAAAAAACTTAAGCCTTAACTCGAATTTTATCATAACAAGCTAAAGTAAACAAAATATCATCCCCTGAAGCAAGATCATAAATAGCATTTTTGTTAAAACTCAAGCTCTAGAGGTCTCATTGTGATGAACACATGGTCATCATATAGAAACTCTCATCATCAAGCTTCTGTGTTGAGCCATCAATGATGGCCGAATTTTTAGAGAAAGAAAAAGGAAAATGGGGCCGAAGCCATGAACAAGAAAAGAACCATTTTGAAACTCTAGAGACCATGATCTTGATAATGTATTAACACCAAGATCATGTGTCCTCATCATTGAGTTCATACACTTATTTTAGAACAACATCAAAGTAAAGTTTTCAAGATAAAAAGAAAGAAACTAAAAACATTTTTTCCTCAAGGACTAAGATCAAGCTTTAGGGGTTGCTCAAGTGATGAACATCATCATGCGATCCCCATCATCAAGCTCTCATTTCTAAGCTCACTAAAGGCCCATGGCCGAAAATGGAAGAAGAAACAAAGAGGAAGAAAGAAGTTCTAAAAGATTCAAGAGAAACTATAAAGCACATAACTTAAACAAGAACTTTAATGGCTAAAACATTTAAAACAAAGTCCCTACCAAGTGAAATGATGTTGAAGAGGATGAAGAAAATGAAGAAGTTTGAAGAAGAAGAACTCTTGGTCTTTCAAAGAAACAGAAAGCTTTGAGTGCTCTAAATTTAACAAATGAACTAAAGGTGTTTCAAGTTCACTCAAGTGTGTTATTTATAGAGAAATGAAACAAATGAAAGGTACAAAGGGAAGAGGAGGGTTTTGGCCAAGGCAAGGCAGCCCATGAGGTCCATGAGGTGAGATGTTGTGATCTTGAGGCATGGTGAGGTATGGTTCAAGGTATGGCTCAAAGCATGGCTCAAGGAGTGTTTAAAATTTAAAACATGTGATGAAATTTAGATGATATGGCCAAAATGCATCAGCCATTAGGGGAGGGATTTCTTCCATTTTATTGTGGTTTAGAAATGTGTTTAGGTGTGTTTTAGATTATGTTTAAGATTAGGAATTTGTAGGAAAGTGTTTAGGAGAGGTAATGGTTAATTAGAGGCTTGTAAGACTAGGTTTAGGAGGTGGTCTTGCTAAATTAGTGGAGTCAAACTCCATTAACAAGGAATCCAATGCCAACACAATTCCTTGATTTAGGGAAATTGGAGAGAGAAAACACTATTCAAGATTCCAAGCTAGGAATCTTGAGTTTCAAAAAGAGATTTAGGTTTAATCTAAGCAATTTTATGTCCTAATTAATTTTATTAACTTATTTTGACTCTAGATTAATTATGGAAATTAATTAATCTTCGGTTAGAGCCTAGTATTGCTTAGGATTACTTAATTACGTTATTAATCTCAAACGGCATTATCCTGGGGGCAAAATCATAATTTTGTACAAAAACTGCTCGGGACCACCGGGACTTAAACAGACACTTTTAAACACATGAAAACATTGTTTTAAACCTTCGGGGAAAGTTTCAGGCTCAACGGCACTTTTATCCGTGTAAAAACGCTATAGGGGTATTTTGGTCATTTTAACCCGAAACTGTAGAAAACAGATTTTTCATTTCCGAAAACACTCAAGGACTATCCAATCCCCTTTAAACATTGAGTTGACCCTTCGAGGACTGCCGGGCCGACTATCCTCGAATTCTGGTATAGAAATGACCTCAGGGGCATTTTGGTCATTTCCCTTAGACAGAAAAATCGGGGCGTTACAATACTCCCCTCCTTAAAAAGAATTTCGTCCTCGAAATTCATACCTTAGAAGAAGAGCTCTGGATACTTGGTCTCCATCTCCGATTCTAGTTCCCACATGAATTCTTCGGTCTTGTCCCGTCCCCATGCTACTTTCACCAAATGAATGGACTTGTTCCTCAACTGCTTGACTCTGCGATCCACGATCCTCGTCGATGGTAGATTGAAAGTTAGGTCCTACCTTAACTGTACATGCTCTGGCTCTAAGACATGGCTATGGTCGGACTCATACTTCCTTAACTGGGAGACGTGAAAGACGTCATGGAGATTGGAAAGGTTAGGGGGTAAGGCTATTTTGTAGGCTATTGGCCCTACTCTCTTAAGGATCTCGAAGGGACCAAGGAATCGAGGGCTCAACTTTTTGACCTTCATAGCCCTTCCTATGCCTGTAGTGGGGGTGATCCTAAGGAACACATGTTCTCCCTCGTTGAATTCCAACAGCTTGTGCTGCCTATCCACATAGCTTTTTTATCTACTTTGAACTGTAAGAATCCTATCCCGGATCCTCTTGATCTGCTCCGCTGTTTCCCTTACTATATCGGGTCCTAGCATGCCTTACTCTTGTAACGCCCCAATTTTTTACTGTAATTTTTACTGTCATTAGAAATTACTCAATTATCGAATTACCGTAGGTAATTATTACATAAAATTTGAGGCCGAACAATCCTCAATAAAGGAATATAACATTAGAAGAGAGGTTAGGAACGATTCATGCGAGAGTCGCAAATCCCGAATTTCTGTACGTATAAAATGACCAAAATGTCCCTGAAGTTATTTTACTCAGAAAATGAGGATTGTGGGCCCCACATATTCTCAAGGGGATGTTTTGAGAATAATAAGGGATTGTTTGTGTTATATGTGTTAATAGAGCAGAAGAATCTCAATTTTGAGTTCCGACGCACGAAAAGACCAAAACGCCTCAAGGGCCGCTTTTTAACTCCGATGTGCGTGCCGACTGAGCCCGAACCTCACTAAAATGTTTTAAAATGTGTTTTTAAGCCATGATTAACCATTGGTTAAGCTCGGGTGGCCTTGGGCGCTTTTAAGTGAAAGTACGATTTTGCCTCGCTTTTGGGCGCTTTGCGAATTCGGATTTTCGATTCATATACCTAAACCTAAGCAATATTAGGCTCAAATTAAAGCTTATTAAATTCTAAATATTAATCTAGATTCAAAATTATGTATTTAGATTGATTAGAACCCAAAATTGCTCAAAAACACCCAAATTGCTTACTAATTCACTTAAGCCCTTAACCGTAAATTCTCTAAATTACATGAATACCTTGCCTACACCTAAATAATGCATGGAACACACAAATTTCACTTCTTTGGGCTGTAATGCACGAAATTATTGATGCCATTATGCAGCTGAATTATTTCCAAAAGTTGCACTAAAACAAAATGCCAAAATGTCACCATAAGAGACATAATTCCTTAATTTCATACAACTTTGTCTAAAATGATTTTTCCTCCATTATTACTCCTGGAAAATGCTGACAACTACCTCCTCATTTTGGCCAATTAGAAGCCTCAAAATCTTCTATAAATAGGCTTGCTTGAGTGGTCTTGGAATGCTTGGTTCATAACTAGTTTTTAGGAGCACCAAAAACTTTCTTTCTTCCTCCTCTTTGGCTGAATTCTTTCTTCAATTTTTCAAAGAGATTTTGTGTCATTTCACTTCAAGAAATCAAGTTCTCTTCCTCTTCTTCAACTCAGATTAGGTAGGGAGTAGTTTCTAAATTTATTTCTATGCTTTGAGGAGTTGTGTTTTTAGCTCAAAATGATGAAATTATGAACTTGCCTTAGCTTTTCATTTTGGTTTTCCTCTTCAATTTTTCTTTAACCAATTCAACCATATGGCCTAGGTGGAACTAAGATGATGGCTTGATGATGAGGACCTTGAGGGTGGGTTGTAAATCCATCACAAGTTAGGCCTCTAAAGCTTGAAAATTCCACTTGATGCAAAACCTTAAAGAATAATGCTTTATGATGCTAAAACAAAGATTTTTAGTTTAGAACTTGAAAGATGTATTTTTTCCTTTTATGTTTTATTTCTTGTTAAGATATGTATTGGGTTGAATTTATAATTCTTTTAAAGTCTTGAAGGAGCTCTAGTAAAGAAACAAAATGAATTTTGCATCCATGATTAAGTTTATGCTTTGCATAACCATGTTTACCTTCTATGTCATCACTAAATTTTCAAGAATGAATAAATGAACTTGCATTTCTCATGTTTAAATTCCAAGCTTCTATTTCATGTTTATGTTTCAAGTCATCACTTAATCTTTCAAGATAATTAAGAGGTTGCATCTCATATTTAATTTATGCTCTCACTATATTTTATAATGGCTAAAAGAATCAACGCATGACATGTTTATTTTATGCCATCACCTAAAGATCCTAGAGCTTAAAGACTTGCCCATGTATCACAAGCAAAGAAATATGATTATTGGAGTTAAAGAATTTATTCTTTAAAAAGTCTTGAGATTGGAGCTTAAAAGATGTAATAATAATTCTCTTCTCCTCTATCTGGTCCTGTACGGCCTACCGCCGCTCCGCCTTCTTAATATTCTCTTCTCCCTCTCTCTGGTCACATGCGGACTACACTTCAGCTCCGGTTTCTTAATATTCTTTTCTCCTCTCTCTGGTCCTGTGCGGATTACCGCCGCTCCAGTTTCTTGTATCATGTTTATATTTCAAGTTCTTGCATCATGTTTAATTTTCAAGTCATCACCTTAAATCTTAAAGATAAAGAAATGGAATTGCATATCATGTTTATAATTCCAAGCTATCACCTTATAAAGATAAGATTAAAATAAGGTTGCATAGCATGTTTATAATTCTAAGATGTCACCTAAATCTCTAAAGCTCAAGACTTACTCCTTTTATCTTAAGTGAGAATTTTAATTGTGAAGATCCTCCCAAATTTGACAAAAGAACTAGTTTCTAAATGAGTTTTAAGGCTTTGCAAGGATTTTATGGGGAACTAGTATTTTATATGCACTTAAAATATGATTCTATGTAATTGCATGAGGTTCATGATTCGGCCACTGATCTGAGTTTACTATCAATGTGTGATAATGATTTGATATGATTGAAGTTGTGATAATTATGGTTTATTGTTAAGAGAATGATTCATAATTGGTTTAGTAACTAATTAGTTCTATAATTGATAATTCTATGTAAGGATTGGATGCTTATTAAGTACTTGATATCATTGAATGATTTCCTGACTTGCATGTTATAGTTGCTGTTGCAAATAATAAGAATGCTTATACATGAAATGTTCTTATGTAAAATTCACCTTTGTTGCTAGAAGAAAGTGTATCATTGTAAAAGTGTAATTTGGAAAGGTTCGCTAAGGAAAGACTTGGTATTTAAGCGTGTCCATTGTGACCCACCTCTCTTTCCCTGGGAATCTCCCATATGCATGATTACTGATTGATATATATTATTCTAGCTTAAGACTATAAATGAGAAAATGTTATGATGTTTATGAATTGTATTATGATATAACATGCAAAGATTTAATGGTGACTTAAACTTATAAGAAAATGATCCTTTGGAACCCTCGGTCTATAGCAGGTGAAAAGGTGATTTTTGCCCCTAACCCGTTCTCTCAAAAGGGTAGAGTCGGGACTTTAGCTTATCAAAAGGGATAAGTATATGCTAGTGACGACTAGTAAAGTATGAGCTCATAACCTAAATTACTCCCAAAAGGGTGGAGTATAGGGTGGCCCAAGGAAAATAATGATGATGATAAGATTTTAAGTCACCTAAGGCACTAAAGAAATGAAATATGTGCACTGTGTCCATGTGTAGCTAATATTATATGACGTTCTTTTATGCATGTTATTTTGATAATGATGATGAGGAATATGATGTAATGATAAAGGAAAAGTTCATTGTAAATATGACATGTTAAGAATAAGATGCATTATAAGACGATGATTAAAAATTGACGAACCTCGGTTAAGTATTTGTCCTAACTTAAAATGAATCTTTGCATGCTCACTATTTTAGAATAATCCCGAGGTTCCTGGGACTTTGATGATGACAGTGTAGAAGGAGGTAGCTTTTTGAGATTTGTTTAGCAAGATTCTCACTCCCTTTTCTTTATTTCCGTCATTGTCTCCAGATTCAAATCGCGACATTCGTCCTGCTCGTTGATACCCCTACTTGGGAATTCCACTATGATCCTGCATCGCCGTATCATTTTGAAGGGAGGTGTGATTCGTGTTTTTATTTACATAGGTCGTCCATTTGCACATCCTGTCCCTAGTTATCGATTTTCTCCTACTTCTCCCTATGGCGATGAAATGGTTTTCGAACATGCACGCCCACTTGATGAAAGGATGTTACGTTCTTATCCCGCTTCATCTGGCTGTCCATGGATTTCCAGAGTATGTTCCCGAGACGAGATATTCTCAAACCGATCCTTCAGAGGACACTCCTACTCATGTATATTCTCGAGAGCTCGCTCCTACTCCCACGCGTGTAAGAGAGGGTAGTGAGGAAACAGCTTGTTCAGCCGAGGTTAGCGAGAAGGCCGTCCATGCGACCCGACTGGTGCATCTCGTGTGTCCCTCCCGAGGAGCTCATCGATGGATCGGATTTATTCCCCCATTTTCAGGACAAGTGGCCATAGAAGGTTCTTAGTAGACTTATGTGTGATCATGCACCCTAGTTTTAGGATAACCTTCCCGGCTTATGGAGTTATCTAGTTTAGGGCATGAATTTCCTTAAGTATATTTTCTTTTATGGGTTTGCATAAGATAATGATGTATGAACATAACCCACCCTTTGAGTGAGGTTATTGTATGTAAATATATGCTATAATGTGCTTATGGATGTTATATGATGGAGCCTAAGTGATATGATGTGATATATTCTTAAACGTATTATTATACTCCGCTTACTCGTTCACGTTGTACTCGGCTCACGTTTTCAATTATGTGTTTAAAAAAAATGGCTAGTAATTTCACTAAGTATTTTCAAATTATGAAGAAAGAACCAAAGCAAGGAGTAAAGTCTAGTCATTAATCGATTCAACCTAGGTGTATCCTGGATAATTACTAGGGTGTTACTGATTTGGTATCGAGCCGATTCGATTCTCATGGAGCACGAGGATTGGACTAGCTATGCTTCTAAAGCATAATACGTTAGTGACGTCATGTGTAGATGCCTATCATTAGGATGAGCTTGGGGAGTAGAAATACATGACTATGTATGTTGAAAGTGCCATGGTAACTTGCTCACTTTGCATGGAATATTGGGCCTGATCACCTCGGTGTTGCTTTGTTTTGTGTGTATAGGGACCAATGGCACGTCGACAACGGACTAGAGCGCTTGACACAAAATAATCACGACAACGAGACAGCCAAGCACTCCGCGACGTAGCAAGGACCATGAGAATGATGATGGAACGAATGGATCAGGATCGTCAAGCCAATATGAATCAGCGACATGAGATTCTGAACATGCCTGCTTGGGGAGTTTCGTAAGGCAAACCCACCGGTTTTCAAGGGGACATCAATCCAAATATTGCGGATGAATGGATTCGAATATTGAGAAGGTCTTTGCTGTAGTCCCATGCTCGGAGGAGCAAAAGGTCACCTTCGCTACTCATATGCTTGAGGGTGATGCCGGTTCGGTGGACGTGTTCAAGACTCCTGGAGACGCACCGATGTGGACATTGATTGGGAACTATTCAAGGTCCATTTTTACGAAAAGTACTTTCAGTCGATTAGAAATGCCAAGGACATTGAATTCATGCAACTTGTCCACGGGAATATGAATCTGGCCCAGTACACTGCCAGGTTTGAAGAACTCATTAAGTTCTCAAGAATGTACCAAGAGAATCTGATGAGTACCGGAAATGCATTAAATACGAGTCGTGGTTGAAGGCGGAACTTAATGTGGCGATTGCACATTTGGAGATTAGGGATTTCTCTACCCTAGTTAACAAATGTCGGATTATTGAAGAAGGTCGAGAAAACTAAACACCCCAAAGTCAGATAATATTACCAAAAAGTTGACACCTCAAGGTCGCTAGTTCAAGAGGCGAATCGACCTCCATTTCCCCCTCAATCAAGACCACAAGGGACACAAAGAAATTTTCAACAAGGAAGGCCAAACAACAACAATCACTATAATAACAACCGCTACAACAATAACCCGGTAACAATCACAACAACAACAATAACAACAATAAAGGAAAGCACCACAAAGAGGTCCAAAGAAGATTCTCCACGGCTGCGCCATCCATGGAATGTCCTGCGCGGCAAGAATCATGGGAGCATGCCATGTCGAGCCGGAACAAACGTGGTGCTATCGATTGTGGAAAACCAGGTCATTACTCCCGAGAATGCACCGAAAGGAACCCGCCAACCCCAATCCCAAGCCACAATACCAGGGAAGGGTATTTATCTGTTAATCTTGAAGAAACAACGAAGTCACGAAATCTCGTGGAAGGTAAGGGTAATATGCATGGTAAAGACTTAATTGTACTATATGATTCTGGCGCTTCTCATTCTTTTATCTCCCATTCATGTGTTAAAAGCCTTAATTTACCTATGACTGAGCTTCCTTTTGACCTTATTGTTTCTACCGACTGGAAAACCCGTTAGGACTTGTAAATGTTGTTTAGATTGTAGTTTTATTATAGATAATAGATCCTTTGTTTTAGATCTTATTTGCTTACCCATGCGAGGTTTAGATGTGATTCTTGGCATGGATTGGCTTGAGGCCAACCGGGTACTGTTAAACTGTTATGAGAAAACCATCACTTTTCTTCCTATTCCTATTGAACCTAAGAAACCCATAAGTCTTTACATAAGCTTTGTGGGAAATGGACTGTGGTAAGGGTGAGAGTAAAGGTTACATTTTCTTAGCCGCTAGTGATGTAGACTTTGAGCAAAGTATCGATGAGATACCAATAGTAAGAAATTATCCCGAAGTATTTCCAGATGAGATACCAGAGTTTCCCCCCAAGAGAGAGATAGAATTTTCCATAGAGTTGCTTCCGGGTGCGGGACCTATATCCATAGCCCCATACAGGATGTCCCCATTAGAATTGACCGAGTTAAAAACTCAATTGGAAGATTTATTGGAGAAAAATTTTGTTAGGCCTAGTGCATCACCTTGGGGAGCCCGTGTGTTGTTTGTAAAGAAAAAGGATGGGAGTATGAGGATGTGTGTAGATTATAGGCAGTTGAATAAAGTAACGGTGAAAAACAAGTATCCTCTGCCTAGGATCGATGATTTGATGGACCAACTGAAAGGTGCGGTAGTGTTTTCTAAGATAGATTTGAGGTCAGGCTACCATCAAATTAGAGTGAGAGATGAAGACATACCTAAACAGGCCTTTCGCACTGACACGGCCATTTTGAGTTTGCAAGAATGTCCTTTGGGTTAACCAATGCTCCACTATTTTTATGGATTACATGAATAGGATCTTTCGACCCTATTTAGATCAGTTTGTAGTTGTCTTTATAGATGACATTCTCATATATTCTAAGACCCATGAAGAGCATGAATGCCACCTAACCATAGTACTAGAGATCTTGAAGGAAAAGAAACTATATGCCAAGATTTCCAAGTGTGAGTTTTGGTTGGATAAGGTGCAATTTTTAGGGCATGTAGTATCTAAGAAAGGAATTGTCAGTAGATCCTAGTAAGGTAGAAGCGGTAGTAAATCGGGAAAGACCAACCACGGTAATCAAGTAAGGAGCTTTTTGGGTTTAGCCGGTTATTACCGTCGATTTATCAAGGGATTTTCCCAGATTTCCTACCTTTGACCAAGCTGACTAGGAAGAACACCCTTTTCATGGACCGGAGTGTGAAAAGAGCTTTCAAGAGTTAAAACACAAGCTAACCTCGACCCTGTTTTAGTGTTACCCGACCCCAATGTGCCTTTCGAGGTGTATTGTGATGCTTCAAAAAGGGTTTAGGTTGTGTATTGATGCAGGATAGGCAAGGGGTGGCCTATGCATCAAGACAACTCAAGCCACATGAGGCAAACTACCCTACCCATGACCTTGTCTTAGGCTGTAAGTCGTGTTTGCTCTAAAGATTTGGAGACACCATTTATATGGAGTTAAGTTTGAGGTGTTTTCCGATCACAAGAGTTTGAAATATCTCTTTGATCAAAAAGAGCTAAACATGAGGCAAAGGCGATGGATGGAGTTCTTGAAAGATTATGATTTTGGATTGAACTACCATCCTGGTAAAGCTAATGTAGTAGCTGATGCTTTGAGTAGGAAGTCCTTACAAGTGTCCCGTTTGATGGTGAAGGAGGTTGAATTGATTGAGCAATTTAGGGACTTAAACCTAGGAATGACTTTGACCACTAAGGGCATCGAGCTTGTCATCTTAGAGTGACAAGTGAGTTCAAAGAAAGGATTGTTCAAGCTCAAGGGGACGATCTTGAGTTTCAAGAGACTTTAGGGCGTGAAAGCGGTGAAAGTTGATAGGTTTTACCCAAGGAATGGGCGATTTGTGGAGGTTTAAAGGTCGAATATGTGTACTGCTAGTGGTGGCCTCCGAAAGGATATTTTGGAGGAAGCCCATAAGAGCCATTTTACCCTTCATCCTGGTGCCACCAAGATGTATCAAGATTTGAAGAAGATGTTCTGGTGGCCTGCAATGAAGAAAGATGTGGGCACATGGGTGAGTAAGTGCTTGGGGTGTCAAAAGGTGAAGATTGAACACCAAAACCCTCGAATGCTGCAACCTCTGTCGATCCTGAGTGGAAGTGGGATAGTATCTCCATGGATTTTGTGACTTGGATTACCAAGGACCCAAATGAATCATGATACCATATGGGTAATCGTGGATCGATTGACAAAGTCAGCCCACTTTTTACCTATTAAGGTGACTTATTCCTTGGATAGGTTAGCACAATTATATATTCAGGAGATAGTGAGGTTACATGGGGTGCCGTCGACGATAATCTCGGACCGAGATCCGCGATTTACGTCGCGATTTTGGGGAGCCTTTCAAAAGGCATTTGGTTCAAAGCTGTGTCTAAGCAGGACCTATCACCCCCAAACAGACGGTCAATCTGAAAGAACTATCCAAACCTTGGAGGATATGTTAAGGGCATGTGTTTTAGATCAAACGGAAGTTGGGATAAGTACACGCCACTTATTGAATTTGCATATAACAACACTTATCATGCAAGTATCGGTATGGCACCGTATGAGGCCCTCTATGGACGGAAATGTCAATCTCCCTTATGTTGGTATGAACCCGGAGAGCAAAGTTTACTTGGACCTGATATTGTGAGGGAAACAACGGAACAAATCAAAAAGATTAGGGATAAGATTCTTACTGCTCAAAGCCGACAGAAAAACTATGCGGACAAGCCGCGAAACCCGCTAGATTTTCAAGAAGGGGACCACGTGTTCCTAAGGATCACCCCCACCACAGGCATAGGCCGAGCAATAAAAGTAAAGAAATTGAGCCCCAGATTTCTTGGTCCGTTTGAAATCCTTACCAAAGTAGGACTCAGAGCCTCACCGTATAGCCCTACCCCGAGTCTATCCAACCTTCATGATGTTTTCCATGTCTCTCGATTAAGAAAGTATCAATCGACCCGAGTCATGTACTAGAGCCGTAACATGTACAATTAAGAGATAACCTGACATTTAACTTACTACCCACGAGAATCGTCGACCGAGGAGTTAAGCAGTTAAGGAACAAGGCTGTACCCCTGGTCAAAGTAGCATGGGGACAGGGTGAAACCGAAGAACTTACATGGGAGCTGGAATCAAACATGAAAGCACAATACCCCAAGTTGTTCTCAGTAGCAATTTCAGGCGAAATTCTTTTTAAGGAGGGGAGTAATGTAACGCCCCAATTTTTACTGTAATTTTTACTGTCATTAGAAATTACTCAATTATCGAATTACCGTAGGTAATTATTACATAAAATTTGAGGCCGAACAATCCTCAATAAAGGAATATAACATTAGAAGAGAGGTTAGGAGCGATTCATGCGAGAGTCGCAAATCCCGAATTTCTGTACGTATAAAATGACCAAAATGTCCCCTGAAGTTATTTTACTCGAGAAAATGAGGATTGTGGGCCCACATATTCTCAAGGGGATGTTTTGAGAATAATAAGGATTGTTTGTGTTATATGTGTTAATAGAGCGAAGAATCTCAATTTTGAGTTCCGGCCTTGCGAAAAAGACCAAAACGCCTCAATTTGTTTTAACTCCGATGTGCGTGCCGACTGAGCCCGAACCTCACTAAAATGTTTTAAAATGTGTTTTTAAGCCATGATTAACCATTGGTTAAGCTCGGGTGGCCTTGGGCAGTTTTTAAGTGAAAGTACGATTTTGGCCAGTTTTTGGCGCTTTGCAATTTCGGGATTTTCGATTCATATACGAAACCTAAGCAATATTAGGCTCAAATTAAAGCTTATTAAATTCTAAATATTAATCTAGATTCAAAATTATGTATTTAGATTGATTAGAACCCAAAATTGCTCAAAAACACCCAAATTGCTTACTAATTCACTTAAGCCCTTAACCGTAAATTCTCTAAATTACATGAATACCTTGCCTACACCTAAATAATGCATGGAACACACAAATTTCACTTCTTTGGGCTGTAATGCACGAAATTATTGATGCCATTATGCAGCTGAATTATTTCCAAAAGTTGCACTAAAACAAAATGCCAAAATGTCACCATAAGAGACATAATTCCTTAATTTCATACAACTTTGTCAAAAATGATTTTTCCTCCATTATTACTCCTGAAAAATTCTGACAACTACCTCCTCATTTTGGCCAATTAGAAGCCTCAAAATCTTCTATAAATAGGCTTGCTTGAGTGGTCTTGGAATGCTTGGTTCATAACTAGTTTTTAGGAGCACCAAAAACTTTCTTTCTTCCTCCTCTTTGGCTGAATTCTTTCTTCAATTTTTCAAAGAGATTTTGTGTCATTTCACTTCAAGAAATCAAGTTCTCTTCCTCTTCTTCAACTCAGATTAGGTAGGGAGTAGTTTCTAAATTTATTTCTATGCTTTGAGGAGTTGTGTTTTTAGCTCAAAATGATGAAATTATGAACTTGCCTTAGCTTTTCATTTTGGTTTTCCTCTTCAATTTTTCTTTAACCAATTCAACCATATGGCCTAGGTGGAACTAAGATGATGGCTTGATGATGAGGACCTTGAGGGTGGGTTGTAAATCCATCACAAGTTAGGCCTCTAAAGCTTGAAAATTCCACTTGATGCAAAACCTTAAAGAATAATGCTTTATGATGCTAAAACAAAGATTTTTAGTTTAGAACTTGAAAGATGTATTTTTTCCTTTTATGTTTTATTTCTTGTTAAGATATGTATTGGGTTGAATTTATAATTCTTTTAAAGTCTTGAAGGAGCTCTAGTAAAGAAACAAAATGAATTTTGCATCCATGATTAAGTTTATGCTTTGCATAACCATGTTTACCTTCTATGTCATCACTAAATTTTCAAGAATGAATAAATGAACTTGCATTTCTCATGTTTAAATTCCAAGCTTCTATTTCATGTTTATGTTTCAAGTCATCACTTAATCTTTCAAGATAATTAAGAGGTTGCATCTCATATTTAATTTATGCTCTCACTATATTTTATAATGGCTAAAAGAATCAACGCATGACATGTTTATTTTATGCCATCACCTAAAGATCCTAGAGCTTAAAGACTTGCCCATGTATCACAAGCAAAGAAATATGATTATTGGAGTTAAAGAATTTATTCTTTAAAAAGTCTTGAGATTGGAGCTTAAAAGATGTAATAATAATTCTTTTCTCGTTTGACCGGTCGTGTGTGGACTACCGCCGCTCCGGTTTCTTAATATTCTCTTCTCCTCTATCGGTCTGTGCGGACTACCGCTCCGGTTTCTTAATATTCTTTTCTCCCTCTCTGGTCTCGTATGCGGATTACGCTCCAGGTTTCTTGTATCATGTTTATATTTCAAGTTCTTGCATCATGTTTAATTTTCAAGTCATCACCTTAAATCTTAAAGATAAAGAAATGGAATTGCATATCATGTTTATAATTCCAAGCTATCACCTTATAAAGATAAGATTAAAATAAGGTTGCATAGCATGTTTATAATTCTAAGATGTCACCTAAATCTCTAAAGCTCAAGACTTACTCCTTTTATCTTAAGTGAGAATTTTAATTGTGAAGATCCTCCCAAATTTGACAAAAGAACTAGTTTCTAAATGAGTTTTAAGGCTTTGCAAGGATTTTATGGGGAACTAGTATTTTATATGCACTTAAAATATGATTCTATGTAATTGCATGAGGTTCATGATTCGCCACTGATCTGAGTTTAGTATCAATGTGTGATAATGATTTGATATGATTGAAGTTGTGATAATTATGGTTTATTGTTAAGAGAATGATTCATAATTGGTTTAGTAACTAATTAGTTCTATAATTGATAATTCTATGTAAGGATTGGATGCTTATTAAGTACTTGATATCATTGAATGATTTCTGACTTGCATGTTATAGTTCTTGTTGCAAATAATAAGAATGCTTATACATGAAATGTTCTTATGTAAAATTCACCTTTGTTGCTAGAAGAAAGTGTATCATTGTAAAAGTGTAATTTGGAAAGGTTACGGCTAAGGAAAGACTTGGTATTTAAGCGTGTCCATTGTGACCCACCTCTCTTTCACAGGAATCTCCCATATGCATGATTACTGATTGATATATATTATTCTAGCTTAAGACTATAAATGAGAAAATGTTATGATGTTTATGAATTGTATTATGATATAACATGCAAAGATTTAATGGTGACTTAAACTTATAAGAAAATGATCCTTTGGAACCATCAGACTATAGGTGGTGAAAAGGTGATTTTAGCCCCTAACCCGTTCTCTCAAAAGGGTAGAGTCGGGACTTTAGCTTATCAAAAGGGATAAGTATATGCTAGTGACGACTAGTAAAGTATGAGCTCATAACCTAAATTACTCCCAAAAGGGTGGAGTATAGGGTGGCCCAAGGAAAATAATGATGATGATAAGATTTTAAGTCACCTAAGGCACTAAAGAAATGAAATATGTGCACTGTGTGCATGTGTAGCTAATATTATATGACGTTCTTTTATGCATGTTATTTTGATAATGATGATGAGGAATATGATGTAATGATAAAGGAAAAGTTCATTGTAAATATGACATGTTAAGAATAAGATGCATTATAAGACGCATGATTAAAAAATTGACGAAGCTCGGTTAAGTATTTGTCCGAACTTAAAATGAATCTTTGCATGCTCACTATTTTAGAATAATCCCGAGGTTCCTGGGGACTTTGATGATGACACTGTAGAAGGAGGTACCTTCTGAGAATTCTTTAGCAAGATTCTCACTCCTTTTCTTTATTTCCGTCATTGTCTCCAGATTCAAATGGCGACATTCGTCCTGTTCGTTGATACCCCTACTTGGGAATTCCACTATGATCCGGTGCATCGCTCGTATCATTTTGAAGGAGAGTCTTGCGCATTCGTGTTTTTATTTACATAGGTCGCCCATTTGCACATCCTGTCCCTAGTTATCGATTTTCTCCTACTTCTCCCTATGGCGATGAAATGGTTTTCGAACATGCACGTCCACTTGATGAAAGGATGTTACGTTCTTATCCCGCTTCATCTGCTGTCCATGGATTTCAGAGTATGTTAGAGACGAGATATTCAAACTGATCCTTCAGAGGACACTCCTACTCATGTATATTCTGAGAGCTCTGCTCCTACTCCCACGTGTAAGAGAGGGTAGTGAGGAAAGCAGTTGTTCAGCCGAGGTTAGCGAGAAGGCCGTCCATGCGACCCGACTGGTGCATCTCGTGTGTCCCTCCCGAGGGAGCTCATCGATGGATCGGATTTATTCCCCATTTTGGGACGGTGGCCATAGAAGGTTCTTAGTAGACTTATGTGTGATCATGCACCCTAGTTTTAGGATAACCTTCCCGGCTTATGGAGTTATCTAGTTTAGGGGCATGAATTTCCTTAAGTATATTTTCTTTTATGGGTTTGCATAAGATAATGATGTATGAACATAACCCACCCTTTGAGTGAGGTTATTGTATGTAAATATATGCTATAATGTGCTTATGGATGTTATATGATGGAGCCTAAGTGATATGATGTGATATATTCTTAAACGTCTTATTATACTCCGCTTACTCGTTCACGTTGTACTCGGCTCACGTTTTCAATTATGTGTTTAAAAAAAAAAAAGGCTCGTAATTTCACTAAGTATTTTCAAATTATGAAGAAAGAACCAAAGCAAGGAGTAAAGTCTAGTCATTAATCAGATTCAACCTAGGTGTATCTGGATAATTACTAGGGTGTTACAACTCTCCGGGTTCATACCAGCATAGAGGGGATTGACATTTTCGTCCATATAGGGCTTCGTAGGGTGCCATGTCGATGCTTGCATGATAACTGTTGTTATACGCAAACTTGATCAGTGGCAGGTACTTGTCCCAACTTCCCCTTTGGTCTAAAAACACAGGCTCTCAATATGTCTTCCAAGGTTTGGATCGTTCTTTCTGATTGTCCGTCTGTTTGTAGGTGGTAGGCTGTGTTCAAGCAGAGCTTTAAGCTGAACGCCTTTTGAAAAGCTCCCCAGAAACGTGACGTAAACCGCGGATCTCTATTCGAGATTATCATTGATGGTACACCATGCAACCTTATGATCTCTTGGATGTACAACTGAGCCAATTTGTCCAAAGAGTATGTGACTCTAATAGGCAGAAAGTGAGCCGACTTAATTAGTCGATCCACTATCACCCATATCGCATCATGGCCAGCTTGGGTCTTAGGCAATCCCGTCACAAAATCCATGGATATACATTCCCATTTCCACTCGGGGATCGACAGGGGTTGCAACAAATCTGAAGGCTTTTGGTGCTCGATTTTTACTTTTTGACATACCAAGCACTTACTAATCCAGGCGACCACATCCTTTTTCAATCCAGGCCACCAAAACATCTTCTTTAAATCCTAGTACATCTTGGTAACACCAGGATGGATGGTGAAATGGATTTTGTGGGCTTCCTCCAAAATCTTCTCTTGAAGGTCACCATCTTGTGGCACACAGATTCTTCCTTCAAACCTCCATATCCAATCAGAATCTTGTTCAAAACCTCTTAACTTTCCTGCCTTAACTGCCTCTATGGTTTCCCTAAACTCCTCACTTTCCCGTTGTGCTAGCATGACTCTTTATTTAAACCCACTTGTCATGCTAAGATAACACATCTTCATGCCCTCGTTGGTCACAGACATCCCCAAATTCATATCTCTAAACTTCTCTATTAGCTCAACTTCCTTGACCATCATGTGAGATAGGTGCAATGACTTTCGGCTCAAGGCATCGGTGACTACATTAGCCTTGCCGGGGTGGTAACTTAAACTGAAATCATAGTCCTTAAGGAACTCCATCCACCTCATTTGCCTCATGTTTAGCTCCTTTTGATCAAAGAGATACTTGAGACTCTTGTGATTAGAGAAGACTTCAAACCTCACACAATATAGATGGTGCCTTCACATCTTCAAGGCGAACACTATGGCTGCTAACTCTAAGTCATGGGTGGGGTAGTTTGCTTCGTGCGGCTTGAGTTGCCTTGACGCATAGGATACCACTTGCCTATTTTGCATCAACACACAGCTTAAACCCTTACCCGAGGCATCGCAATATACCTCGAAGGGTACATCGGGGCTAGGTAAAATTAAAACTGGGGTTGTGGATAGCTTCTCCTTAAGCTCTTGGAAACTTTTCTCACACTCGGGACTCCATACGAAGGGGGCATTCTTCCTAGCTAGCTTGGTCAAGGGTAGGGCAATCTGAGAGAAACTTTTGATAAACCTATGGTAGTAGCCTGCTAAACCCAAAAAGCTCCATATTTCTGTTATGGTGGTTGGTCTATCCCAATTCATTACGGCGTCCACCTTACTAAGATCAATAGCTATGCCTCCTTTTGACACAACGTGCCCTAAAAACTTCACCTCCTTTAACCAAAATTCACACTTAGAGAGCTTTGTATACAGCTTTTTCTCCTTCAAGATCTCCAAAATTATCCTTAAATGATGCTCATGCTCCTCGTGGGTCTTCGAATAGATGAGTATATCATCTATGAAAATGACCACGAACTGATCTAAATAGGGTCTAAAGATCCTATTCATGTAGTCCATAAATACTGCAAGAGCATTCGTCAACCCAAAAGACATCACCGTGAACTCAAAGTGTCCATACCGAGTTCTAAAGGCGATCTTTGGTATATCTTGGTCTCTCACCCTAATTTGGTAGTGTAACACCCTAATATTTAACTCAACACGCCTAGGACGCATTTAAGTTAATTATTAGTCATTACTCTTTTATTCCAGTTTTTAACTCAAAACTTCTTTAAAATACTTTAGTGAAAATAAGGGTAAAATTTTTTTTTGAACTTTAAATACCAAATCGTGAGCCACGCATACTAAATATCTAACGTCATTATCTTGCCTGCGTAGGAGAGATGTTAGAAACGAATAACAGGTAAATACATAATACAACCATGACATAACATAACTCAAATAATAATAACATATCAATAACTGTATCATAATAGTGATGCCTTGTAAACTTAAGGATATCAATATAAATCCATCAATAGAATACAAACTAATAACTGAGATACGATCACTCTAAAGGCAAATATCCAAAAGGAAGTTATCTCCGTAGTTCCTCATCCAGTCTCAAGACAAATCACGAACTACACCATTATTCATGTCTGAAGACGACACAGAAAAGAAAAGGGATGAGAAACTTATACAAGAATCTCAGTAGGGCTTCCCGACTATAACACAAGTGTCATCGTCATCGTCCCCAGGAACCTAGGGTTTAATTATGAAAATGGTGAACATATATATAAGGTTCATTATTAAGTTCTAAATATCATTAGCCGAGGCCCGTATCTTTTAGCATGAATCTTAATGTCACGAATGCAACATATTAGTCATGGATGCATGTCAATATCATATACATAATATCATAAAATCCATAAAACAATGCATATGATATAAAGAATATCATGATCATCATTCTTACAAGTGACTTAAACTTCTTTATTCTCTTTTCCTTGGGGGCCGCCCTATAATTCTCTCTTTTCTCGAGAGTTCTAGGTTATGAGCTCATACCTCACTAGTCGTCACTAGCGTAATCTTATCCCTTTTGATAAGTTAAATTCTCGACTCTTAAGGTACGGGATAGGGGGCATTAGGATCACCTTTCATAACCTTTAATTCGGGGAGTCCAAAGGATTGCTTCCTATTTGGATCACTTCTCATAACCTTTAATTCGGGGAGTCTAGAGGATCATTTCCATGTGTCTTATGTCACCTTTAATCTTGGCATGATATATGAGATGCAAACATGAATAACTTCATCATTTTAACATTACATGCTCATAAACTTCATGAACTTATGCATCTCAATGAATCAAACATAACCATAACATGCCGTAATTTAAATCATATAAACATGCATCATATTTCATTGCATATATCCATAAGCCATATAAATTTCAACACATGAACATAGCCTTCCCGAGATATCAATCACATTCATCTCATCAATTTTATCAATATTTACGCTTAAGCCCCAAAGGGGTCAAATCGCAATTTCTCAAAGATTTCGGGTCAAAATATAAATACTTCTTTTTAACACATTCTCACAAACTAGAGATCTTTAACATTAACCAATACTTTCAAAAGACATATAACTACTAGAACCATATAAAACTCATCATAAAATCCTTTTAGGGCTATAGACCAAATTTTAACATACTTTAGGGGTCAAAGTGCAGAATCGCTTGTTTTTAATATTTAACAATAACCAAAATTTCTAAAACTTTATCTAAACTTTATAAATGGTATTTTGGACTCATGGACACATTCAACATCATTAGTAGTTCTAAATAAAATCATTTGGCTGAAATAACATAGTTGATAGTTTAAACACAACTTTCCAAATTTTGCAAAACGGCCCAAACTAACACTTGTAATTACCCTTTTATGCATCTATGGTACTAAAAATAATTTTTACAACAAATATAAGTAATTCCTAAGTGTGTTAATCATATGAACAGCCTTGAACAACTCTTAAACAAAATCAGAAAATTAGTCTCCTTAAAGCTTCAAAAAAATACAATTTTAATCCTTTCTAGTTACTAAACTTTCCTAAAGTGCTAAAAAAAAATTTTTATGACCATTATTAGTGATCCTTAAGTGTGTGAACAGCTATAAACACTAGTAAAAAGTGGTGAACAATGATGAACAGTGCTGAACAGAAATCAGAAAATTTATCATTCTAAAAGTTTCATAAAAACACAATTTTGATTCTTTTTAGTTACTAGTTTTTCCTAAGACACTAAAAATAATTTTTACAATAACTATTAGTGATTTAAACTTGTTTAAACATCCTCAATCAGTAACCATTCTAGTTCTAAAAGATTAGATCAGAATATTAAAACTTTAGCATTTAAAATTACGAGAAAAACCATATTTCTAATCCTTTACGATTTCTAGGACTTTCAAATTTTCTTTGTACAACTTAAAGACAAGGTCATCACTAAAAATAAAATATATCAAGCTTTAAATCATAATTATATAAGGGCCAAAAATCAATAGATGAGAAGTGTCCATGGTCGAAATTGCCATTTAAGATAAAAGAAGTAAATCTTGAACCTTAGGATTTAGGTGATGACTAGAATCATAAACTTATCTTGTAACCTTATTATTATCATTATAAGGCCATAACTTGGAAATATAAATATGAAATGTAAGGCTTGAAATATGAATATAAAGATACAAATTCATTCTTAGATCTTTATGATTTAGGTGATAACTTGAAATGTAAATATGAATATGCAAGTTCATATTATTATCTTCAAGAATTAAAGTGATAACTTGGAATATAAATATGATTATGCAAAGCTTGAAATATAAATATGATGTACAAGAACTTGAAACATAAATATGGATACTAGTTCATTTTTATATCTTGTTAAGCTTAAAACTCAAAACATGGTAATTCCTTTGTTAATCTTTTAACATCAAGAATTAAACCTTGAGCTTTAGAGGTCATTTAAATGATGGATTCACAACGACCACCATGATCCCTCATCATCAAGCTGTAACATCCTAATTTTTAACCCAATACTCTAGAACATATTTAGGTTAATCATTAGTCTGTTACTTCATAGTTCTCATTTAACTTTGAATTACTTAGCGGAAAATACGGGAAATTTTTTTTGAAATAAAAGTGAGAGCCGCGTGATGCGATAAGCGGTAAACCATGCAAAGTAAAACAATCGTCTCACAATCATCATAACATAAGGCACATCATGAACATCACTGAATATAATCTCATATATATATAACTTGCCCACTTATAAGTGTGGGACTTAATTCAGTACAAGGGAAATACAACCTAAAACATAAACATACTCTACTCCCCTACCCGAGTGCATCTAATAGGATAACCTCTAAACAAAAGAAGGTTCATCCCCATCTAAGTGGTGTGTGTGCTCTAACCGGGTACTCCATCGGACGATCGTCACCTCCATCAAGGCGTCCATCTCGCGACGAGGCGGATATCAGGAAATCGGGCGAGCTCCTCCCGGACGTGAAGAGGCGGAATGGGGATCGAGGGTGACCCCACGGTATGGTCGCATCTCCGGCCGTCGCGTAAGCCGTGGTGAGTCACGGTATCCTCACCGCCCTCCCTTATCGTGGTGGAGAGGGGGCAGAGTCCTCGCTATACGGATGGGTAGGCGGGTCCTCGGATGGGTCGGTCTCCGTGAAATAGGTCCGGGGCACATAGTCGGGATAATCTCGCATGGCTAAGGCGGCGGTGTGCCCTGGAGTACTCTCTCGTCATCGCGTCTGGCGCCGACGCTCAAAACCCGCTCGTGCCGCCATAGGGTGCGGTCGGGAGAAGTGATGGGTGTGCACGGGATGAGCGAAGGGGCGTCCTACAAACATGAAAATCTGCACCGTGCACTGCCCCTCAAAATGGTATGACCCATGAGTCGGGTCATAGTGCACCTCCCATGTCGGGGTGTCCATGAATGCTACGAACGTCGCCATCTGAAGACGTGACGGAAAGAAAGAGATAGAGGAGTGAGAATCTTACTAAAGAATCTCGGTAGGGCCTCCTACTACCTAGGTGTCATCATCTACGTCCTCGGGAACCTTGGGTTTAATTATCTGAAATGATTGAACATGCATTTAGTTCATTTTAAACTTCAAAAATATACTTTAGCCAAGGTCCGTTCATTTTAGGATGATCTTAATGTCATGAGTGCAACATAATGGAAAATGTATGCATGGCACTACCTAATGCACATACATAAAACATAACATCAAGCATCATCATCATTGGTGGCATAAAGTGGCAATAGTAACATTCATATGGGACAAAACTTAGTGACATAATCATAATCATGAACTTTTCTTCCTCATGGGCCACCCTAAAAGACAATCGAACTGGGGGTGCTCGGCCGAACCGGTGTCACCCAGGACGTGTCATACATCTAGGTTATGAGCTCATACCTTAACTAGTCGTCACTAGTTCTTACTTACCACTTAACGATAAGCGTATCATAAATCCCGACTATCTGAGTACGGGTTAGGGGGCAAATCTCTTAGGGGTGCTCGGCCGAACCGGTGTCACCTAAGAGTATAAAATGGTACCGATGTCACATGAGTTCTATGGAGGTGCTCGGCCGAACCGGTGTCATCCTAGAACCCATCTTAGTACCTTAATTTTCAAAATCTCTTTAAGTCCCCAAATTTGCCAGAAATTCGGCGGCCAAAACGGTCATTACACCGAGTTTCCTTCCAAATTTGTCGGAAATTCGGCGGCCAAAACGGTCATTACACCGAATTTCCTTCCAAATTTGCTTTATGCCACATAAACATATAACCTCATAAATTCCTCATATGAATAACATCATCATCATTAGCATACTTCATGCATCATCATACATCATTCAAACGCTTACCCTCACGGTAGCTTATGCTTTGACCCATACGGGTCTTAATCTTGAGATATAGCTCTCTAATATCCGTCGCTCATATTTTATGCCCCTAAGGCTCATATTAAACATCATTCTTCATTCTCATGTTCATACTTAAATCTGAATAGCATAGGGCAGAATCTCTAACTTGTTTTTACGGGGTTCTAGAACTTACGTTTTAGACCCTTTCTCGGTTCCGTCTTCGCCTGAGGCGCTATACATTAAATCTAAATCAATTATGAGACATTCCTATGCTTAAGGACTAATTATTAATCATGTTTATCATGTTGTAAGGGTGCTGGACAGATTCCAGAAAATTAAATGTTCTAAGAGTTCTACATTTGCATTTTTACGGTTTTCTAGTTACTAGTTTCCCCGTAGGTGCTAGAATTCGATTCTAACTCAAATGATACCAAGTTTTTCATGTCTAAACAATCTAAATCTGATTATGTTCCCATTAAAACAGTTTGGATTGGTTCCATAAACAAATGGGTCAAAACTATGTTAAATTCTAGCTTTACGGTATTTCTAGTTAGCTAGTTTCTTACCTATCATGCATAGGTTCGCTTCTACATCATCACATGATATTTTCACACATTCCAACGCATTAAAACATCATCATACAGCATCACATTCATCACATCAGAACCGAAAACATCTTGCCTCAATAAGAGAATTAAATTGACATTTCTAGGTGCGTAAGTTAACTAGTTTCTCTTGGAATCAATTTAGAATTTCTAAAACTCTTTGCAAAACATTTTAATTCATCAAGAGGCTAAGTGAAGCCTTAGGTCACCGACCAAAACATATTCCATCCCCTAAAAGAGATTGGAATCACAACTTATAACGACATAACCTTATAAAGAATTGTCAAACTTTAAGGAAAACTCAAAACATAGGCTATTGGTCCTAGTAGCTAGATGAAAACTCATTGCAAGTCCATCTTCACTACTTGGCGGAAAAACGTACATTCAAAGTGTGGTTTGCATTAAACTTTAACTTGGAATGAAATGGGCAAGTCTTTGAGCTCTAGGTTCTTAAGTTACGACATAAACTAAACGTGCTCATGCTCTTCATTTTTAATCTTGCTTTCAAGGTAAAGTGATGTCTTGAAATTAAATATGCAAGGCATAATTTAAACGTGTAAACTTGAAAGTAAATATCACGAAGCATAATCTTAAACGTGCAAGCTTGAAAGTAAAGATGCAAGATTCAATTCTTTATTTTAGTGCTCTTGGCCCAACAACAATCGACTTTAAGGCCGAAATAGATAGGCATTCGAGAAATTAATTAGGTGATAATGCAAGTTCAATTCTTTATTTTAGTGCTCTAGGCCCAACAACAATCGACTTTAAGGCCGAAATAGAAAGGCTTTGAGAATTAAGTTAAGTGATGATACAAGTTCCATTTTAATCTTTATGTTCTTAGGTGATGGCTTGAAAGTAAAGATGCATAGCAAGAGTGTAAATATGAATGCAAGCATAAAATAAATTATGCAAGTTCATTTTATCTTTCTAGAGCTCTTAACAAGACTTTAAAGGAACTTAAACCTCAACCCAAACTCATCAAACCAAGACAAGGTAAAAGTCTAGAGTTCTTAGAACTCAACATAACATATTTAAAAATCAAACATCTAGCATGAAAAGGAAAAGGTAAATGACGAAACTTCAAGGAAAGAAAAGAAATGTTTGAAACTCTAGAATCCATGATCTTGGTGATATACAAACTCCAACATCATGAGACCTCATCATTGAGTCATTAGAACCATTTTGAAACAACATCAAAGTTAAGGTTCTCAAAAGTTCAAGAAAGGAAAAATCTAGAAACACTTTTGCTCAAGAACAAAAATCAAGCTCTAGAGTTTGTCTCAAGTGATGAACATCATCATGAAACTCTCATCATCAAGCTCTCATTCCTTTGTTCTCCAAGGCCCATGGCCGAAAATGAAAAGGTAAAGGGAAGAAAAAGAAGTTCTAAAAAGAATCAAGAGAAACTATGAACTTTAAGCTTAGAACAAGAACTTTAAAGAAAGAACACATGAAAGAAAATCCCTACTTGGTGTGATGAACTTGAAGATGGAAGAAGAAGATGAAGATGATGAAGAACTTGAAGAACTCCAAGAACTTGAAGAACACAAAGACTTTGAGAGAAAAAGAAAAGCTTTGAGTGTTTCCTAAACTTAGCAAATGATCTAAAAGTGGTGCAAGCTCCTCAAGGCATTCTATTTATAGAGAAATGAAACAAATGGAGGATGCTCATGGGTGAGGATGGCTTCGCCCATGAGGTGCAGAATGGAGGCTCTCCATGAGTTCCATGAGGTGAGATAATGTGTTCTTGAGGTATGGTGAGGTATGGTTCAAAGCATGGTGAGGTATGGCTCAAGGTATGGCTCAAGCATGGCTCTTTGAGTGAGAAAACAATTTAATATGTGTCAAATGGGGAGCATGTGGCCGAAAATGCATCAGCCCATGGGGAGGATTAGTTTGCATTTTAATTGTGGTTTAGAGTTGTGTTTAGGTGTATCTTTGATTATGCTTAAGATTAGGAATTTGTAAGAAGGTGTTTAGGTAAGGTAAATGGGTAATTAAGGTGGTCTAGACATAATTAAGGAGTGGTCTTGCACCATTAGAGAGTTAAATCCTCAATTTAGAGTTTAAACAACTCTAGACACATTTCCTTGATTTAAGGAATTAGAGAGAGAAAACACTATTCATGATTCCAAGACTAGGAATCTTGAGTTCTAAAAAGGATTTAAGTTTAATCTAAGCAATTTTAGGTTCTAATTAACTTTAATAAATTATTTTGACTCTAGATTAATTAGGGAAATAAATTAATCTTCGTTTAGAGCCTAATATTGCTTAGGTTTGCTTAATTACGTCATTAAGCTCAAAAACACTATTCTATGGGCAAAATCGTAATTTTGCACTAAAACTGCCCGGGACCACCGGGACTTGAACAGAGACCTCTAGACACATGAAAACATGTTTTTAAACCTCTGGGAAAGTTCCGGCTCAAACGGCACCTTTACCCGTAAAAACGCTATAGGGGTATTTTGGTCATTTTGACCAAAGCTGAAAACGAAATTTTCGCTTCGAAAGCATTCAAAGGCCATTCAATCCCCTTCAAACATTGAGTTGACCCTTCGAGGATGACCGAGTTGGTTACCCTCGAGTTCGGTCGAAATGACCTCGGGGCATTTGGTCATTTCCTCGGACGAAAAATCGGGGTGTTACATTACTCCTCCTTAAAAAGAATTTCGCCCTCGAAATTCGTTACCTTAGAAAAGCTCGGGATACTTGTCTTGCATTTCGACTCTAGCTCCCATGTAAACTCTTGGATTTGTCGGCGTCCCATGCTACCTTTACCAATGGAACAGGACTTGTTCCTCACCGCTTGACTCATGGTCCACGATTCGTAGGGGAAGATTGAAAGTTAGGTCGTCCTTAACTGAACATGCTCACGGCTCTAAAGCGTGGCTAGGGTCGGACTCATACTTCCTTAATCGAGAGGCGTGAAAGACGTCATGAAGATTAGAAAGATTAGGGGGTAAGGCTATTTTGTAGGCAACTGTTCCTATCCTTTGAAGAATTTGGAAGGGACCAAGGAATCGGGGGCTCAACTTTTTGACTTTCATGGCTCTTCCTATGCCTGTAGTGGGGGTAATCCTAAGGAACACATGTTCTCCTCCTCGAACTCCAAGGGCTTGCGCCGCTTGTCCGCATAGCTCTTTGTCTACTTTGAGCTTGAGCATCCTATCGCGGATCCTCTTGATTTGTTCCGTTGTTTCCCTCACTACATCGGGTCCTAAGACACTTTGCTCCCCAGGCTCGTACCAACACAAAGGTGATTGGCACTTCCTTCCATACAATGCCTCAAATGCGGTGCCATACCGATGCTTGCGTGATAACTATTGTTATACGCAAACTCGATCAAAGGCAAGTGCCTATCCCAACTTCCCCTTTGGTCTAACACACAGGCTCTTAGCATATCCTCTAGGGTTTGGATCGTCCTTTCAGATTGTCCGTCTGTTTGTGGGTGGTAAGCAGTGCTCAAGCATAGCTTTGAACCAAACGCCTTTTGGAAGGCTCCCCAAAAACGCGACGTAAACCGCGGATCTCTATCCGAGATTATCGTCGACGGTACTCCATGCAATCTTACGATCTCTTGGATGTATAACTGAGCCAATTTATCTAAAGAGTACGTTACTCTAATAGGTAGAAAGTGTGCCGACTTGGTTAGTCGATCCACTATCACCCATATAGCATCATGGCCAGCTTGCGTCTTAGGCAATCCTGTCACGAAATCCATAGATATGCATTCCCACTTCCATTCGGGGATTGACAGGGGTTGCAACAAACCTGAAGGTTTTTGGTGCTCGATTTTCACTTTCTGACATACCAAGCACTTACTAACCCAGGCGACTACATCCTTTTTCATTCCGGGCCACCAAAACATCTTCTTCAAATCTTGGTACATCTTGGTAACACCGGGATGAATGGTGAAATAGCCTTTGTGAGCCTCCTCCAAGATCTTCTCTCGGAGGTCACCATCTTGGGGTACGCAGATCCTTCCCTCAAATCTCCATATCCAATCCTCACCTCTTTCGAAACCTTTTAACTTTCCCGCCTTAACAGCATCTATGATCTCTTCGAACTCCTCATTCTCTCGTTGTGCTAACATGATTCTCTGCTTAAATCCACTTGTCACACTAAGATAGCACATTTTTATTCCTTTATCGGTCGCTGACATCCCTAGATTCATATCCCTAAACTTCTCTATCAACTCAACTTCTTTGATCATCATGTGGGACAGGTGTATCGACTTTCGGCTCAAGGCATCGGCGACTACATTAGCCTTGCCGGGGTGGTAACTTAAACCGAAATCGTAGTCCTTGAGGAATTCCATCCACCTTCTTTGCCTCATATTTAACTCCTTTTGATCAAAGAGGTACTTGAGACTCTTATGATCGGAGAAAACCTCAAACCTTACACCATACAAATGGTGTCTCCACATCTTTAAGGCAAACACTACGGCAGCTAACTCTAGGTCATGGGTGGGGTAGTTAGCCTCGTGAGGCTTGAGTTGTCGGGATGCATAGGCTACCACTTGCCTATTTTGCATCAACACACACCCTAGTCCTTTGCCCGAAGCATCACAATATACCTCGAAGGGTACATTGGGGCTAGGTAAGACTAAGACTGGGGTCGTGGTTAACCTTTCCTTAAGCTCTTGGAAACTCTTCTCACATTCGGGGCTCCACTCAAACGGGGCATTCTTCCTAGTGAGCTTGGTCAAGGGTAGGGCTAACTGGGAAAATCCTTTGATAAACCTACGGTAGTAGCCTGCTAAACCCAAAAAGCTCCGTATTTCTGTTACGGTGGTTGGTCTATCCCATTTCATTACGGCTTCTATCTTACTAGGGTCAACGGCTATACCTCCTTTTGACACAACGTGCCCTAAAAACTTGACCTCCTCCAACCAAAATTCACACTTAGAGAGTTTTGCATATAGCTTTTTCTCCTTCAAAATCTCCAAAACTATCCTTAAATGACGCTCATGCTCCTCGTGGGTTTTCGAATAGATGAGTATATCATCTATAAAAACGACCACGAATTGATCTAAATAGGGTCTAAAGATCCTATTCATGTAATCCATAAACACTGCAGGAGCATTTGTCAACCCAAAAGACATCACCGCGAACTCAAAGTGTCCATACCGAGTTCTAAAGGCGGTCTTTGGTATATCTTGATCTCTCACTCTAATTTGGTGGTATCCTGACCTTAGGTCGATCTTGGAAAACACTACCGCTCCTCTCAATTGGTCCATGAGATCATCAATCCTAGGCAAAGGGTATTTGTTTTTCACTGTCACACGATTTAATTGCCTATAATCTATGCACAACCTCATACTCCCGTCCTTCTTTTTCACAAACAAGACCGGGGCTCCCCATGGTGAAGCACTAGGTCTTATGAAGCTTTTCTCTAAAAGTTCCTCAAGTTGGGTTTTAAGCTCGGCTAGTTCTAGGGGTGACATTCTATAAGGGGCAATGGAGATTGGTCCCGCTCCAGGAACCAACTCAATGGAGAACTCCACTTCTCGCTCGGGAGGGAACCCGGGTATATCTTCCGGATACACCTCGGGATAGTTTCTCACTATAGGTATATTCTCTAAATTACGCTCAAAGTGTACCTCGCTAGCGGCTAGGAGAACATATCCCTTAGTCCTTTTCCCACTACATTGGACCTCTACGCATTGAGATAGAGTTTCAAAGGTTGACTTATTTCCCTAGGGGAGAAGAAAAGACGACTGGTTTGGTGTCACAGTCTAACAATACACGGTTGGCGTGAAGCCAATCCATGCCAAGAACTATTCCTATACCTTTCATGGGTAAACAAATTAAATCCACAACATATGATCTATTTTCGTGGTGAGGTGACAATTTAGGCAACAATAACAAGTATTCACAGGATGATTTGTGGGGGTAGAGACAATAAGATCAAAAGGAAGTTTGGAAGTTTTCAAATTTAGAGCCTCGACACTAGCATATGAAATAAAAGAATGTGTTGCACTGCAGTCATATAGCACAGTTAAGGTTCTACCATCTATTTCGCACTTACCTTCTATGAGACCGTTGGATGTGTTCGCTTCGTCTACATTGAGGGTGAAGACCCTCCCTTGGTGTTGCGGCCGAATTCAGCTTGTCGGCCTCCCATTAGTGCGATTCTTTGGCGTAGTGGCGAGTGCTTTCGCATCGGCAGATATTCTCGCCGCCCGCCAGGCAGTGGACGGTTGCCATGATCCTTCCCGCACTTGGGACATAGCACGGCTGGGATAGCTTGGGCGGGGGTTCCTTGAGGCGTCCTGTTCTTAGTCCCACTTGACCCTCCTTGGTTGTTTCGGGGGCCGCCCGACCCTCCTTGTCGGTTGTTGTTGTGGTTGTTGCGGTTGTTGTTGTTGTTCTGGAATTGTGGTCGGTATGGCTGCTTGGGTTGTTGGTGGAAGGGGGTTCTTTGTTGTTGTTGTGGTCTGAATTGGTTGGTGTGGTAGGGGTGGTAATGGTTTCGGGATTGGTTTGGATATTGGGGCTTGAATTTTGGGGCTTGAGGTGCTAGCCCCTTGTTCCGTCGCCTTGCAAAGATTGATTTTCTTCTGTCCCTCTTCCATGATCCGGCACTTGTTGACTAGGGTTGGAAAGTCCCTAATCTCCATGTGCGCCACAGCATAGTTGAGCTCTGCCGTTAGTCCGGCCTCATACTTGACGCACTTCCACACCTCGTCGGGGTTTCCTTGAAACACCCTAGAGAACTTAATCAGCTCCTCGAATTTCGCCAGTGTCTTTGGGCGACGAGACCCTCCTTGAGTCGGTTGCATGAACTCAATATCTTCGCGTTCCTCACGGACTCCGGGAAGTACTTCTCATAGAAGTAGGTCTTGAATAGCTCCCAGTTGACAGCATGCGAAGCTTCTAACAGCCTTCTTGGTGCGGTCCACCGTAACTTCGGCATCCGACTCCATCATATAAGCATGAAGGTGACCTTTTGCTCCTCCGAGCAAGCCACCACGAGTAGATCTTCTCCATGTTTTTGATCCACTCATCGCCTTTGTCGGGGTCCATGGCTCCTCGGAAGGTTGGTGGGTTCGCCTTGCGAAACTCACCAAACCTCGCTTGCTCGACCATTTCAAAGATGAGGGAGCACGTCCGGTGTCCCCTTGTTGGTTCATCCTCTCGAACATTCGCTCCATGGCTCTAGCCATGTCACGACAACAAAGCAGCAGCAGATGGCATCGCTTTGGTCTCCTCGGTCGGGGTCCTAGGTTGTCTCCTTGGTGGCATTGGTCCCTAAACACATGAGACAATAAACACTGAGGTGATCAGGCTCAATATTCCATGTAAAATGAGCTAGTTACCATGGCACACGCAAGTAGACAAGGGTCATGAACTTCTACCCTATAGCTTATCTCTAGTTAAGCTCTACGCATGACCTAGCTATCGTACTACGCTTTAGAAAGCATAGTCACCCAATCCTCAGCTCCATGAGAATCGAATCGCTCGATACCATAATGTAACATCCTAATTTTTAACCCAATACTCTAGAACATATTTAGGTTAATCATTAGTCCATTACTTCATAGTTCTCATTTAACTTTGAATTTCTTAGCGGAAAATACGGGAAATTTTTTTGAAATAAAAGTGAGAGCGGCGTGATGCGATAAGCGGTAAACCATGCAAAGTAAAACAATCGTCTCACAATCATCATAACATAAGGCACATCATGAACATCACTGAATATAATCTCATATATATATAACTTGCCCACTTATAAGTGTGGGACTTAATTCAAGACAAGGGAAATACAACCTAAAACATAAACATAATCTACTCCCTACCCGAGTGCATCTAATAGGATAACCTCTAAACAAAAGAAGGTTCATCCCCATCTAAGTGGTGTGTGTGCTCTAACCGGGTACTCCATCGGACGATCGTCACCTCATCAAGGCGTCCATCTCGCGAACGAGGCGGATATCAGGAAATCGGGCGAGCTCCTCGGACGTGGAAGAGGCGGAATGGGGATCGAGGGTGACCCCACGGTATGGTCGCATCTCCGGCCGTCGCGTAAGCCGTGGCTGAGTCACGGTATCCTCACCGCCTCCCTTATCTGCGTGGTGGAGAGGGGCGAGTCCTCGCTATACGGATGGGTAGGCGGGTCCTCGGATGGGTCGGTCTCCGTGAAATAGGTCCGGGCACATAGTCGGGATAATCTCGCATGGCTAAGGCGGCGGTGTGCCCTACGGAGTACTCTCTTCGCCATGCGACGCTGCGACGCTCAAAAACCCGCTGCTGCCGCCATAGGGTGCGATCGGGAGAAGTGATGGGTGTGCGGGATGAGCGAAGGGCGCCCTACAAACATGAAAATCTGCACCGTGCCTCGCCTCAAAATGGTATGACCCATGAGTCGGGTCATAGTGCACCTCCCATGTCGGGTGTCCATGAATGCTACGACGCCGCCATCTCAAGACGTGACAGAAAGAAAGAGATAGAGGGAGTGAGAATCTTACTAGAGAATCTCAGCAGGGCCTCCTACTACCTAGGTGTCATCATCTACGTCCTCAGGAACCTTGGGTTTAATTATACGAAATGACTGAACATGCATTTAGTTCATTTTAAACTTCAAAAATATACTTTAGCCAAGGTCCGTTCATTTTAGGATGATCTTAATGTCATGAGTGCAACATAATGGAAAATGTATGCATGGCACTACCTAATGCACATACATAAAACATAACATCAAGCATCATCATCATTGGTGGCATAAAGTGGCAATAGTAACATTCATATGGGACAAAACTTAGTGACATAATCATAATCATGAACTTTTCTTCCTCATGGGCCACCCTAAAAGACAATCGAACTGGGGTGCTCGGCCGAACCGGTGTCACCCAGAACGTGTCATACATCTAGGTTATGAGCTCATACCTTAACTAGTCGTCACTAGTTCTTACTTACCACTTAACGATAAGCGTATCATAAATCCCGACTATCTGAGTACGGGTTAGGGGGCAAATCTCTTAGGGTGCTCGGTAACCGGTGTCACCTAAGAGTATAAAATGGTACCGATGTCACATGAGTTCTATGGAGGTGCTCGGCCGAACCGGTGTCATCCTAGAACCCATCTTAGTACCTTAATTTTCAAAATCTCTTTAAGTCCCCAAATTTGCCAGAAATTCGGCCAAAGCGGTCATTACACCGAAGTTTCCTTCTTCCAAATTTGTCGGAAATTCGGCGGCCAAAACGGTCATTACAGCGAATTTCCTTCCAAATTTGCTTTATGCCACATAAACATATAACCTCATAAATTCCTCATATGAATAACATCATCATCATTAGCATACTTCATGCATCATCATACATCATTCAAACGCTTACCCTCACGGTAGCTTATGCTTTGACCCTTACGGGTCTTAATCTTGAGATATAGCTCTCTAATATCCGTCGCTCATATTTTATGCCCCTAAGGCTCATATTAAACATCATTCTTCATTCTCATGTTCATACTTAAATCTGAATAGCATAGGGCAGAATCTCTAACTTGTTTTTACGGGTTCTAGAACTTACGCTTTAGACCCTTTCTCGGTTCGTCTTCACCTGAGGCGCTATACATTAAATCTAAATCAATTATGAGACATTCCTATGCTTAAGGACTAATTATTAATCATGTTTATCATGTTGTAAGGGTGCTGGACAGATTCCAGAAAATTAAATGTTCTAAGAGTTCTACATTTGCATTTTTACGGTTTTCTAGTTACTAGTTTCCCGTAGGTGCTAGAATTCGATTCTAACTCAAATGATACCAAGTTTTTCATGTCTAAACAATCTAAATCTGATTATGTTCCCATTAAAACAGTTTGGATTGGTTCCATAAACAAATGGGTCAAAACTATGTTAAATTCTAGCTTTACGGTATTTCTAGTTAGCTAGTTTCTTACCTATCATGCATAGGTTCGCTTCTACATCATCACATGATATTTTCACACATTCCAACGCATTAAAACATCATCATACAGCATCACATTCATCACATCAGAACCGAAAACATCTTGCCTCAATAAGAGAATTAAATTGACATTTCTAGGTGCGTAAGTTAACTAGTTTCTCTTGGAATCAATTTAGAATTTCTAAAACTCTTTGCAAAACATTTTAATTCATCAAGAGGCTAAGTGAAGCCTTAGGTCACCGACCAAAACATATTCCATCCCCTAAAAGAGATTGGAATCACAACTTATAACGACATAACCTTATAAAGAATTGTCAAACTTTAAGGAAAACTCAAAACATAGGCTATTGGTCCTAGTAGCTAGATGAAAACTCATTGCAAGTCCATCTTCACTACTTGGCCGAAAAACGTACATTCAAAGTGTGGTTTGCATTAAACTTTAACTTGGAATGAAATGGGCAAGTCTTTGAGCTCTAGGTTCTTAAGTTACGACATAAACTAAACGTGCTCATGCTCTTCATTTTTAATCTTGCTTTCAAGGTAAAGTGATGTCTTGAAATTAAATATGCAAGGCATAATTTAAACGTGTAAACTTGAAAGTAAATATGCGAAGCATAATCTTAAACGTGCAAGCTTGAAAGTAAAGATGCAAGATTCAATTCTTTATTTTAGTGCTCTTGGCCCAACAACAATCGACTTTAAGGCCGAAATAGATAGGCATTCGAGAAATTAATTAGGTGATAATGCAAGTTCAATTCTTTATTTTAGTGCTCTAGGCCCAACAACAATCGACTTTAAGGCCGAAATAGAAAGGCTTTGAGAATTAAGTTAAGTGATGATACAAGTTCCATTTTAATCTTTATGTTCTTAGGTGATGGCTTGAAAGTAAAGATGCATAGCAAGAGTGTAAATATGAATGCAAGCATAAAATAAATTATGCAAGTTCATTTTATCTTTCTAGAGCTCTTAACAAGACTTTAAAGGAACTTAAACCTCAACCCAAACTCATCAAACCAAGACAAGGTAAAAGTCTAGAGTTCTTAGAACTCAACATAACATATTTAAAAATCAAACATCTAGCATGAAAAGGAAAAGGTAATCGCCGAAACTTCAAGGAAAGAAAAGAAATGTTTGAAACTCTAGAATCCATGATCTTGGTGATATACAAACTCCAACATCATGAGACCTCATCATTGAGTCATTAGAACCATTTTGAAACAACATCAAAGTTAAGGTTCTCAAAAGTTCAAGAAAGGAAAAATCTAGAAACACTTTTGCTCAAGAACAAAAATCAAGCTCTAGAGTTTGTCTCAAGTGATGAACATCATCATGAAACTCTCATCATCAAGCTCTCATTCCTTTGTTCTCCAAGGCCCATGGCCGAAAATGAAAAGGTAAAGGGAAGAAAAAGAAGTTCTAAAAAGAATCAAGAGAAACTATGAACTTTAAGCTTAGAACAAGAACTTTAAAGAAAGAACACATGAAAGAAAATCCCTACTTGGTGTGATGAACTTGAAGATGGAAGAAGAAGATGAAGATGATGAAGAACTTGAAGAACTCCAAGAACTTGAAGAACACAAAGACTTTGAGAGAAAAAGAAAAGCTTTGAGTGTTTCCTAAACTTAGCAAATGATCTAAAAGTGGTGCAAGCTCCTCAAGGCATTCTATTTATAGAGAAATGAAACAAATGGAGGATGCTCATGGGTGAGGATGGCTTCGGCCATGAGGTGCAGAATGGAGGCTCTCCATGAGTTCCATGAGGTGAGATAATGTGTTCTTGAGGTATGGTGAGGTATGGTTCAAAGCATGGTGAGGTATGGCTCAAGGTATGGCTCAAGCATGGCTCTTTGAGTGAGAAAACAATTTAATATGTGTCAAATGGGGAGCATGTGGCCGAAAATGCATCAGCCCATGGGGAGGATTAGTTTGCATTTTAATTGTGGTTTAGAGTTGTGTTTAGGTGTATCTTTGATTATGCTTAAGATTAGGAATTTGTAAGAAGGTGTTTAGGTAAGGTAAATGGGTAATTAAGGTGGTCTAGACATAATTAAGGAGTGGTCTTGCACCATTAGAGAGTTAAATCCTCAATTTAGAGTTTAAACAACTCTAGACACATTTCCTTGATTTAAGGAATTGGAGAGAGAAAACACTATTCATGATTCCAAGACTAGGAATCTTGAGTTCTAAAAAGGGATTTAAGTTTAATCTAAGCAATTTTAGGTTCTAATTAACTTTAATAAATTATTTTGACTCTAGATTAATTAGGGAAATTAATTAATCTTCGTTTAGAGCCTAATATTGCTTAGGTTTGCTTAATTACGTCATTAAGCTCAAAAACACTATTCTATGGGCAAAATCGTAATTTTGCACTAAAACTGCCCGGGACCATCGGGACTTGAACAGAGACCTCTAGACACATGAAAACATGTTTTTAAACCTCTGGGGAAAGTTCCGGGCTCAAACGGCACCTTTACCCGCGTAAAAACGCTATAGGGGTATTTTGGTCATTTTGACTAAACTCAAGGAAAACGAAATTTTCGCTTCCGAAAGCATTCAAAGGCCATTCAATCCCCTTCAAACATTGAGTTGACCCTTCGAGGATGACCGAGTTGGTTACCCTCGAGTTCGGGTCAGGAAATGACCTCAGGGGCATTTTGGTCATTTCCCTCGGACAGAAAAATCGGGGTGTTACACAAGCCATTGTCAATATTAAGTCATAAAAACCGAAATATAAAGGAAGAACAAAAGAAAGAACATGAAATAAAATCCCTACCAAGTTGTTTCTTGTTATCAAAAGGTAATGTTTGATCTTTAGAGAAGTTAGAAGAAGAAAATATGTCCTTGGTATGTCCTTGAAATTTGGCCAAGATTAGAGTAAATGGAGGGAGGATTTCTCTTGTGTTTTTGTGTTTGATAATTGAAAGGTTATGTGTTTAGGAGTTGATTTATGGTTGAAATGTGTATGCTTGAGGTTTAGAACTTGATTAGAGGTTGGGAATGGAGTCTCTTGTATGTGAATGAGGAAGAAGGAGAAAGCTTGAAGTATTGAGAGAATCAGAGAACTTTGAGCAAACTTTGAGTAAGAAAACTATCAAGTAAGAAAATGCTAAGGCTAGGAATATTTGTGTGTGCATTTTGGCAATGGAAGAACATCTATTTATAACCATTTTGAAAAGGTTTGGCCGTGTGGTATAAGGCTAGAAATGGAGGAGTTTGTTCATCCTTTTAATTAAAGAAAACTTAGAAAAAGAATGCATATGGTGTAGTCATGATGTTGGTCATGCATTATGGATGGAATATACTAAAATGTGATGAAATGGAAGCTCCATTCTCATGGTTGTTTGGCTGATTGCAAGGCTAGAATTTTTTTTTACTAAAAACAATGTAAAAGAAAGGAAAAGAAAGCAAGTGGTATAATGATGTAGCATGTGCATTTTTGTTGGAAGAAAGAATTAAAATATGGTGAGATGAAGAGCATTATGGCCGCTGCATATAGCTTGTTAGATGGTCAGAATTTTTGCTCAAAAACAATGCAAAACAACTCAAAGATCACATGGTATTGCCATGAGGTTGTTTGAGTGCTTAATTCTTTTGAAATAAAATAAAATAGTGGCATCATGGAGGTGTATTAGGCCGTGGCATATGGGTCATATAGCCATTAGAATTTTTTGCTCAAAAAGTTGCAAGACAAGTCAAAGAGCACATGCTATTGTTATGATATATTTTAGGGTGCATAGGCTTTAAAAAAATTGAATTGTGGAGGTGGAAAGAAGTCTAAAACCGTGGCCAAGCATGATGTAATGTGATCAGAATTTTTTTGATCAAACAAAGTGCAAGACAACTCAAATAAAGTAAGTGGTAATGCAATGAGTGTTGTGTGTGTTTTATTTGTTAAAGAAAATTAAAATATCAAGGTGATAGAGGAGGAAGAATCCGTGAGTTTGCAAGGCTATCATGGGGGACAAGTTTTATTTTTTTCATTCATGGTAGGACATGTCTTTGAGGTGCATGATGTAGTGCATTATTCCTTGAATGAAATTTTAAAATATAAGCATCATATGAGGCATGGAATGTCACGGCTGATTCAAGGAATTTGGGGGACAAAATTTCATTTATTATTCATGGTAGGACACAAGGATAGCTTATTTAATTAGGTGGTAGATTTAGAAATTGGTAATTTTGTTTAAAAGGTAAAATTAGGTGTGTAAGATAACTCAAGACTAGGTAAAAAGATATTCTTTATTTTAACAATAGAGTTAATCTCAATTGGGTTGAAAATCAATTAGTAATTTAAATTTTAATCTCAAGGTAAAGAAAGTAAATGCATTACATTTACCCTAATCTTTAACATTATAGGTTTCATGAGTTCTTTGTAATTAAGAAAGGAAATTAAATTTTCCTAAACAATCATTAGGCTCTAATTACCTCTAGTAATTATTTTTAACCCAAGGTTAATGAATATAATCAATTCGAGTTCAATTGGAGCTTTAACATTACCTTAATTACGCAAGTAAACTTATTTGGTATAACTAGGGGTAAAAAGGTAATTTCATGTAAAAACTCCTTGTAAATATTGGACAGTCTTAAATCATACTTAAAATAGTCATTTTGAACCTTTGGGTGGAAACCAAATTCAAAGATTATATAATTTCATGAAAAATTACTACAAGGGTAAAACGGAATTTTACTTATGGTAAAAATTGAGAATTGAGATTTTTACCTCTAAGGCACATATAATCCCCATCAGGCATAAAATTAACCCCTCAAAGATAATTTAGATTGGTTATCCTTGATTTCTAGGTAAAAATGACCTCAGGGGCATTTTGGTCATTTTACACGTACAGAAAAATCGGGGTTTGTGACTTTCGCATGAATCGCTAATCAAGTCTCCTATGATATTTCTCTAATGTCATATTCCTTTATTGAGGATTATTTGACCTCAAATTACGTGTAAAAATTACCTAGGGGCATTTTGATAATTTTCACATAGCAGTAAAAATTGGAGCCTTACAAGTGGTATCCTGACCTTAGATCAATCTTGTAAAATACCATCGCTCCTCTCAATTGGTCCATAAGATCATCAATCCTAGGCAAAGGGTACTTTTTTTTCACCGTTACACGATTCAATTGCCTATAGTCTATGCACAACCTCATACTCCCGTCCTTCTTCTTAACAAACAAAACCAGGGCTCCCCAAGGTGAGGCACTAGGTCTAATGAAACTCTTCTCCAAAAGCTTCTCAAGCTGGGTTTTCAACTCCGCCAACTCTAAGGGTGACATCCAATAAAGGGCAATGGAGATTGGTCCCGCTCCAGGAATTAACTCAATGGAGAACTCCACTTCTCTCTCGGGAGGGAACTCGAGTATCTCTTCCAAAAATATCTCGGGATAGTCTCTTACTACTAGTATATTTTCTAGGTTTTGCTCAAAGTCTACCTCACTAGCGGCTAAGAGAACATATCCCTTAATCCTTTCCCCACTACAGTTGACGTTTACGGTATTGAGGTAAAGTTTCAAGGTTTTACTAGTTTCACTAGGGGGAGAACAAAAAACAACTATTTTGGTGTCACAATCTAACAATACACGGTTGGCGTGAAGCCAATCCATGCCAAGGACTGCAACTATACCTTTAATAGGCAAGCAAATTAAATCTATGACAAAGGATCTATTTTCTGCAATGAGATGGCAGTTTAGACAACAAAAACAAGTATTTACAGGACGATTTGTGGGGGTAGAAACAATAAGATCAAAAGGAAGTTTGGAAGTCTTTAAGTTTAGAGACTCGACACTAGCATATGAAATGAAAGAATATGTTGCACCAGAGTCATAAAGTATAGTTAAGGTCCTACCATCTATTTTGCACTTACCTTCTATGAGGCCGTTGGATTTTTCCGCTTCGTCCGCATTGAGGGTGAAGACCCTCCCTTGGGTCAGTTACATAAACTCGATATCCTTCGCATTTCTTACTGACTTCGGGAAGTACTTCTCACAGAAGCAGGTCTTGAAAAGCTCCCAGTTAATAGCAGTACCAAAAGCCTCCAGCAGTCTTTGGGTGCTGGTCCACCAGAACTCGGCGTCTGATTCCATCATATAGGCAGCAAACGTGACCTTTTGCTCCTCCGAGCAAGCAACAACAGAGTAGATTTTCTCCATATTCTTGAACCACTCATCAGCTTTGTCGGGATCCATGGCTCCTCTAAAGGCCGGTGGGTTTGCTTTGCGAAATTCACTGAACCTTGCTTGCTCAATCATTTCAGCAATAGGGGGAGTACGTCCGGTGTCCCCTTGTTGGTTCATTCTTTCGAACATCCGTTCCATGGCTCTTGCCATGTCACGGACAGCAGCAGCAGTTGTATTGTCTTGGTTATCCTCGTTCGGAGTCTTAGGCTATCTCCTGGGTCTCATTGGTTCCTAAACACACGAGACAATAAACACTGAGGTGATCAGGCTCAATATTCCATGTAAAATGAGCTAGTTACCACAGCACACACAAGCAGACAGGGGTCATGCATTTCTATCCTATAGCTTATCTTTACTATCCAAGCACTATGCATGACATGGCTATTGTACTACGCTCAGAAAGCATAGGCAGTCCAATCCTCAGGCTCCTTAAGAATCGAACTGCTCTGATACCATAATGTAACATCCTAATTTTTAACCCAATACTCTAGAACATATTCAGGTTAATCATTAGTCTATTACGTCATAGTTTCCTGTTTACTTTAAAATACTTAGCGAAAAATAAAGGTAATTTTTTTTTTGAATTATAAAAGCAAAGTGAGAGCTACACGACATGACGAACGATGAAGCATGAAAAGAATAAAACACAAATCCAAATAAACACATCATGAACATCTGATCATAGAACATGTAATTGCACAACATAATAAAACAAACTGCATAAGTGGATATATATTACGCCCACCCAAGAAAGGCGGGACTTAGTTTAGTACAACATGGGACAAATACAATTGAAATAGAAATACATGGAAAATGAAAGTACAACAAAAGGCATAAAAAGAAACTCTCCTACTCTAGTGTGCCTACAACTAGATAACCTTAAGGCAAAAGGAGGCTATCTTGGTCTAGTCAGAGCTCGGGCACTAGAACACGATTATCGTCTCCTACTGTGGGCCTCTCTGGAAAAGAGGGACGTATCTGATCCACTGGGCTATCTCTGCCGGGGTAGCTATACGCTGCATTAGCCGGGCGTAAGCTCCACGATGGGAAATCATCCTCACCCGTCCTCCATGTATCAGCTGAGTGATAGAAGCCTCACCACCCTCCCCAAAGTCCATCGGTAGGGTGGGGGAGGATCCCTCGGAAGGTACCTGAGTGGCCGAGTCCTCTGAAGGGTCCATCTCGGAGAATGATGAGGGGGAGTGGGGCACATACTGCGGGTAGTCCTGGATGGCAGAAGTTGTCGGTGGGGTGCGGCGGATCTGCTCCTCTCAAGAGCATGCGTGCTCGAACACGAAATCGTCACCGAATGATGAGGCAAGAGAGAATCAGCGAGTATGTACAGGGTGGCTGAAGGGTCATTTAACGAACATGAATACATGAACGACACAGCGACCCACAAAATAATATGACCTGTGGTCCGAATCATGATGCACCTCCCATGTCGGGGTGTCCACAAAAATCACGAATGTCGCCATTTGAAGACGTGACGGAAGGAAAAGATAGAGGGAGTGAGAATCTTGCTAAAGAATCTCAGCAGGGCCTCCTACTACCTAAGTGTCATCATCCACGTCCTCAGGAACCTTGGGTTTAGTGTATAAAATAAGTGAGCATGCATCAAGTTCATTTTAAGCTTCAAAACATAGTTAGCCAAGGTCTGTTCATTTTAGAATGATTCTCAGCGTCATGGATGCAACATATTAAAGAATGTATGCATGGCACTACTTAATGCAAGAATACTCATCATAATATCAAGTAACATCATAATAGTGGCATAAAGTGGCAATTGAAATCACAGGTGAGGAAAACTTTGTGACATAATCATCATACATTACTTTTTTCACGGGGGCCACCCTAAAAGACATTTGTTCTGGGGTGCTCGGCCAAACCAGTGTCACCCAGAACGTGTCAAATCTCTAGGTTATGAGCTCATACCTAACTAGTCGTCACTAGTTCTTATTTATCCCTTACTGATAAGCGTATCATAAATAAATCCCGACTCTCTAGTACGGGCTTAGGGGGTATTTTCTTGGGGATGCTCGGCCGAACCAGTGTCACCCAAGAATACATCTTGGTACCGATGTCACATGAGTTCTTGGAAGTGCTCGATCGAACCGGCGTCATCCAAGAACACATCTTAGTACCTCATCCCTTTTAAATAAAATCTCATAGGTTTTTCAAAAACTTTCTAAGTCCCCAAATTTGTCAGAAATTCGGCAGCATAACAGCGGCACGCCGGATTTCATCCAAATTTACTTTATGCCACTTGAACAATTAGAACACGTATCCTCAATAATAATTTCACACGTATACATAATCATTCTTAGATAAAACATACATTCTCATGAAACATTATAGCTCATTATGCTCTTGACCCTATGGTATCTTATGCGTTGACCCTTAAGGGCCTTAAACTTGAGATATAATTATACTATTGTCCTCTACCAACCTCTTATACACCTAAGGATTCACAAATAATGACTTTTACTAGCACTTGTACCTATTAACAAATCTGGGCAGCATCATACTCTAAGGGTAGAATTACATCTTTAAGATTACGGGGTTCTAGAACTTACGTTTTAGACCCTTTCTTAGTTCCGTCTTCGTCTAAGGCACTATAAATTAGATCTAAACCAATTATGAGGTATCCCTAACCCTTTGAACTAATTATAAATCATGTTTACTACATTATAAGGGTGTTGTACAGAATCAGAAAATTAAATGTTCTAAGAGTTCTAGAATTGCATTCTTTTTTATGATTTTCTAGTTACTAGTTTCTCTACGGGTGCTAAAATTCAATCCTACATCAAATGTTACCGAGTTTTTCATAACTAAACAATCCTAATCTGATTATTATCATACTAAAACAGTCTAAAAATAAATGGGTCAAAACTATGCTAAAACTCAACTTTACAGTTTTTCTGTAAGACTAGTTTCTTTCCTAACATGCATAGAAAGGTTCTCAACTTATTATACATAATTTTAACACGTTCCATCATACCAAAACAACATCATTAAACAGAAAATATACCATGACAGAATTGAATTCATATATGTTCATATCATGCATAAAATTTCATTTCTAACAAGCATGAGTTACTAATTTCTCCTTGAATCGTCTTAGGACTTTGAAAACTCTTTGGCAAACCATTTTATCTTGTAAAAGAGGCTAAGAATAATCATGGGGCAGTGACTACTTTAAAATACTCTTGGAAGAGGTTTAATTTACAAATCTTGTTGATCATGACCTTATGGAACTCAAAAAAAGAAAACATAGGAAAACTCTTGAACATAGATTGTTGGCCCTTGCAACTAGATGAAACTCATTTTGAGTTTATCAACATCACATGGCTGAATTTACATCCTTAGGGATGTTTCTATAATCAAACTTTAACTTGAGATAAAGAGGGCAAGCCTTTGAGCTCTAGGTTCCTTAAGTGATATAAACGTGCTATGCATTCCATTTTATTCTTCATTATAAAGTAAAGTGAGAGCTTCAAAGTAAATATGGAATGCAAGAACTTGAAATTAAATATGCAAGGCACAAAGTAAATATGCGAAACTTGAAATTAAATATGCAAGGCACAAAGTAAATATGCGAAACTTGAAAGTAAATATGCAAGTTCCATTCTTTATTTTAGTGCTCTAGGCCCAGCAACAATCGACTTTAAGGTCGAAATAGAAAGGCTTCGAGATTAATTAGGTGATATGCAAGCTCCCGTTTTAAATCTTTAAGCTCTTTAAGTGATGACTTGAAATATAAACGTGCCATGCAAGACTTGAACTTAAACGTGATAATGCAAGTCTTTTTCTTTAATCTTTAGAGTTTAGTGATAACATAGGAAGGTAAATATGAGATGCAAGAGCTGGAAATATAAATATGAGGTGCTAGAAATATAAATATGCAAGTTCATTTTTATATCTTTACTAGAGCTCTTACAAGACTTTGAAGGAACTTAAGCCTTAACTCGAATTTTATCACAACAAGCTAAAGTAAACAAAATATCATCCCTTGAAGCAAGATCATAAATAGCATTTTTGTTAACACTCAAGCTCTAGAGGTCTCATTGTGATGAACACATGGTCATCATCTAGAAACTCTCATCATTAAGTTTCCGTGTTGAGCCATCAATGATGGCCGAATTTTTAGTGAAAGAAAAAGGAAAATGGGGCCGAAGCCATGAACAAGAAAAGAACCATTTTGAAACTCTAGAGACCATGATCTTGATAATGTATTAACACTAAGATCATGTGTCCTCATCATTGAGTTCATACACTTATTTTAGAACAACATCAAAGTAAAGTTTTCAAGATAAAAAGAAAGAAACTAAAAACATTTTTTCCTCAAGGACTAAGATCAAGCTTTAGGGGTTGCTCAAGTGATGAACATCATCATGCAATCCCCATCATCAAGCTCACATTTCCAAGCTCACTAAAGGCCCATGGTCAAAAATGGAAGAAGAAATAAAGAGGAAGAAAGAAGTTCTAAAAGATTCAAGAGAAACTATAAAGCACATAACTTAAACAAGAACTTTAATGGGTAAAACATTTAAAACAAAGTCCCTACCAAGTGAAATAATGTTGAAGAGGATGAAGAAGATGAAGAAGTTTGAAGAAGAAGAACTCTTGATCTTTCAGAGAAACGGAAAGCTTTGAGTGCTCTAAACTTAGCAAATGAACTAAAGGTGTTTCAAGTTCACTCAAGTGTGCTATTTATAGAGAAATGAAACAAATGAAAGGTACAAAGGGAGGAGGAGGGTTTCGGCCAAGGCAAGGCAGCCCATGAGGTCCATAAGGTGAGATGTTGTGATCTTGAGGCATGGTGAGGTATGGTTCAAGGTATGGCTCAAAGCATGGCTCAAGGAGTGTTTAAAATTTAAAACATGTGATGAAATTTAGATGATGTGGCCAAAATACATCAGCCATTAGGGGAGGGATTTCTTCCATTTAATTGTGGTTTAGAAATGTGTTTAGGTGTGTTTTAGATTATGTTTAAGATTAGGAATTTGTAGGAAAGTGTTTAGGTGAGGTAATGGTTAATTAGAGGCTTGTAAGACTAGGTTTAGGAGGTGGTCTTGCTAAATTAATGGAGTCAAACTCCATTAACAAGGAATCCAATGCCAACACAATTCCTTGATTTAGGGAAATAGGAGAGAGAAAACACTATTTAAGATTCCAAGCTAGGAATCTTGAGTTTTAAAAAGAGATTTAGGTTTAATCTAAGCAATTTTAGGTCCTAATTAATTTTATTAACTTATTTTGACTCTAGATTAATTATGAAAATTAATTAATCTTCGGTTAGAACCTAGTATTGCTTAGGGTTGCTTAATTATGTCATTAAGCTCAAATGGCACTATCTTGGGGGCAAAATCGTAATTTTGCACAAAAACTGCCTGGGACCACCGGGACTTAAACAGACACTTTTAAACACATGAAAACATTGTTTTAAACCTTCAGGGGAAGTTTCGGGCTAAACAGCATTTTTACCCGCGTAAAAATGCTATAGGGATATTTTGGTCATTTTGACCCGAAACTGTAGAAAACAGGTTTTTCATTTCCGAAAATACTCAAGGACCATCCAATCCCCTTTAAGCATTGAGTTGACCCTTCGAGGACTGCCGGGCCGGCTATCCTCAAATTCCGGTCTGGAAATGACCTCAGAGGCATTTTAGTCATTTTCCTCAGACAGAAAAATCGGGGCGTTACAATTTTAATCTCTAAACATATTTCTGAGGTTCAAATACCTAAGTTGCTCTCTATACAAAATATACATGAAATTTATAATCATGTAGATATAAAGTAATCATGATAAAACAATGCTAATCAATCTTTATGGTCCGAGACCCTACCCATCATGCAACTAGGATACTCTATCTGTAATAAAAAGCAAAATAGAGTACTTCACATCAAGTGAAGCTCACCAAATGATAAATCTCTACTGCGAAGGTGGAGGTGGAAGAGGAGAACCAGCAGCGTCTACAGAACCTGTAATGGGGAAAGAGAGAGGGGTGAGTTTCATCTAAAACTCGGTGAGCAGGTCCTCACTTGTAACCCTCCCCTGGGACGACCAAGAAGATAGATAATCATCTACAAATTACTAAAATCAGTTGATACAACAATCTCTAGAATCATACTCGTATACATGTGAATATAAAATCTCTAAATAAAATTTCTCTGAAAATATAATAACAGTACTCTACAAGAGAAATAGGAATCTTTACTCTATGGTCCTTCAAGAACCTCAATCATTATACTCTATGATCCATCAGGGATCTAGTGTGGACACCTGAATAGGTTTCGTGCTTTGCTCTATGAGATTATCCTCTTGGGACAACTTGGTACCAAGGTTAAGGATCGGGGTTCAGCCGTTTACTTACTATCTGTTTCTCTATAGCTACCATCTAGTCTCTAATTCAATAAACATATTATTTTCTGTAAATCTCTATTATATACTGTAATCTGGGTGTCAAACTCTTTCATACATAAATACTCTATTCCTTGAAATCATCAAGATAATTCATAGAATCTCTAGATACATTCATATTCATTATCTAGCTCTTTATAAAACCATTTAAACATGAAAACTCTTGAAACTCTAAAAGCTCTAGACCCATACAACTCTAGCAACCTGACTTTAGCATAACTGTGACTATGAAATTATGCCCAAAGGATCATTTGCTTGCAGGCATTCCAATTTCAAGCTCACAGAATATGTATCTGGTAGTCACTATGAATCATACTAAATTCCATATTTTTAGAATATCACAAAACTGAATTTCTAAAATCTCATTTCTCAAGATAATCTCTAGTATTATAATAAAACACCTCTGCTCTATATTCTTTACCAAAATATCTTAACTGATACTCTAAAATCATATTTTAAAATCTCTAGTCTTGAAGTATAAGTATGTCATAACTCTTGAAATATATTAGAGATGGTAAAAACTTATTAAATCATATACTCTCGCACTAAATCTCTTCATGAATACATACTTCAATCATGGTCCCATGGTTTTCTAAATACATACTTCATGCTCTTTGAAAATTATAATCTTTGTCTACATTGCCATACTTGTAATATATATATATATATATATATATATAACCATAATTTCATCTCTAATGTCATATTTGGTAATTATCATGCATAAAACATAACTATAATGGGGAAACTAAGGCCATGAGTTTAAATCCACTCACCTGAAGGGGAGAGCATGGTGACGTCAACCCCAACGGAGCTCCAGGGAGAAGGAACGGCACCAACGTTTGCCATTGGAGCCACAAAACATAAGATTAGTCTCCGTTAACCTCTAGATCCACAAAACATAAGATTAGTCTCCGTTAACCTCTAGATTACTCAAATCTAACTCTAATAACATTGGGGGAGCACCTCCACTTAACAACAATGGAGACAAACAACAAACCCAAACTCTAGGATACAAAGTGACAAGGATGAAGATAAAAAAAACCCATAAATCTCACCTTTGATCTCTTGAAGGTAGAAGGATTGAAGTGGATTGGTGTGAGGAAGGAATGGTAAAGAGTTAAAAAGAGGTACGACTCAGCTTTGGAGTAAAATCCCGAGTTTGAAGGGTTTAAAAAGGGTTGAGGGGTCTCACTTACGTGAAATGACACATTTTACACTGTATGTGCACTGTTGACACCACTATAGCGGTCCCCAAAGGACCAAAACAGGCGTTGCACCTATACATGACCGCTATAGCTATCCCCCGAATGCTCAAAATAAGGCTGCCACTAGCTATGACCGCTATAGCGGTGACAGTTCACCATCTCAACTGCATAAAAGGTCCCTCATGCATTCTAGGGCCTTCTTGGCAACACGGGTGGGTGCTAGGGGACCCTAGGGCAGTACAAAACTTATCCGCTGCCACACATACACTGGGTATCGCATTGGCTCGGCATCTCGCTGTAGTGAACATACCTCGCTGCAGTGAGTCCATCTGCAGAATCCCGCACCCTCATTCAACAATAACAGGAACGGAGTTAAAAAGAGTACCCAAACTCTAGGTTATGTAATAGGAATGAATAGAACAAAAAAACCCATAAATGTCTTACTTTTGATCTTGGATTAAGATGGAATGAAGTGAGATTGAGTGGAAGAGGGTTTGGAGAGAGTTGGGTGTACGGTTTCTAGAAATGGCATCAAAATCCCGACCTAGGGTTTATATATTGGGTCAAAATGAAACGGAGTCATTTCACTTATACTATGCTATCATCGGCCCCGCTTGCTGCAACGAGAAAAGCTCGCTGCAGCCAGCCAGCTGAGGGTCACACTAGCTGCAGCGGGCCTGTTTGCAGAATCTTGCAGCACTAGCACCCTAACTCCATCCTTTGACCCTTCATATCACCAAGGCTTTCCTGGCAACACAGGTGGGTCCCAGGAGATCCTAGGGTCGTACCGGACTCGTCCAAGGACATGTGTACTTGGGGTATCACAGAGGCATCGCTATGCAAGTGGTAGTCAAATATGGTGATCATATTCAAGACAAGTCCTGACTCGTCGAACAATATCTCCCAATTTTGCCAATTGTCGACCTCGAAATCATCATGTCAATCCACAAAATCCTCCCCCATCATGTCCTCCTCCACTGCATCCTCTTTGACCTCCTTAGGATCTTCTTTCAGGACTTCCTCGTTGTCAGCATCATAGTGAATAGGCTCAGGAGGAATCATTTGGAGAGGCTCCACATTTAGATGTTCCTCGAGGATCTCGATCTCAAAGTCAGAAGATAATTCTACCACAGGTATGTGGCGTAGTGGAGCTTCAAAAATCTGTACGTTAGAGTTAAAAGAGTTAGCAATGATGTAAGGCCTGCTAGGGGAGTTATGGTGACTCTGCATCCTACTGTTGGGGCCACCTCGATGGTACGAACTCTTCAGGAAGAGGGCCCTATTTCCCAGAGTCCAGTCGGAATTGAAGTCAAAGCTGCTGCGGGGGCAGACCATCATTGGACGTGTTTGGATCTAAAGATGACACGGCTAAAAGTGTGAGAAATCATAGATTTCTCAATAGGCAATTTTTATCTTGTAAGTGTCATCATTTATATCTCTAGGCCATTTTAGTTTTATTAATTAACAAAAAACATGGGCAGTTAGAGTTTCATTATGCTTGATTTTTTAAAACGTTCATATTTTGAAGCAACATGTCTTTTAAAGATCTTTCATTAACAAGGATAATAATTTAAACAGATATCATAGTCATGGCATTTACTTGATTAGATAGGGAACATAACAATGCATGCATTTCTTTAACTTGATTTGGTCCTTCACTCACTGAGTGCACCAACACCAATGTCTTAATCCATCTCTATGGGTAATGAGCTCATATCGTGGCCATCGCCACAACTTGTTTTGAGAGAAGATCTCAATGGATGGGGTGAGGGGTTAAGCAGTGAGCTTCTCCCATTATCTTTATTCATATTCATATGCAAAACTTCTTGACATTTAACATTTCTCATATGAATCATCGTGGTAATATAGTGCATGCTATATGATCAATACTCAAGGCAATAAAACATAACATTTGCATCATAGCAGTCGTACCACATTGAAGCATTCATACATGTAATAAATCATTCATTATTATTCATAATATTTCATACATAATAAGATTATAGGTCAAAGTCATACATTATGTGTGTGTCAAAGTCATTAAGTCTTGTTTAATTGAAACATAAGCTTTTAGGTCAAGAATTAAGTTCTCTTAGTCATTTATGAGTAAAAATTCTTAATTATGTGTAATCATCAGTTATATATATTTATCATTGTTATATAAATCTGTTCAGTCTCAATAATTAATCCTTAACCCTCAGAAAAATCTTAATTTGTGGATTGGTCCTTTAGAGTACCATTTTTGACTTATTAGACTTTGAGAGCTAATTTCCATTTCTAGTATGTCTCCATAGAAAAATTAATATCTCTCATTATACTTATTGTTTCAAGAAGATAAAGATATGTTCAAAATCCTGACTCACTCCTCTTTCTCTGAACTTGTTTTTGCAAAATTACACCAAGTGAAATGACTTTTATACCCTTACAAATTCACTCTATTCCAATAGTGTTCAAACAACTCAACCTGCAACTTGTTTTGTGTTTCTGGAATCACGTGCACATTTCTAGTGAATGTATTTTACATCTCCGTGTTCCTTAAAATCTTAGCTTTCCAACAATACCTATTTTACACGTTTTTCATTTCTACATTAAAAGATGAGTTAAGATCAGTGCTTAAGAAAGCTAAACTTTAAAAATTTATATCTCTGCCTAGGGGATGTATTTTTCGGTGCTTTTTTTTGGAGAAGGTTCTTAGGGATGTCAGCTTCCATATATAATTTTTCTGGTATAACCCGATGTACAAGTGTGACACATTTTTGTGTTACTAGCTCAATCAAAACTACTTCCTAGCACTAGTGTGTGTGTATACTACTTCCTTTCAACTCAAGACATAGATTTTCATTATTTCTAGCATGGCCAGTGTATATAGATGTCATTACAGAGACATAGATCATTCCAACATATATTTTGAAGCATGTTCTTCACAGAGAAACTCGTTATGAAGAAATACTCACCCCAATCAGCTGTTCTCATATTTTTTTCACACACTTAGAGAAATACAACAACTTTGGTAAGGAGATGTCACAAAAATTCCATATTATCACTTTCTATATTATTTATTTATTTAATTTTTGGATTGACTTCATATGTTAAATATTTATTTTTGTTAAAATAATATATGAGTTTATTATTAACAAAATTAATATATACTTCATAATATTATTTCATGCAATAGATTCAGCGTAACAATATTTTGTATTATTATAATATTTTTACCTTTTAATTTGATTTGATTTTTGGGTAGAGTTTTCTTTTCCATTTTTGGTAGAGTTAATTTGATTTGATCTGATATACCACTTTTAATTTTTGTTTGAAAAAAGTTTACTCTTTTTATTTGTTTATTATAACGTATCATTTGATCGTCTTATGTAAAATACAGTTTTAAATTTATAATAATTCAAAAATATTAAATCTTATTGTTTTAAGTTCTAAATACTTTAGTCTTATCCTTGTTCGGAATAGTTTAATTTTTGCCCGTCTTGATAGCTTTGTAAGATCATTTATCTCCTATATGTTAAAATCCATCTTTTCTTTAACAAAACATCCTTAATTAGAATTTTTTTGAAATTGTGAGCACTGCACCGTATACTCCCCCATACACAAATTGAAATGTCAGGGCAATAACTTCTGCAACGGAAGAAATAAAGAAAGATGCAGGTTGATTAATTCAACAGTACTAAAACGTCCTTATTTATTTAGTTTAATTTTTCTAATTATATATTGATCATCATAATTGATTAACTCATCATTAGTCCTCATAATATGCAGGTTCAATTACAACTGAAATCTCTCAACATGTAAAATTCAGTTTAAAAATAAAATTAAAAAGTTTGACGAAACTTATTTAGTTAACAATTTTTTAAAAATTGGTTGATGTAAATAAAACGACGAATAAAAAAGTACTTTAACTTTGATTTTAATTGTTCGTAAAAATAGTTTCCAGAAAAGTCATCTTAGTTAAGGTTTTATTTTGTATTAATATTTCTAGAAGTTATAACTCAAATTACATGTCTATACAATAAAATTAAAATTAAATTATATCTTCAGTTTTTGATTCTTTTAGATTAATCTATGAAAGAATTGGGATCACTGCATATAAATTTCTATTCTATTGCAAATTACAATGTCCAAATAAAGTTAGTAATGCTGCAATGAATATTCATATTATATTCCCAATACATCTTTATATCATAAAGTTAAAACTAAACTATATTTTGTCTTCTAGTACTTTTATAAGTATAATTAAGATCTAAAAGTCAAGATTTAAACAAATTGAATTTCAAAAACTAATGAGATTATGAATAAAATTCATTATTATTTTTGGAATTCCACAGTTGATTATTTGTTTAAAGTTAGAGAATTTTATATTTGTATTTTTTTATTTTTTTTAGATTTATATTTTGTGAATAAATGACATCTAATGAAGCAATAAGAAAATAGATTTCAGATTTTAAATTAAATTAATTTATAAAATAATTGAAATTACGTATATTATACTATCTTTATGATTACAAAATTAAAATAAATGAATTGAATAACTTATGCTTAAAATTATTAAAACAATATCATGCTTAAAATTTTTCTTAAACATATCTAAGAGTTGACTCTTTTACATATAACAATATTTTTATTTCATGTGATACCCAAATTATTAAAGTTAAAAATTTGAATATTTATTATTTTTTGGTATGATTTTTTTAGAGGTCCAACTGGTTCAACTAGAATATATATATAGACACACACACACACATACATATGATTAATTGTAATATATATTAAATCATTAACATTAGAGAACAGAGCATACCTTTTTGAAAGCGCATCAACAACCACATTATCCTTACCTTTCTTATGCTTCATCAGATACGAAAATTGCTCAAGGAACTCAACCCACTTGGCATGCCTCTTATTTAGCTTGCCTTGTCTTTTTAGATACTTCAAGGACTCATGATCACTATGAATCATAAATTCCTTAGGAAAAAGGTAATGCTACCATGTTTGTAATGCCCTTACTAATGCATACAGCTCGTTGTCATATGTGGGATAGTTAAGAATAGCACCATTTAATTTTTCACTAAAATAGGCAATTGGCTGCCCTTCTTGCATCAAAATAGCCCCTATTCCTATGCCAGATGCATCACATTCCATCTTAAAAGATTTAGAAAAAATAGGCAATGCAAGAATAGGTGCATGAGTTAATTTATCTTTGAGGACCAAAAAAACTTACTCTTGTTTTTCACCCCATTTAAATCCCACATGCCTTTTAATTACTTCATTCGCAGCCAATGTACTAAAATCTTTAACAAACCTTCTATAGAAACTAGCTAAGCCATGAATGCTCCTTACCTCACTAACATTCTTAGGAGTTGGCCACTCTTGAATCGCCTTTACTTTCTCTTGATCAACCTATACTCCTTGTGAGCTAACAACAAAACCAAGAAAAACTACATGGTTTGTATAGAAAACATATTTTTCCATGTTAGCATACAATTTCTCATGCCTAAGAGCTTCGAACACATGCTTCAAATGCGTTACATGCTCATCAAAAGATTTGTTGTAAATCAAGATGTCATCAAAATAAATAACAAAAAATTTTCCCAAAAATTTCTTAAGCATATTATTCATCAAAAATGCATGAAACTGCTAGTGCATTTGCCAATCCAAATAGCATAATTAACCATTCATAAAGTCCATATTTTGTCTTGAAGATAGTTTTCCATTCATCACCCTATCTTATCCTGATTTGATGATACCCACTTTTAAGATCAATTTTAGAAAACACACAAGTACCATGCAATTCATCCAACAAATCATCTAATCTAGAAATGGGATGTCTATTGTAACATCCTCCCAAGTACAATGTCATCCTTAAGTCATGACATCAGACTCAAGAGTTGTTACTTATAAATTAGCGGACTTTTCTTAAATATCTATAGCCAATTTGATTGATTTGCGAGATAATTATGTCATAATTCTATTGAAGTATATATATAGCAAGAAAAACCAAAACATTTATTTAATACAAGATTAAGTACACAATGGAAGCTCTTCTATGAGCTTAACACATTTGTTCTCTATTATATTTACATATATATAACCAAAATAAAGTTACAATAAAATAAATACATCCACTACTAGACTACTGCAACTCCAGTGTAGTTTTTCTTGTAGTGTCTTCATTGTTGTTTGGGTCAACCTGGAGACGACACGGGAACACACAAAATATGGGTGAGAATTATACAATTCTCAGTAGGGCAACTCCCCTAATACACAATCATAATGTCATCATCACCGCCCCAGCCACTTCGGTTTATAAAAAAAAAATGATCAAGCATTACATAATAACGGTTCATTTTTAAAGTTCCAAATCATATTTCTAAAATGGGTTATTTTTAAGAATCAATCACTTTATACACATTTATCACAAGCTCATAATCATAGTAAATAATGTCAATCAAAATGATTTGATATGATACAAATATATATATATACCAAATGTAGGGAAATTATCTTTAATTGCCCTTGCTAAATCGAAGAGGATCTCATCTATCTTTATTTTCCCTCGATAAGTCAAAAAGATCTCATTTTTCTCTCTATTTGCCCTGGACAAATCGAAAGGATCTCATCTCTCTCTATTTGCCCTCGACAAGTCGAAAGGATCTTATATTTCTTTATTTGCCCTTGACAAGTCATAGAGGATCTCATATTTCTTATTTGCCCTTGACAAGTGAAAGAGGATCTTACATTTCTTTATTTGCCCTTGACAAGTCATAGAGGATCTCATGTTTCTTATTTGCTCTTGACAAGTCAAAGAGGATTTCATATTTACTTATGGTTATAAAACTTAATTCAATAGATCATTCACTTTCTTTTCCAATGCATGTATAAAACACATATAGGTATTCATTCACATTGTGATTTCAATCATGCCTCATAAACCAATCTTTACTTCCTCTAGTATGCATTTATACATCACAAGTCACATGGCCAAATATTTAACATCAAGTATTCATGTCATACTAGAACCAAAATACCATTCCATTATCAATTCAAGTCTTTGGTTCATTTCCAGCAAGTGGGCAGATTTCACACCATCATAGCACAAATTTATTTGCACATTAAACAATCAATTCAGAGGTTATTAAAATTGTTCAAGACACTTCAATGTATCCCCAAGGTGCTGTGAAAATTTCAGAGCAAAAATAATTCTCTAACTATGTTAACAAAATTAGACAAATTTAGTGGTCAGAAACCACTCAACCTCAACTCAAGAACCAAAACTCATAATTTTTAACCCTAGCAATTTAACCCAGAAAATTCGAAATAAAAATCCTGTAAAACCTCAACATGTTTCTAATACCCTGTAAAAATTTCAAGTGATGATTACATCATTTGATATGGTAACAAAATTAGCAAAATTTTCAGCTTTTGTTCTAACACTTCAGGCAGCATATGCTTAATTTCAGTTGGTGATTTTTCTAAGGCAGTTTGACTCAAAATCAGAACCCAAGAAAATTCGTGGGACTAGGTCAAGAGGTTAGCTCCAACATATATTTTTTTCAGCTCACAAAAATGCCCACAACAAGCCCAGAAAATTCGTGAACAAATACTGCCTATATAAAAACTGAATTTCCAGCAATATTGTTCAAAATCTCTTTTAACAAAAATGATTTCTAACACCATCCAAACACTCCACCAAATTAAACACATCAATATCCATCTATCATGAGTCAATACATCCAGAATATCCTAGCCAATTCAATCAGAAACATTCAGAGTAAAATTGCAAATCAAGAGAATAAATAAAGCCCTACTTGGTCCTTGGAAACTCTAATCCTTTTTCTTAGCTCCCTTCAAGATTTCTCTACCCAATTGTTGATCCAACCCTCTCAAATCCTCTTCTTAGATAGCCAAAACAACAGAAATTATTGATGATAAAGTGAGGTGATGATTCTCTCTTGGTGTTTATTATAAGGATATCAAGTACTAGTCTTAAGTTTGTGCTTTGGTCATGATGTCTTGGTGTTGTAACATGAGTGTTTCAAGCTAGGAATTGAAGCTTGAAGAAGAAAGAATGAAGATGGCTGCAAGGAGGAGACTGCCGAGAATGTCTTGGCTTGTTTGAGAAGGATTAAGTTTGAATTTATCTTGTATTTGTATTAATATTATAATATATAGTTGGATAATTCATAACCTAAGAAAATAAAAGGATGGCTAGGATTGAATCTTGTAAAGCAAGATTAAATCTTGGCCGTTCACTAAGTCAAAGTGGATATACTTCATTATTTGCAGATATTAACTTGCTTTCGATGTTAGAAATTACACACTAAAATTTCTCCGGACGGGTAAAACAGTGTACCTGAGTAATCAAATATTGCCCGAAAAATAATTTCGGGTATAAAATCTTTATTTCTACCTATTTCTAACCTTATTTCCATGTTTTCCCAATTTCGGGCACCTTTGGGTTTTTTTATGTTGGCAACTAAGCACGAGGGTTGCGCTCGTTGCGGGACTTAACTCAACACCTTACGGCACAAGTTGACGACAGCCATGCACCACCTGTGTCCGCGTTCCCGAAGGCACCCCTCTCTTTCAAGAGGATTCGCGGCATGTCAAGCCCTGGTAAGGTTCTTCGCTTTGCATCGAATTAAACCACATGCTCCACCGCTTGTGCGGCCCCCTGTCAATTCCTTTGAGTTTCATTCTTGCGAACGTACTCCCCAGGCGGGATACTTAACACGTTAGCTATAGCATTGCACGGGTCGATACGCGCAGTGCCTAGTATCCATCATTTACGGCTAGGACTACTGGGGTATCTAATCCCATTCGCTCCCCTAGCTTTTGTCTCTCAGTGTCAGTGTCGGCCCAGCAGAGTGCTTTCGCCGTTGGTGTTCTTTCCGATCTCTACGAATTTCACCGCTCCACCAAAAATTCCCTCTGCCCCTACCGTACTCCAGCTTGGTAGTTTCCACCGCCTGTCCAGGGTTGAGCCCTGGGATTTGACGGCGAACTTAAAAAGCCACCTATGATCCCTCTAATCCAGTCCATATAATGTCTTTTTCAGGGGCTAGAGGAAATCCATCTCAAGTACACCAATTAGTGGGTATGAGAGGATTAATGTCAGATCCACAAGGACAAATGATTCATTTATTAACTCAGATATTTTTATTAACTCATATATATCTATTTTAGAATAAGAAAAAAAAATTCTTTGAATGTAATACTAAATTGGTGAAAATATATATAATTAATAATTAATTAAATAAGAAAAATGAAAAATAAGAATAAAGAATATAATAATAAAATAAATTATTCATTAAAAACTATAAAAGAGAAAATTAGAGCCTAATATTGCTTAGGTTTGCTTAATTACGTTATGAAGCTCAAAAACACTATTCCATGGACAAAGTCGTAATTTTACAAAAAAACTGCCCGAGACCACTGGAACTTAAACAGACACTTTTAAACATGTAAAAACATTGTTTTAAACCTTCGGGGAAAGTTTTGGGCTCAACGGCACCTTTACCCGCGTAAAAATGCTATAGGGGTATTTTGATCATTTTGACCCGAAACTGCAGAAAATGAGGTTTTCGCTTCCGAAACCATTCTAGGGCCATCTAATCCCCTTCAAACATTGAGTTAGCCCTTCAAGAACTGCCGAGCCGGCCATCCTCAAAATCCGGGCAGAAAATGACCTCAGGGGCATTTTGGTCATTTTCCTCTCAAACAGAAAAATCGGGGCGTTACATAAATGGCAAGCCTCCATAGGCACCACATCACACAAAACTGTATCATTATACTTTTCTATGGAGAATTCCACCACTTATAGTCATTTCACCATCCTCACTAAGTCATTGAAGCTTATATGGCCGTGGATGTGGCTTAGTCTCCAAATTCAGTTTTGAGACCATTCTTTCACTAGCAACATTAGTGCAGCTCCCTCCATCAATAATCATAAAACAAACCTTCCCTTGGATGATACACCTTATATGGAAAATATTTTCCTTTTGGGTTTCATCCAAGTCCTTTGCTTGGTTACCTAATAGCCTCTTTACCATGAATAAATCTCCTTCAGGTGCAATTTCCTCATCATACTCTTCCTCACTTTGTGGTGAAGATTCTGAGGATGATTCACTAGTGATTTCCTTATCTCCTTTAAGCAATATAGTATTCTTGGTTGGATACTTCAAAGCTATGTGACCTTTCTCCAAACACTTGAAGCATTTTATCTCACTACTCCTTGTCTTTTTAGGGGTCTCATTGGATTTGAATTGAGTCCTTTGAGGTGCAACCATGGGATTATTAAAAGAAATACCTTCCTTCTTATTTATTTCCTTCTAACTAGTCGTTTGACTTGTGCGATGCATGGAGAGATAATAAAAAATAGTTTTGTTGATTACTATAAAAAATAAAGAATAATTTATTTACATATATCTAATAGAAAATTGAGTATATAAATTTATCTTAAAAGTAAGTTAATAGTTAAATAATTACATAAGTGGACAAAAATAAATGTGTCATTCTATTTTATATCTTATATTAAATATCATGCTTATAAGGTTAAAAATATCTTGATAGATGACCTATAACTAACAATCAAGAGCCTATTTTATGAAAATTTTGCACATTTTAAAAGTCAAAATTGTTGAATAAAGAAAGAAAATAAATGGATAATTTTACTATATTATTAATCATTTATAGGGATGACAATGAGTATTCATAGGAAAAGGGACCTATCCCATGCCTCCTGTCACTGTTTAGAATTTTGTCTCTCATCTCCATCACCATCCCCATCTCCCTTATGGGTCCTCATTTCTCATTTCTCATTTCCAATGGGGATTTTGAATCCCTATGGTATTCAAGGATTTATTAATAAATTTCAAAAAGAGAAAAAAATTAAAAATATTTTATAATTTGAAACATAAATATCCATAATAATAAATACTATTAATGCAACATAATCTAAATTAAAATTAAAAATATATACAAAATATAAATATAATAAAAATAATTAAAAAATAATGATATATTATCTCTGTCCTTATCCCGTTTAACAAATGGGGACTTAGCCCCCATAAATCATTCCTATGAAGTTGAAATATGTGTTAATTCCTTTCCCTATTGGATAATTCCCGTGTGTACCTATTTTTATCTTTATTTTATTATCCCTATCCGTTTATATCATTTTAGTAAATTAAAATATTTAATTTAAAAATATACAATATATTTTCTAATTAATGAAAATAGTACATAAATTTAATTTATATGATTTCAATTACACGTTTTTTCCTTATACATCATTTTAATAAATTAAAATATTAATTTTAAAATATATGTTATAATTAATAAAAAATATTTATAATTATAATTTATATAATCTTAATTATTAGAGTAGTATATAAATTATAATTTTTTTCAATAAAAAATAATATGATTATTTACTTTTTTAAAACTTAATAAATATTTAATATCATTATCAAAGAAGTGTAAATTATAGAATTGATTTTTTTAAATATTTTAGTGTTAAAAAATTGAAGATTTTTTTTCAAAAAAATTAATATGAAAAAATTATGGAATTGATATATTGGAATGTTTAAATTGTAAAAAATTAAATAGAAAATAGAGAGATATGTAGATAGATAATTTTTTTTATTATGATTTCCAAAATTTTTCCTCTATTTTTATGCACATCCCGATCATAGGTCGCTATTTTTCACTTCACATGGAGATTTGAATCTCTATTAATATTAATGAATTTATTAAAAAAATTTAAAAATAAAAAATTTTAAAAATACTTTGAACTTCAAAACATAAATATTTAGAATAACAAATACTAATAATGCAACATAATTATAATAGGTTTGTTATCATTAATACTATAATTATATATATAAAATTTTTATGGTATAATATATTGAATTATAATTTTGTTTATGCTATTTTTTATTTTTATATTGATTTTGTTAATGATAAAGAGATATGAAGGTATGATTAGAAAAAATAATTGATAATTAGAAGGTAAATTAAATTCAAAAACTTACTTTAAGTGTTAAAATTATGAAAACGGTGGGGTATAATTTTCTTATAAATATACATGGAAGACTTTTTACGTAATGAGTCTTAAATATTAGTATTATATCAATTATTATCATATTGGATTAAGAATAAATTTAGTATAAATTAAATTTTGAATTATTATCATTTCAAAATCAATCAATTAGGAATTTGTTAACAATTTGATCTACCCATTTTCTTTAAAAAAAATATATATTGATCTTAAAGCTTATTTATTTGAAAAATATTTTCTTTATAATTTTTTATATTATCTTCATAATGTGAGGCTATTAATGGTTCTTAATTTAGTTATAAATCATAATTATATTAACATGGGTTCTGTCTTATTGCAAATTATAATATTTAATGATTGTAATATCTAATTTAATTTCATATGAAAAGTAATTCATAAGAAAATTATAAATTAAGTTTAAAAAAATCTTTAGATATAAACATTGAGAAAAGTAGGGCCTAAATCATTATATGAATAACATGTAAAGCCTAAATCCTATATGAATGAAATGTGTAATACTTTTCATGAAATGAGTCTGAAACATTAGTATAGTAGATTTATACAATCAATAAATTTTATACAGAATCTTAGTCATTAATAATTTCTAATTATAAATAAGATTCTGATAAATCTCTATTATTTTTTTCTTTTTAAAATTTTCTCCAATTTTTAAAATTTTTTTCAACACTAACTTTTTTTTTTCAAAATTCATTCAAATCTTTTAAAGAATAAAATTATCAAAATTTTCATGAATTGTATGATTGATTTTTTTTATCAAAATTATTTGCAAGAGTTCAGAGTTTGTTGAAAGTATAATTTTATGGCCATCTCAAGTGATCCCAGGATTTTATTTTCACTTGCATACATATATAAATTTTTTTTTATTGAATTAGTATATTCTTGGTCTCCAAATTATTAAATTAGTCTATATATGTAACATCCTAATTTTTAACCCAATACTCTAGAACATAATTAGGTTAATCATTAGTCTGTTACATCATAGCTTCCTTATTACTTTAAAATACTTAGCGGAAATACTGGTAAAATTTTTTTTGAATTATAAAAGAAAAGTGAGAGCCGCGCGACACGTTAATTAATAATGCACGAAAGGTAATAAAACAAGTATCGCATTGCAACATGACATAAGCAAGTAAAGGCACACCATAATAACATTGAACTGCATATTTATATAATATATGATATGCCCACTTAGGTAGAGTGGGACTTAGTTTAGTACAACTAGAATAAAAATACATAGAAATGAAAGTACAACAAAGGTGATAAAAGAAACTCTCCTAACTCTAGTGCGCCTACACATAGATAGCCTTAAGACAAAAGGGGCTATCCGTGCCTAGTCAAAGCTCGGGCGCCAAAATGCGATGGTCGTCTCCTATTGCGGGCCTCTCTAGAAAGGAGGGATGTACCCGATCCACTGGGCGATCTCGGCCGGAGTGGCAATGCGCTGCATCGGTCGAGCGTGAGCTCCACGGTGGGGAATCATCCTCACCCGTCCTCCACGTACTGGCTGAGCGGCGGAAGCCTCGCTACCCTCCCCAACATCCATCGGCACAGTGGGGGAAGATCCCTTGGAGGGTACCTGGGTGGCAGAGTCCTCCCAAGGGTCCGTCTCGGAGAATGATGAGGGCGAGTGGGGTACATACTGTGGGTAGTCCCGGATGGCAGAGGCCGTCGGTGGGGTGCGGCGGATCTGCTCCTCTTGAGAGCATGCGCGCTCGAACACGAAGTCGTCGCCGTAGGGTGAGACAGGAGAGAATCGATGGCTATGCACGGGGTGACTAAAGGGCCGTCCAACGAACATAAACACTCGAATGACGCAACGGCCCACAAAATGGTATGACCCGTGGTCCGGATCATGATGAACCTCCCAAGTTAGGGTGTCCACAAAAACCACGAACGTCGCCATCTGAAGACGTGACGGAAAGAAAGAGATAGAGGAAGTGAGAATCTTGCTAAAGAATCTCAGTGGGGCCTCCTACTACCTAGGTGTCATCATCTACGTCCTCAAGAACCTTGGGTTTAGTAAACGAAATAAGTGAGCATGCATTAAGTCCATTTTTAGGTTCTAAATCATAATTTAGCCAAGGTCCATTCATTTTAGCATGATTCTTAATGTCATGGATGCAAACATATTAAAGGATGTATGCATGGCTCTACTTGATACAAGAATAATCATCATATCTTTAAGATCATCATAATAGTGGCATAAAGTGGCAATTAAATTCTCTTTGTGACATAATCATCACAACTTCCTCATAGGCCACCCTAAAAGACAAGCGCTCTAGGGGTGCTCAGCCGAACCAGTGTCACCCAGAACGTGTCGCATCTCTAGGTTATGAGCTCATACCTTAACTAGTAGTCACTAGTTCTTACTTATCAATCCCGATAAGCGTAACATAATCATAAACATAATCCCGACTTATCCAGTACGGACTATGCGGCATTTCTTGGGGGTGCTCGGCCGAACCGGTGTCACCCAAGAATTAATCTTGGTACCGATGTCATATGAGTTCTCTGGAGGTGCTTGGCCGAACCGGTGTCATCCGAGGACCCATCTTAGTACCTCATAAAAATTTCATAGGTTTTCAAAAACTTTCTGAGTCCTGAATTTGTCAGAAATTCGACGGCATAACTGCGGCATGCCGAATTTCTTCCAAATCCTTCTTTATGCCACATGAGTCAATCAAACATGCATCCTTCATCATAATTTCATGCATTCACATAATCATCCTCATACTTTCACAAGCAACATTAAAAGTTCATTATGCACTTGGTCCTACGGTATTTTATGCTCTGACCCTTACGGACCTTAAACTTGTGATGTAGTTAATCTAACATCTTCTATCAAACTTTTATGCACCTAAGGGTTCTCTTCTAACAAATCTGATTATTCATTTGTGATCTCTATTAAATCTGAACAACATCACTCCTTAGGGGCAGCGTTATAAACTTATGATTACGGGGTTCTAGAACTTGCGTTTTAGACCCTTTCTTGGTTGTGTCTTTGCCTAAGGCGCTATAAGTTAAACCTAAACCAATTATGAGTCATTCCTATATCAAGGAACTAATTTTAAACCATGTTCTCTACATTATAAGGTTGCTGGACAGATTCTAAGAATTAAATGTTCTAAGAGTTCTAGAATTGCGGTTTTACGGTTTACTAGTTACTAGTTACTAATTTCTCTATAGGTGCTAAAATTCAATCCTACTTCAAATGTAACCAAATTTTTCATGATTAAACAATCCTAATCTGATTATATTCCCATTGAAACAGTTTGGGCAGTGTCCATAAATAAATGGGATAAAACTATGCTAAATCTTGACTTTACGGTTTTTCTAGAAAGCTAGTTTCTTTCCTAACTTGCATAGAAATGTTCCTACTTCATCATACATAATCTTTACTCATTCAAACACATCCAAACATCATCACATGGCAGCAAACACATCATGGAAGAACCGAAACATTAAGTCCTAAAAAGAATACATAACTTGATATCTTAAAACACATAAGTTGCTAGTTTCTCTTGGAATCATTTTCAAGACTTCTAAAACTCTTTTGCAAACCATTTTATTTTGTGAAAGGGACTAAAAACATTCTTAGGTCAGTGACCACTTAATCCCTCCTTCAAAAGAGTTAAATTCTTAGAACCTTGTTGGTCTTGAACTCAAACAAATTCATGAGATTTAAAAGGATTCTTAAAACTTGGCTTATTGGTCCTTGAAGCTAGATGAAACTCATTCCAAGTTCATCATCACCACAAGGCCGAAATCATGCATTCAACGAATGCTCCCTCATTAAACTTTAACTTGAGATAAAATGGGCAAGTCTTTGAGCTCTAAGATCTTTTAAGTGATGACATAATTTAAGCGTGCTATGCACTTCATTTTTATTCTTCATTACAAAATAAAGTGAGAGCTTAAAGTAAACGTGCAAGACTTGAATATAAAAATGCAAGGCTTAAAATAAATATGCAAGACTTGGAATATAAATATGCAAGGCTTGAAATAAATATGCAAGTTCTTTTCTTTATTTTAGTGCTCTAGGCCCAGCAACAATCGACTTTAAGGCTGAAATAGAAAGGCTTTGAGATTTAGTTAGGTGATAGTGCAAGTTTTCATTTTAAATCTTTACGTTCCTTAGTGATAAAAGTAAATATGCTAAGCAAGAATGTAAATATGAGATGCACTCCATTCTTTATCCTTTAACTTTAAGTGATGGCTTGGAAATTAAATATGAATACAAAGCTCAAAATAAACATGCAATGCATAAGCTTGAATTTAAATATGAATGCTAGTTCATTTTATTTCTTATTAGAGCTCATACAAGACTTTAAAAGAACTCAAACCTCAACCCAAACTTATCATGACAAGATAAAGTAAAACAAGAGTGAACCTCAAGGGTTCTTTGAAACACAAAGTTTCTTTTCTTGGATTGTAAACATAAATAACATTTTTATTAAAACTCAAGCTCTAGAGGCCTCATTGTGATGAACACATAGTCATCATCTAGAAGCTCTCATCATCAAGCCATTGTGAACTTCCTTGGCCAATATGGCCGAAACTTTAAAGAAAGAAAAGGAAGAAGAACCGAGATTGTTGGAGAAGAAAAGAAACATTTGGAACTCTAGAGACCATAATCTTGATAATGCATTAACACTAACATCATGAGCTCTCATCATTGAGTTCATGTTAACCATTTTAAAACATCTTCAAAGTGAAAGGTTTCAAAGATTCAAGAAGAAAACTAAAAACATCTTTAACTCAAGAACAAAGATTAAGCTTTAGAGATTGTTCAAGTGATGAACATCATCATGAAACTCTCATCATCAAGCTCTCATTCCTTTGAATCTCAAGCCTCATGGCCGAAAAACAAAGAGGAGTGGAAGAAGAAAAGAAGTTCTAAGAAGGATTCAAGAGAAACTATGAACACTTAAAGAAATTAAGAACTTTAAATGAAAGAACTCTTGAAAGAAAATCCCTACCTAGTGATTAGGAGGTTGGAATGAGAGAAGAGGATGAAGAACTTGAAGAACTTGAAGGCTTGAACTTGAGAGAAAAAGGAAACTTTGAAGTGCTCTTTGAAAACTTACACTTAGCAAATGAACCCAAAATGATACAAGTTCACCCAAGCAAGCTATTTATAGAGAAATGAAACAAATGAAGGGTGCAAATGAAGAGGAAGGCTTCGGCCATTACAACCCATGGGCAGCCCCCATGAGTTTCATGAGGTGAGATAATGTGGTCTTGAGACATGGTGAGGTATGGTTCAAAGTATGGTGAGGTATGGTTCAAGGTATGGCTTCAAGTATGGTTCTTTGAGTGAAAAATAATTCAACATGTGTAGTAATTGAGAGAGAGAGGGCCGAAATGCATCAGCCATGGGGGGAGGGTTTCTTGCATTTTAATTCTGGTTTAGAGTTGTGTTTAGGTGTATCTTTGATTAGGATTAAGATTAGGAATTTGTAAGAAAGTGTTTAGGTGAGAAAATGGGTAATCAAGGTTGTCAAGACATAATTAAGGAGTGTTCTTGCATCATTAGTGAGTTATAAATTCATTTTAGTGTATAAACAATTCTAGACACAATTCCTTGATTTAAGGAATTAGAGAGAGAAAACACTATTCAAAATTCCAAGAGTGAAATCTTGAGTTTTAGAAAAAAGATTTAAATCTAATCTAAGAAATCTTAGGTTCTAATTAATTTTAATAATTTATTTTGACTCTAGATTAATTATGGAAATTAATTAATCTTCGATTAGAGCCTAATATTGCTTAGGTTTGCTTAATCACATCGTTAAGCTCAAAAACACTATTCTAGGGGCAAAATCGTAATTTTGTACTAAAACTGCCCGGGACCACCGGGACTCAAACAGATGTTTTGAAACATGTAAAAACATAGTTTTAAACCTCTGGGGAAAGTTTCGGGCTCAAATGGCACCTTTACCCGCGCAAAACGCTATAGGGGTATTTTAGTCATTTTGACCCGAAACTACGGAAAATGAGACTTTCGCCTCTGGAACCACTCAAGGGTCATTCAATCCTCTTCAAACATTGAGTTGGCCCTTCGAGGACTGCCGGGTCGGCCATCCTCGAATTCTGGGCCGAAAATGACCTCAGAGGCATTTTGGTCATTTTCCACTCAGACAGAAAATTGGGGCGTTACAATATATATAATCAAATAATGTCATCACTAATGACACAAAAAAAATCTGCCTTTAAATAATTAAATTCATCATAATCTTATTGTTAGTAAAAAAGGTAAATGATATAACCTAGTGCATATATTTTGCATCTTTCTTATAATTTATATACTTAATTTTATAAATTTAATATAATAGTATTTAAAAGAAAATCACCATCCGTATCAAATATAAAAATTTTAGATGTGAAATTAATACTAAAATTGTAAAATTAATTTATCAATATAATTCATGATTTTAGTATCGCAATAATTAAAGATATTTAATTAATGTAATGCAGTCCTATTATTAAATACAAATGATTATCAATGATATGCTAATAATATGTAATAATTGCAATTTTATTTTTTTAAAAAATTAATGAATAACTTCTTAAAAGATGTGGACCCTAAAACATTTTTATTATGATACGTGTAAAACTTTCTCTCAAACGAGTTTGAAATATTAATATTATAGATTAATATTATAGATTTGAAGAATTGAAATTAGAAAAACTCCTCCTCATGGTACCCTTCCTCTTGAGTTGCTACCCTACTTTGGTAGCTTGATGTACCAAGTCTTCCAACTCCACATAATTTTGTAGCTCAACCACATCTCTAATGTCATTATTCAACCCATTCAGAAAACGTGTCATAGTAGCCTCCCTATCAGTGTTTTAAAACTTGGACTAGATCGGTCGGTCCGAGCAGCACAACAGATCGGAGTTGCAATAGAACTAGCGTGAACCTCTTCAACTCGCCGATTTTTCATAAGAACCAGTGACCCAGTACCGGTTACCAGTTCACATAAACAACAATCTCAAAAAAAAAAAAGCCACTTGCCATCGCCTTGCAACGAAAGGGTGGTGCCGTGCACTACCGCTTTAGATTTACTGTGATCATACTTGCCACTCACCCATAACCTCAGATCCGCCGCTTGCTACAGCTGCTGTGCCTTTGCAGCATCTCAAACCATCGCCTTGTAATGGGTGGTGGAGAGTGAAAATGAAAAAATCTGTGAGTGTGTGTAAGAGAGAAAATGAAATGAGTTCAGGATGGAATGATGAACAGACATGAAGAGGGAGGGGTTGTGCGGCGGCTACATATGAGAAGAGAGAGGGAAAAAGAGAGTGTTATATATGAGACAAAAAGTTAGGGTTTGACCAATTATAAGTGGCCATTTTTTGTTTGAAAATAAACATTTATTATGGGTCAAAGCCCAAAACGTGAAACACTTGCAACTAGCTTACAGATGAACTTAGCTAGGAAATCAAAATAGGTTGGGAAATCATGACCGAAAATGAAAATTGTGTTAGGAAATTACAGCCTTCATGTGATATGTTTATTTTAGATATGTGAATTTTATAATTTAAATAATTATTCATGTAGACAATTATGCATGCTTACATAAATATATAAATATATATAGCATTTGAATTTTTATGTTGTGCTAAAGATTTAATTATTTATATTATTTATTATATTTTTTAAAATTTTTATATATTTATTTAGTTATATTCGGTTCAACCAATAACCCAGTGACCCGATGTCTCAATTGAGTCGATCATCGAGTCGGGTTTGAAAACTATGCTCCCTATCTTCATTCGCGTTGGCTCTAATTAAAGACACCCCCACTACTACAAATTAGGCACTCAACGACACTTCTCTCATGGCGATTGGGAGAATGGGTCATCGGTGACCGTGTTGAGAAGCATTTCCCTGCGGTTGGAGGAACGGCCGTCGGTTCTCTTCATTAATAAGTGAGTTTCACACTATTCCTCTCCCTCGTCCAATCCAGAGACCTTCAATCCCTAGTGATTTTTCACGCTTCTCAGTTTTCACACTCACTCAATCTCCCTCTTGCACTTGCTCCCTAGTTCCTCTCTCTCAAAACATCTTCAAACCCAATCCCTTTCTCTCGCTCAAAATGAAACGTGGCTAGGTAAAATAGCTATGTTCCCTCATCACGGTTTCCTCATGCTCAGTTTTTCTCTTGCTCTGCTCCATCTCGCCGTGGCCAAGTCACATATTCCTGTTCACATCATCTTCAGTTCGTGACTTTGCTTCATCATCAGCTACAAGTATGCCTCTGTTCTCTCTTGTGGAATTGTTTTCTCAAATTGCATTAGTTGAATCTCAAATCCCTAATACAAGTTTTTTCTTCTTTTTTTCTCAAATTGCATTAGTTGAATCTCAAATCCCTAACCCTTCTATGCTAGCTGTGTGAATGAATGTGAATGTACTACCTGATAGAATGCCAAAGTGAAAATCCTTTTCTCTATTTATGGTTTGAGATTTTGAGATGCGATGCTTATCCATTGTTGTTATTCCTTTGTTCATTATGTGTTTGGATTATCTAGAGCTTTATAACAGCAATTGAATGTAGGTTTTGTGGCCTATTTAGGTCATGGTTAGTTAGATTTTGCTAACGTAATGCTCAACATGTGAAACCATAGCCCACTAACTAGCACCAATGGTTAGATTAGAATTTACTGTCATCTGTCCTTAATTTGTTTGTAGCTGTAGGGAAATAAACTATCTTTAACAATATGTTTCTTGAATTATAATGTTGTTATTTGGGGTTTGTTACTGAGATATACAAGACTTAATTGAGAAATCCATTAACATAGATCTATAAAGCAAATTGAAATAAGTCTGTATCAGATGATGCAAAAAACTGACAAGATGAAAAGAATGAATTAAATAATTTGGTTTATCAAAGAACTTTGGATATTTGGGAGAAGGAAAAGAAACGGAAACTAAAAAGAGTGTGTTGATAAATTTCCCTTTATGGTTTAATAGAAAAATATACAAGGTATATATATAGAGCTGACAAAGAGCCCAATATTTACAGCTCAAAGGATAAAATCAAATCTAAAAGAAACTATTGGAGTGGAGAGCTTCAATGTTGGTAGTTCATGTCTAAAGCAAAGTGGATTTCTAGCACTTATGAATACTAGAGCTTCTTTTACATATCTTTCCAATAAAGTTTATAAAACAAACGTTTTGGAGGAAGTTGTTTTATATCCATGGTTGTTATGATGCAATCTATAATATAACAACCTATTCCTCAGTAGTATATATCATGACATTTTTGAAAAAAAAATGGAAATTGGACTTATTTATTAGGAAAATTTTATTGGTTGATGCACTAATTTTTCTTTTTGAAGTAAGTATCCATTTTCTGTATAGCAGTCTTTCCTTATCCAATTTGCTTCCTTTAAATACAAAAATTCTAATGGTTAGTGTATGGCATTATATTGAATGGTGCAATAGCCTCATGAAACACAGTTCTTTGTTCAAGGCCAATGTAGGGAAAGAAAAGCTTAATTAAAAAAAAAAAAACTCTATGGATTGAAGTTGTTAGCAAACTGTGTGGAATGGTTAATGGCTATCCCATTATAGAATTCACGATGTCTAAGAATGAAGAGTTCCATTTATTATCTTTTCCATGGCTTATGTATTTGGGATTGATTTTGATGTGTTGTATTTTTTTATCTAATCATTCATGTAATCTATCCTCAATCTTGAAGTCCTTTGAAGCCTATCACTGTATTCCCCTGAATAGAAGAAGAAGTTGTCTCTCGCTATTAACCCTCTTTTGGTACTTCTTATTTTCTTTAATTTTGCTATTTTGATGGGCTATTTTGGCACATATTAATTGTTCTATTATTTCCCTTCTCTTCCTCCTCCTTCAAATTACATTTTTAGTCTCAATTTTGACTTATAGTTGCTCTATTTTTTTTTCTCCAGATATCTCAACTGAAAGTATGATTTGCAATTTAACATATGTTAACCATGCATGGCTTTTCTAAAATTGCATCCATTAAAGTGCAGTTTGATAGAAACTTATGATTTAGGAAAGCTTAGCACATACGCATTCCTTGGTTATTGTTATCTTGGACATGCACATATTAATTGTTGTCTTACAAAAGAGGCTTTAATCCGACTAAATCTTTTGCACATTGCAAAATAACAATAAAGTTTCTAGAGGATATTGTATATGACTATAGGAGTTGCAGTCTTATGGTAAATATCCTTTGAAGTTGGTAACATGGCATTATACTCTTTAAACATTTGAGCAGTCTTGATGTCATGTATTAACTACAGGCCAAAAAAAATTAGGCTGGACTACATGGATGTAGAAGCGCTAAAAAAGCTTAACAAGAACAAGAAACTTATGAAGAAGCTTGTCAAGAAGTACCATGCTTTTCTGGCTTCTGAAGCTGTCATCAAGCAAATTCCTTGCCTTTTAGGACCTGGTTTTAGCATATTCATAATTGTCTATGTTCGTCAATCTTAGAATTATGGAACTTCAGTTTTTATGATTTTGCAAGATTATAAATACTTGCGTGTTTTGTTTTATAACTTTGTAAGAAGTTTACATGTTTGAGACATATAAGACATTGTGATATATTATCTATTATAAGACACTTTCTTTTATAAGTAATGAGTAATTGTAATTTTAATATTTGCATTATGTTTGAATTTTGTGGATGTTTGAAAGTATCTATAATAGAAAGTTATTGTGATTAGATTTATGAGAAAGAATATAAAATATGAAGGGTTAAAAAAATTTTATTTTGTTTTTAGCGGCGGTTTAAACCGCCACAGTTATAAACAAAAATATTAATCACCATATTTTGCGGCGTTTTGAGACCGCCGTCAACTTATTCAAGTGGTTTAAGTAGTCATTTTTTCACTTGCATTTCACGACGATTTGTGACCGCCACTAAAGGACCAAGTTCCTTTTGCGGCAGTTATTCCAACGGTTGGTCCAAACTACCACAAATACCTTGGCAATGGTTGACATGGCGGCGGTTTGAGAACTGCCGTGACTGGAATTTAGAGGCGGTTCAAACTGTAGTGAAAGGTAAAAAAAAAAAAACTACTGCTAAGCTGCTTTTTCGTGGTAATGTCCATCTCCTTGTCATATCCATCTACACTCATACTACCTTCTGTTAGTCTTTGGAGCTTGTTATAAAGGTCCCTGTGATAATAGGAAGGGACAAATCTCCTTCTCATCAACTTTTTCATTTCAACCCAAGTACCCTCCAAAGGTTCTTAATATCTAAGTCGCTCTTTTTGCATTTGGTCTATCTAAATGAGAGCATAGTCCGTGAACTCCATTGCTACCACCTTCACTTCTTTATCTTTAGTATAGTTATAGCAAGCGAAAAAGTTGTTGGATTACTTTTTCCTTTAAAAGAGGGAATGTTGAGTTTTACCCCCTCTATTTTGTCCTCCCTAGCTTCACCATCATTATCTTTTCTCCCCCTTCCATTAAGCCACCTTCTACCCTCATCATCATCATAATGTCCTTGATTTTCTAACCATTCAATTCTCTCATATAACTCCTCTATATGTTCCTTTATCATTCTCTACATTTGAGCTGTAATAGCCTTCACTAATAATCTATTGTTTCCTTAAGGAGGAAGGTCACCATCACCTGTTCTTGCCATTATTCAAGTAAAAAAAATAAAAGTGAAAGCAATAGGACCTTACCACATTTCTCATGTGTTTATACTCTTAGAGATATATCACTCGTGTTTGTTGCTCTCTAATAGGTGTCACGAAGCAAATTGGGAACGTGACCGGCACGTGAGAAATCCTATCCCCACGTAAGCCTTCTGGGTGATATGTACTTGTGAATGCATACTTTATTGTAAAATAATACTTCAAATAAGATTTTCTTCTAAATCAATATCAATTCCTCTAATTAAAACATAATACTTGTATTCATGAAACTAGAAGTGATATCCAAACTCTGAGAACTTCTGGACCAAAATCATTGATCATAAAATCATAAACTGTGTTATCATATGATATAAATATGAAATCCTGCTCAATCTTTTAAAAAAACTGGATTATAACTACTTAGTCAATCTATTACATAATATAAATCTAAATCAGTGATTGAAATCCATACTTCGATTCTAGTAATATATAAGGAAATACATAAACTTTGAAATTAGCTATAATGTCTCAAATACATGCATGGCTCGAATCCAGCCTGCAAATCTACTAGAGCCCTCTAAACGAACAAAAGCCTAAGCTAAGCCTTACAGCAATGTAAAGCTCACCAAGGGATAGCTACAGCTACTGGACTGGTGACGTAAAGATATCTGCACCTGCAACTATGAGAGGAAGGGAGAAGGGTGAGTCAATGGACTTAGTGAGTGAGCTCTCACCCATCACCCACATGGGACAACCAAGGAATGTACATATAATACCATGCATGCAACAATCATAATCATTTGATATTTAAATATATAATTATATACAAAAGCGTATCTCATTTCATAAATTAATGGACAACAATTGTAAACTTACAAGCGACTTGAAATCATTTTAACTAAAATGGGACAAAGCCTAGGGAAACAATATCTACTGAGTTGAATAAATACATATATAATAACTGAAGTTGTAAAGTCAAATGGTCCCTAGCAGACGAGCTGTGGGTACCTAACTAGGTCTTGTTATCTGTATCTGCTGGGGGCAATATTGTCCTAGGTTAATGATCTCATACAGCCGTTAACTAACTGTCTGTTTCTTGATCTCCACCGTCTAAACTAGTTTGACAAATCCATAGCTGAAAAAAAATGGGTACTCTGTCCCTGGAGAACAAAGCCCCTAAATCTTAGTACACTAGGAGTTCTGGATTCATATAACTTCAACAATCTAACTTTAGCATAACTCTGGTTGTGAGGATCGTGCCTAAGGGATTACCCGTTTGTAGGCAACCTGATCTCAAGCCCACAGAATATGTATCTGGCAATTGCTAAGAATCATATTGAATTCCATACCTCTTGGTACCATAAACTGAAGTTCTAAATTCAAATCTTAAACTATCATAACTTTCCATATACTTGATAATCTAAAATCATAGGTCAAAGCACTAGGATTCGTAATCATAAAACTCGGAAATCATTTAACGTATTTATTCATAAAGCTGGGTCATACTCTTGTTCATATTTCTCTAACATATATATAACTATCTTAACTGAATATTCAAAACATAGCTTGAAATCTAAATCTTGAAAACATAATAGTGTCGTAAACTCATACAACATATTTAATAAAAAGCATAGTTGCTACAACATGTATTTCTCAATAAATTAATTCTTAACCATGTAAAATATTTTTCTAAAGCATATAACATAGCAATCATGGTCCCATGGCTTTGAAAAACTCATTCTTTCATGTGATCATCATAAATCATAATTTTTTTAGCTTGACATAATCATATAAAATCATATTCTATACTTTATCTCATCTCAAATTTCATATTTCACAAATATCATGCATCAAACATAGTCATAATGGCTAAAATAAGGTCATGAGTTTGAACCCACTCACCTGGAGAAAGAGAACAAGAGGGGACAACTCCGGCAGAACTCTGGGGAGTAAGGATGGAGCCAAAGTCTACCATTATAATCATAAAACTCATTAATGATCTATGGATACCTCTAGATTACCCTAACACAACTCTAACAACATTGAGGGAGCACCCCCACTTGGCAACAATGAGAGAAATAACAAAACCTAACCCAAGATTATGAAAGAATGGAGAGAATGGAGACATAATCTAACAACATAAATATACCTTGAGGCTTGGGAGTAACGGATTGGAGAGGATTTGAGAGAAAAGAGGTGAAAATTTGGGGAGGAGGATTTCTGCTCCGTTCTGGAGAGGGAGCCCCTATTAGGGTTTTAAAAAGGGTCAAAAATGAAATAGCGTCATTTTCCTAATACTATGTTGTCATCAGCTGCTCGCTGTAGCGAGATTGCGTGTAAATCTCACTACAGCAAACATGGGGAAGCAACAACTCGATGTAGCAAATATATGTAGCGAGATTCCTAGCTTGCCTGCTCACTGCAGCAAACATAACTCACTGCAGCGAGGCTGTTCTGTAAAATTATGCAGCAATAGCACCACCCAAAGTGCTTTGGCATCTGGGTTGTCTCAACATTCACTTATTTATATTTATTAATTTTAAGTTAATGTCTCATTAACTTTAAAACATAAATTTAAATAAGGAAATAACCCCCATTTGGATTCAAATAAAATATCACAAAAATCAAAATCAACTAATCAAAATCCAAATTTTGGATTTTAGTTCAAATCCGGGAAAACATATGATTTTTCAAACTGGTGGACTCAAAATGAAACATTTAAGGACTTCATAAAATCTGTTAAAAATCAGTCTTTAACTTGTTTTCCTTTGGGGAACAATTACCGAGACTTTTGATCCCAAGAATATGGCTCTAACATATAGCCCTTCAAGAAAGTGTAGGATCCAGACTTAGCGAAATCCAGGACCCAATAACATAGGTTGGTCCCGGAGGACCCTAAGGTTATACAAAACTTGTCCACTGACATGTGTACACTGGGTATTACAATAGGCTTTTGTGCAAAGTGCTCTCTTGCCTTTTACCACTCAAGCTCTCTTTAAATTCTTAATAGATTATCCATGAACACACCAGAGTACTTACTGAAAACTCAATAATGTGATGACAAACAAAAGAACAACTAAGTAATGACAGACTAAAGACACAAAAGACTCAGTAAAACACTTAGGAACTTTATCAAACAAGCGATGCGCACTGAATTTATAGGGAAAAAAATAGCTGTTGTTTTCTCTGTTAAACTTCTTTCTCTCTTTTACTCTTTTTTTTTTACTCTTTTGTTTTCTATTTCAAATTTTTTTTAACTCTTTTTGTTTTCTATTTCAATTTTTGTGTACTTTTGCTTCTAACTCAACAATTAATAATAGCAAGCTGATGCAGAAATTGAGAAAACAAAATGTTGGAATTTGCACTAATTAAGGACAGTTGACAAATAGGTGCTTCACAAATTATAGGAAATAAAAGATTGCAGAAATGTAACTGACTTCAAATAAATCTAGCACCCAATTAACAAAGAGGACAAGACAAACAATGAAATAGACAATGGACACAAAAAGAAACAAAGTTGGACAAGGAAAAAAATTAGTACCAAATTATCCAACCTTGGAACTGAGCTCTGATTACTACATGATATGATGCAAACTCCATGAATCATGCAAGAAGGATCTACTAAGGTTAGGAAATGCAGATTCGGTACGAAGTTAACACAACCTCGTATCTCAAGCTACAAGTCTCGGAATTGGACGATTCAAAAATGAGAAGAAAACTCATGTTCTAAAACACAATTGAGGCACAAGAATCAATTAAATATGATTTGTATATCTTGAGATATGGACAAGGGTTAATGGACATTTCTGAGAGAAAGAATTAAATGTGAATCCTAAAAAGAACAGAAGAAAAAAAACAATGCACCACGATCAACAGATTGATAAACCTAGGAATGTCACAAGGATGAGCACCCATGATAAGTTCAGAGATTCTATGAAGAACCAAGAGAGAGCAAGTCTCACACTTAAAGCAAATATGTTCTGAATTATGATTTCCAAAAGTTAGGGTTTGCCTTCTATAATGGGCAACACTTGACAAGTTTGCTTAGACTTGACCCAACTCAAGTCCATTACAATAAGGCCCAAGACCACCATTATTAGTAAACTAAAACAATAAAAAATAAGAATGTTCAGCCCATTTTAACACGTATTAAAAACAAAAAAAAAATAATACTAGCTAAATAGGCCTTGAAATAAGCTTAAATTCAAAAAAAAGAAAGAAAGAGAAAAAATAAAGGTGCATATTACCCTAAATATAGACGTAGCCTTCATGCTCCATTTTACCAATTTCGAATCAAGTAATTAGATGGAGAAATTGGGCTCAATCTGAATACAACCCTCAAGCCATTATTCCTTCAATTTGCATTAAGCAATTCTCTATCTTAGGCTGCAATTCTTCATGACTTAGGCATGCTTTAAATAGGGTTGTCACAAATTTATTTAGAGCCTCTTTAGCCTTCTTAGATCTCACCTTTGTCATTACACCTCCAAGGCCTTATAATTCATCCTTGCTACATTCCTTAGACTTGCTTCCTTCCATGTCCTCATCAACCACTTATGAATGGAAGATAAAAGTGTGTATTTCATGAATATGAGGCACTCTACAAAAGTTATTAGTATTCTTGTCATTAAAAGATATTTTTGGCTGATAATCCTTATTGATGAAAAGATTTGAATTTAATTATATTGTTAAAAGAAACTTCACCAAAAACGTTGTCTACAATAGTGTTGAATGAACTCTCTCAATGTAACTCCATTGATTCATTTTATTGTCCACAACAAATAAAAAAAAAAATCAACATGTGCTTATTTTATGTAATTTTTAATTCTTATGATAGGTTTTTTAAAAAAATTTATATAAATTCAATAATCACAAAAAAATTTAACAAACCCTTGCAACACAAAGGGTTATTTTCTACTTTATTAATAAAATAAACTTTTGAAATTTCTGTGAACAAAACTGAAGAACCACAACACAGCTAATACCAAAATTAATTTTTGTGTGGACATGACAATATAACTCACATTTGATAATTTGCTTACTCGACTTTTAGGTGTAGCAAAAAGACAAGATGACACATGCTTTTACTATGGTACGTGATGATTATAGATTATCCATTATGGATCATAGCTATAAATTAATTTTAAAAGTTATAAAAATTAAAAAAATTGTCATTAAAAATGAAAATTTTTAATTTGGGTTTATATACCATTGTAAATGCTATCTTACCAGGTTGGTGGTTCAAAATTTACTATATATGGTGTCGATGCATACAGTTTACCCCCACATATGATAACAACTCCACCTAAAATGAAAGTACGTTTCACTCCCAAATTAATGAGGGTTCTCATCGGCATAACCCAAGCTTGGCCATCCAACATCAACTCCTGAAGCCACCATCTGGTAAGATGTATGTTGTTTACAAGGGTAGAAAGCCAGGACTACATTTGTCGTGGCATGGTTGTCAAGCTCAGGTTATCGATTTTAGTAGAAACCTTTATCAAGCTTGTAAACCTAGTGTTAGCTCTAAAAGCCTTCAGAAAGCATCAAGATAATATGTTTTGAATGACAACAAAACCAATTTAAGGAAAATATTTTGCAGAATGAATAATGTCTTTCTTGAATTTCTTAAAGTAGTAAATAGGTTCTTTCATTAGCATAACATGACTCCATTAGCAAGAATAATTTCACTTTACATGTGCAAACATGATTTATCTCATATTAAGATATAAGAACTAAATGGAAGTAATAATTATATTATAAATCAAGCATATACATGCCTAACGAATTGAAGAAAAACAACCAATATAAGAAACCAAGACTCAAGACTTCAAGAAATAGCACTGGACGTCAGAAAGTACACTTAGAATGAAGATATCAATCAAACTCTGAAGCCAAAGTGTTCTACAATCTTCAATCATCATGTTCGCAATCTTTAATCATCAACAAGCTCTAATTGAAGACTAGAAGACTGAAGATTCATCAAGAAACTGATACCACACATCAAAAGCTCACTTAGCAGTGAAACAATGCACTCTACAAGAAAATGAGGGAAATTTGAAATTTAAATTCAAAATCAAACCAAGTTACAGACTAGCATGTCATCTCTTTTGCCAGCTTGCTCAACTACCCTAGCTTTTAGAAGGAGAGTTCAGAAACCATGTTTAGAGAGTAAAAAGTAGTTTCTGAAGGGTCATTAGAAACCTAAACTTTACAATGGCTTCTGCAACAGTTCTGACAAACAAACAGACTACTCTTCTAGATTGCATTTCCAAGATACAATAGATGATCAACATGTGTCACTTGGAAAACTGATCAAGGGTAATGATCATAGATGAAGACCATCTATAAATAGAGATATCGTGCTTTCAAATATAGAAGACAAAATGTTACACAAAGTGCTGAAACTCTATGAAAATTTCTCCTTATCTCTTGTAAAGTTCATTACATCTTGTAATCAATTTTCTTGTTTGTAAAAATGTTCTTTCTATATTCCTTATTAGTTTATACGTTCTTCGAAGGAAGAATCGTTAGAAAGAAGTCATTCAAGTTATCCCAGGTCATTCATTGTGTATCTTAAGGAAACTTGAGTGTAAGTTAGTTTGAGTTGCAAACTCAAACACAAACCTTTGTATCCTCGATCCAGTAGTGATTGGTGTGAGTTTAGCTTATAGAGGATAGTCAAAGGCAATAACACAATAGTAAAGGTGTTTTATTAGTCACAGTTTAGCTTGGAGAGGATGGTCAAAGACTACTCGATTTAGGTTTAAGAGGTTGGTGAATAACTACTTGGTTTATAACAATAGGGGTTGTTGCTGATCATTGCTCAACTTGAAGTGGTTGGTGAATAGCTATTTAGTTTGTGATAGTAAGGGTTGTCTACTGGTCACAGGTTAGAGCTTGGGAAAGCTATTGTAAAGACTATTTGGTTTCTTTATCGGGTTGAGAAAGGTTTTAATTAAACTCAACGGTGGTTAAGTACTAGATGTAGGCAAGTTAGCCAAACCATTATAAAAATATTTGTGCATTATCTTCTTCTTGCTTATCTATTTTACTTTAACTGTTCATTGTTATTATTTAACATTTGTCTTCACTTTATCTTTTTAGCTTTTCTGTTACTAACGCTATATTTCAAAAAGTTACTTTTTGAAACATCCAACACTATTTTCGCTACACTTTAAGCACAATGCTTGATAGTATTTTGTTTAAAGTTTCAGTTGCTAAAAGGAGGAAAAGAAAGAAAACATGATTCAAATCCCCCTTCTCGTGTGCTTTTCTACCTAAAAGTGGCATCAGAACTCAAGCCTCTAAGGGATTGAGCACTCAAATGACTGCAAAAGACAAAGATCTCAAGAACAAATGGCACAAAATATTCATATAGCAGAAGGACACTCCATTAACAAATCGCCATTCTTTGATGGTGGGGACTATGCTTACTGGAGAGATTGCATAGAGCTGTTTATAAAGTACACAAGCCTTGATCTATGGGAGATCATACAAAAAGGAGATTATGTTCTAATGGAGAAAGTTCCTGGAACCAATGATGCACCCTTGACATCAAGAGAAAACCCCTAGAGTAGGTGGATAGAGCAACACAAGGCCAGAGTTCAATTGAACTCAAAAGCTAAGTGCCTACTCACGTGTGCATTAAGCAAAGCTGAATATGACAAGATTATCGGTTGTGACACAGTAAAGGAAATATGGGACAGGCTGCATGAAGGCACTGATCAAGTAAAAGAAAAAAAGATCAGTATGCTGGTTCATTAATACGAAATGTTTAAAATAACAAATCATGAAGGTATTGATGAAATGACCACAAGGATTATGCATATCATAAACCAACTAAAGGGATTAAGCAAAAGATATTCTAACTCTGAAATGGTTAGAAAAATCTAGAGAAGCCTCCCTGCTAGATGGCTGCCTAAGGTCACAACCATTACGAGAATTAAAGACCTTCAAACTTTTAGTCTGGATGTACTCATTCAGTCACTCAAAACCTATAAAGTTGTGCTCTCTAAAATGCATAGTGAATCCATCAAGAAAAGCAAGTCCATGGCCTTGAAATCATCTCATCAGAAGTTGAATAAGACTAAGGCAATAAAAGTTGCTGAAACCTCTGAAAAATAAGATGAATCAGATTATGAGATAGATGTAGAAAATTGAGATGAGCTGTAACATCCTAAATTCATAACTAGGAAAAATATCAATTAATTCTAATTAGTGATTTAGATGAAAGAGAGCAAAAGAAATTAGGCAAGTGTCATGAAACATAACAAATATTATTAGAATAGTCAAGAATATCTAGAGAAAGATGAAAAGAATTAAGAAAATGTCATCACTTAGTGGAAATTATAGAAATATCCTTACTATGTAAAGGATTGAATTCTCATTATTCCCTCCCTTTTGAAAAGGATTCATCCTCGAATCAAGCTCATCATTTGCATTAAACAAGGACAAATCAATCATGTTAAAAGTAGCATTGACTTGATACTCAATGGAATATCAAGCTTGTATGCTTTGTCATTGATCTTTTCAATCACTTGGAAAAGTCCATCTCCTCGTGGTTATAGCTTGGAATGCTTTCATCTCAACCCATATCCTGACTGATTGCTCTCCATTCCTAGCTCTATCTTTCTACAATTGATCCCACTAAACAAGAGCATAATCAGTAAATTCAAGGGTAGCAAGCTTAACCTTATTACCTTCAGAATATGTATATCAAGAAAATATTTGCTCCACTCTCATTGCCTACTCCAAATAGACTTGCAGATCAGACTTCCCTTGAAATGGAGGAATTTTGATGTTAATTCCTCTAAGTTCATCACCAAAATTTCTTGTTCTCCTATTGTGCCTAATGGTCTTTCTTTTCCTTATGTTTTGATCACTTTTATCTTCCTTTTTAGATTGGTAATTTGTTTCATCTTACGAAACATGCTGACTACCAAGTGCATGGTTTTCCATCCTATCTATCCTCTCATGGAGCTTTTCAAATTTTGTATTAAATAGCCATTCTAGATGGTCAGTCAATGCTTGCATATGAAAAGCAGATAATCTTCCACCTTGTGATGAATTTTCATCTCTTGCCATGTTAGCTAACTGAAATTGAAAAATATAGGACCTTACAAAACTCACAAAATGTTTACACTCTTAAATTATGACATTCACACTCGTGTATGGAACTCAAAATTGGCTTTTAGCTAGAATGTTCTTTCTAGCCTTTTTCCAATCAATCTTCTCTTATGAGTTCTTAAGAAAGAACCTAATCAATGATCCTTTTAAGGGAACAGATTTTGATCAAAATAAAAAAACTTAGAATAAAGGATGACTAGAACAATTAAAATAGGGAATTTTGTCACAACTTACTAGAACATTTTTTTTCACATTTTTTAATGATGAAGACAAACAATAAATAAAACAAGTTCAAACCTGAATTACAATTAAGCCATGCTCTGAATACCAAATGATATGATTCAGCTTTGTTTGAGTTGAATGGCTTGAATCAATAACTAGTATAACCTAGATCGCCTTGCACTTTCAGGTTGGAGTTTAAGGTTGTGTTTGAGTTTGTTTGTATTTAATAAGAAAGATATAGATGTCACACTCAAGAGATGATGAGAAGGTGAGTGATAAGTTTTGGTTTGATCGCCACACGTTACCTTCATAAGATTATATTTAGTTCTTTGCCTAAGAACAAAAAGGAAGTTCTCACATAGAGAGAAAACTCAAAAGAAGTCATCCATAATCTGCCATGTATTTTACATTGTGTTCCTATTTATAAGCTTAAGTGGACTATAGAAACATTGAGTGTAACCTTTACATAATCCACTAAGCATTAAATTCTCACTATCATTGAAAATGCAAGTAATTCACACACTATCTATCATAATGGCCTAGAAACTCTTAAAATCTACTTGAAAACAACTAAAAATCTTCTGAAATTGCAGACATTAAAAGGTGCACAAAAAGTACAAGAAAATAAGCAAATCACACCTAATTTAACTAATTATTCCAGCCCAATCTGTTTGCATCTTGATCACTTGAATTAGGCTTCATCTTGGGTCTTCAAGTGACTTCTTCATGTTGGACTTGGGTATTCTTCAAACCAAATAAGAGTGGTCCATTTTGGGAGCTCATGCTTAACTGGATTGCTCTTCATCTTTGCTTCCATGACTAGGCCTTGCACAACTTCTTTTAGCCTTTTTAATTTAGCTCTAGTCATTTGTCCATCCATGCACTGTAATTTATCTTGAACATTGTTGGCCTTGATTGAATTCTTATTAAAAATGGTGATGAGGTTAAGAGGAAGTGAGAGAACTCGAGAGTTTTTTACAGTATTTAAACTTGGAGATAAAGTGTGTTTGATCTTTCTTTTAGAATGAAAATAAGTGTATTTGAAATAAAAATCAAAATAAGAGTGTATGAGAGTTTATCTTTCCCCCATGTGATTTAATACTATTATTTTAAATTTCAAAAGAAAACACATTTTCTACAAATCAGGGGTTGTACAAGTCAAAATGTATTTTTGTCTTCTACTTTTTACTTTATGTGCCATATCATGTGCTTTTTGTCTTTTTCTCGTTAATCTCGATTACAGGATGATATTAAATTTATTTAATCATTAAGAGGTTGTAATTAATCTCAAGATAATTAAATTATCTAAGGATTTATTAATTAGGTTAATTAATTCTTAATTAAGCTTAGTTATCATTAATTATTAAACTTAATCAATGCTAATTAAAGACTAATCAATTATTTTTAGGCTTAATTACTATCACACCTCAATTAGTTACCATATATATCTCTAACAACCATTCATACTAAACTCATGGATGATGACTGGGTCTACTCATCACCTAATCTTGCATTTAGTTACCCCAGGGACATTTGGTAATTTCGTGCGGTAAAAATTGAGTGTTTACAAACTACACACTATGCATTACCAAAATCTCACATAATCTCATTCAACATTCAACTAGCCCTTTAATATGACTGGATTCAATCATCCTTAGTCCCAAACAAATTTTACCTTAAGGGCATTTTGATATTTTTGTATGAGAACAAAAAAATGGATCATTAGATATTTGACCTCCACTCTTGGGCTCTTGTTGAGTCATGTCCAAACATGAACTATTACTTGTCAAATTGTATTTGACCCTCAACAGGCCAACAACCTGAGTATTGGCCTTATACAAGTTCAATTTTATACATAGTAAGAGGTTGTTTATAGTTTTCGTTCAAAATGCTCATGATAAAAGCCACGATCTAAATATACAAAATTTAGATAATTTCTTGCAAAATCTATTCTTTTTATTTTTTTTTTATTTTTGATAAACTACAAGAGCAAGACCCAAAACAAAATGAAAGCTAAATGCTAACTATCTAGGGAAATAAAGAACCCCTCATATCATTATTAAATTCAATAGAAAGAAAGCTAGAGAGCCTATTTTAAAGCAACACTTCTCTAGCTTGATGGTGCGCATGCCTAGCCAAGGTGTCAACACGGGAATTTTTTTCTGTAACATCCTCCCAAGTACAATGTCATCCTTAAGTCATGACATCAAACTCGAAAGTTGTTACTTATAAATTAGCGGACCTTTTTTAAATAACTATTGAAAATTCGATAGGTTCATGTAATAACTAGCGTAATTCGATTTCATTATATAACATAGATACAAAACATTTATTTACTATAAAGTCAATTACATAAGGAAGCTCTACTGCGAGCTTTAATACATATACAATCTCTATTACATTTACCTATACATATACCTACAACTATATACCATATAAGAAAAGCAACAACTACTAAACTACTGCAATACCGAGTTTCTTTCACGTAACAGCCACATTGTTTTCTGGATCAACCTGGAAGTGACACAGAAACACAAAACATATAGGGGTGAGAATTATACAATTCTCAGTAGAGAAACTCCCCAATTACACAATCATAATGTTATCGTCATTGCCCTAGCCACTTCGGTTTATCAAGAAAACGTGATCATGCAATACATATTAAAGATTCATTTTTAAAGTTCTAAAATCATCCCTCTGAAATGGGTAGCTTTTAACAATTAATCACTTAATACAAATATCATCAAGCTCAAAACATAGTTAATAATCCTAATCAAGCAATTAAATATGAGATGAGTATGCACATGCTAAATGTAGTGAACTTATCTCAAAGTGACCTGATTTCACTTGTGGCCATAGAACTCAATTCGATGCATTTTTCTCTTTTCATTGACATAGCAAAGACTTAGTTTATACCCAACAAGTATCTGTCGTGGATAACTCCACAATAAATAGTTTATACCAAATGGTATGTATAGTGGATCACACCACACAAGGCAAATAGACTGCTTATCAGGATTGAGCTCATTCCTATACGTGATCATCGGACATCATTTTTTTTCCTTTTCCGAATCACACAAATCTATTCCTAGCCGATACATCTACTGACTCAAATTATCTCTAGGGAAGTTTCTCTTTTTGCCTTCCCCTTTTTCTTTAGGTAAGGTCCTCTTTTTGCCTTCTCCTCATTCAACATAAGTTTTGTTTCTATTTTCTCCATATGCCAGAATATGCACGAGTGAAAATTTATACATTCTCTTTTCTCATATACATATCATTCACTTTTCTTTTCCAAATGTATGCATAAGGCACATATATGCATTCATTTATAATATGATTCCAATCATGCCTCAAACCACTTCTTAAAGTCACTAGCATGCATTCATATATGTCATGCGTGAACCCAATGTCATTATTTCATCAATTTAAAGCATTAATTCATTTTCAACACAAATATAGCATGTTGGCATAATTCATGCCTAAGGAGTACAATTTATTATGCCTATCAAACATACATTGAAAGGGCTATAAAAATTCTCCAAGACACCTCAATGTGTCCACAAGATTCCATAAAAAATTTTAGGCACAAAGAGTTCTCTAACTATGTCAATAAAATAAGACAAACTTGGTGGTTAAAATCCACTCAGCCTCATCTCAGAACCAAAATCTCATAATTTTTAACCCTAGCAAATGATTGAATCAATTCAAAATAAAAATCAGGTTGAACCTAAAGATGTTTACAATACCTTGTAAAAATTTCAAAAGATAATTCAATCATTTGCTATGGTAATAAAATTAGACAAATTCACAACTTCAATTTTAGAAATTCAGGCAACACATATATAGTCTTGGTTCATGATTTTTTTCAGGCAATTTGAGTCTTTATCATGATCCACGAAAAACTCTTAGAGTTGCTTTAGGATGTTAGTTTCAACATATAATTTTTATAGCTCATAAAAATACTCACAATTATCCTAGAAAATTTGTGATCATGCCCTGCCTATGAGGAAATCGAAAATCCAGCAACCTAGTCAAAACTTCCTTTAACAAAAATGATTTTCTAATTTTATCCAAACACTCCACCAATTTAAATACATAAATTTGGATCTTTCATCAACCCATATAACTAAATTTCCAGCCAAACTAATCAGAAAAGTTAGAAACAAATTTTGGAAGAAAAGAGAACAAATAAAACCCCACATTGCAAACTTTAGAGCTTTATACTCCAAAGGTGTTCCAATTGATTTCTCTTCAACTACTAATTCAAGCCCCAAACCTTCCTTAGGTAATGAGGAAGTTAGATATCAAGGTGAGGATTGATGAGAATTGAGATTTCAATCAGTTAATTTGGTAGATATTGATGAGTAGAACAAGTTTTGTGAAGAGAGTTTGTGATTTTAGTAAGTGTAGGTTAGGAGTTTGGGTGTCTCAAGCTTTTAGAGGAAGTAAAAATGGAAGATGGCTATTTCTCTCTTCATGGCCGAGAAAGAAGAAACAAAATTATGGGGTTTGGTGAGTTATGTATATCTTATATGTAACGCCCCGATTTTCTGTCTGAGTGGAAAATGACCAACTTGCCCCTGAGGTCATTTTCGGCCCAGAATTCGATGATGGCCGGCCCGGCAGTCCTTGAAGGGCCAACTCGATGTTTGAAGAGGATTGAATGGCCCTTGAGTGGTTTCGGAGGCAAAAGTCTCATTTTCTACAGTTTCGGGTCAAAATGACCAAAATACCCCTATAGCATTTTTACGCGGGTAAAGGTGCCGTTTGAACCCGAAACTTTCCCCGAAGGTTTAAAACAATGTTTTTACATGTTTAGAAGCGTCTGTTTAAGTCCCGGTGGTCCCGGGCAGTTTTAGTGCAAAATTACGATTTTGCCCCTAGAATAGTATTTTTGAGCTTAATGATGTAATCAAGCAAACCTAAGCAATGTTAGGCTCTAATCGAAGATTAATTAATTTTCATAATTAATATAGAGTCAAAATAAACTATTAAAATTAATTAGAACCTAAAATTGCTTAGATTAGATTTAAATATCTTTTTAAAACTCAAGATTCCACTCTTGAAATCTTAAATAGTGTTTTCTCTCTCCAATTCCTTAAATCAAGGAATTATGTCTAGAATTGTTTATGCACTAAAATGAGTTTATAACTCACTAATGATGCAAGACCACTCCTTAAACATGTCTTGACAACCTTGATTACCCATTTTCTCACCTAAATACTTTCTTACAAATTCCTAATCTTAATCCTAATCAAAGATACACCTAAACACAACTCTAAACCACAATTAAAATGCAAGAAATCCTCCCCATGGCTGATGCAAGTTTTGGCCATCCCTCCCCTATTTGCATCACATGTTGATTTGTTTCTCACTCAAAGAACCATGCTTGAGCCATACCTTGAACCATACCTCACCATACTTTGAACCATACCTCACCATGCCTCAAGATCACAACATCTCACCTCATGGACCTCATGGGGCTGCTCTTGTTGGCCGAAACTTCCCCCTCCCTCATGCACCTTGCATTTGTTTCATTTCTCTATAAATAGCATGCTTGGGTGAACTTGCATCATTTTGGGTTCATTTGCTAAGTGTAAGTTTTCAAAGAGCACTTCAAAGTTTTTTTTTTCTCTCAAGTTCAAGTTCTTCAAGTTCTTCATCTTCTTCTCTCATCTCAATCTTCAAATCACTTGGTAGGGATTTTCTTTCAAGTACTTCTTTTGTTTAAGTTCTTATTTTAGTTATGTGTTTATGGTTTCTCTTGAGTCTTTTTAGAACTTCTTTCCCTCTCCTTTTTCTTCTTCATTTTCGGCCATGGGCCTTTGAGGACAAGGGAATGAGAGCTTGATGATGAGGTTTCATGATGATGATGTCCATCACTTGAACAATCTCTAAAGCTTGATCTTTGTTCTTAAGTTAAAGATGTTTTTAGTTCTTTCTTCTTGAACCTTGAAATCTTTAACTTTGATGATGTTTTAAAATAGTTACATGAACTCAATGATAAGGACTCATGATGTTAGTGTTAATGCATCATCAAGATCATAGTCTCTAGAGTTTCAAATGTTTCCTTTTTTTCTTAAAAAGTTTCGGTTCCTTTTCCTTTTCTTTCTCCAAATTTTCGGCCATGTTGGCCAATGAGATTCATAATGGCTTGATCATGAGAGCTTCTAGATGATGACTATGTGTTCATCACAATGAGGCCTCTAGAGCTTGAGTTCCTGAGTTTTAATAAAAATGTTATTTATGACCTCATTTCAAGAAAAGAAACTTTGTGTTCTAAAGAACCCTTGAGGTTCACTCTTGTCTTTACTTTATCTTGTCATGATAAGTTTGGGTTGAGGTTTAAGTTCCTTTAAAGTCTTGTATGAGCTCTAATAAGAAATAAAATGGACTAACATTCATATTTAAATTCAAGCTTATGCATTAAATATTTACTTTGAGCTTTGCATTCATATTTTCTAAGTCATCACTTAAAGTTAAAGGATAAAGAATAGAGTGCACCTCATATTTATATTCTTGTCTAGCATATTTACTTTTCATCACTAAAGAACGTAAAGATTTAAAATGAGAACTTGCACTATCACCTAACTAAATCTCAAAGCCTTTCTATTTCGGCCTTAAAGTCGATTGTTGCTGGGCCTAGAGCACTAAAATAAAGAAATGAACTTGCATGGCATATTTATATTTCAAGTCTTGCATATTTATATTTCAAGTTGCATATTTATTTCAAGTCTTGCATATATATATTTCAAGTCTTGCATATTTATTTCAAGCCTTGCATATTTATATTACAAGTCTTGCATATTTACTTTAAGCTCTCACTTTCCTTTGTAATGAAGAATAAAAATGAGGTGCATAGCATGTTTAAAATTATATCATCACTTAAAGATCTTAGAACTCAAAGACTTGCCCATTTTATCTCAAGTTAAAGTTTAATGTGGGAACATTCTTCGAATGCGTAATTTCGATCATGTAGTGATGATGAGCTTGGAATGAGTTTCATCTAGCTACAAGGGCCAACAATCTAAGTTTTACGACTTTCTTTAAGCCTCATGAACTTTATGAGATTAAGACCAACAAGATTTATAAATTTAATTCTCTTTTAAGGAGGGATCAAGTGGTCACTGACCTAAGGATGTTTTTAGCCTCTTTTACAAAATAAAATGGTTTGCAAAAGAGTTTTAGAAGTCCTAAAATGATTCCAAGGGAAACTAGCAACTTATATGCTTTAGAAATATCAAGATATGCATCTTTTTGGGACTTGATGTTTCGGCTCTGCCATGATGAGTTTGCTGCTGTGTGATGATGTTTTGATGTGCTAGAATGTGTGAAAATTATGTATGATGAGGTAGAAACATTTCTATGCATAATAGGAGAGAAACTAGCTTTCTTGAAAAATTGTAAAGTCAAGATTTAGCATAGTTTTAACCCATATATTTTTGGATGCTGACCAAAATATTTCAATAGGAATATAATCAGATTAGGATTGTTTAATCATGAAAAATTTGGTTACATTTGAAGTAGGATTGAATTTTTGGCACCTATGGAGAAACTAGTAACTAAAAAATCGTAAAATGTGATTCTAGAACACTTAGAACATTTAATTTTTAGAATCTGTCCAGCAACGTCATAATATGGTAAACATGGTTTATAATTAGATATTAGACATAGGAATGCCTCATAATTGGTTTAGATCTAATTTATAGCGCCTTAAGCGAAGACGGAACCAAGAAAGGGTCTAAAACGTAAGTTCTAGAACCCCGTAATTGTAAGTTTATAATTATGCCCCTAAAGAATGGTGTCACCCAGATTTATTAAAGAGCATAAATCATAGTAAGATTTGTTAGAAGAGAATCCTTAGGTGCATAAGAGGTTGATAGAAAATGATAGATTAATTACATCTCAAGTTTAAGACCCGTAAGGGTCAAAGCATAAGATACCGTAAGACCAAAAGCATAATGAATTTTCAATGTTGCTTGTGAACGTATGAGAATGATTATGTGAATGCATGGAATTATGATGGAGGATGCATGTTTGATTGATTTATGTGGCATAAAGTAAATTTGGAAGAAATTCGGCATGCTGCTGTTATGCTGCCGAATTTCTAACAAATTCGGGGACTTAGAAAGTTTTTGAAAAAAAAAAGCCTATGAGATTTTATTTATGAGGTACTAAGATGAGTTCTCGGATGACACCGATTCGGCCGAGCACCCCCAGAGAACTCATGTGACATCGGTACCAAGAATGAATTCTTGGGTGACACAGGTTCGGCTGAGCACCCCCAAGAAATGCCCCCTAGCCCGTACTGGATAAGTCGGGATTATGTTTATGATTATGATACGCTTATCGAGATTGATAAGTAAGAACTAGTGATGACTAATTAAGGTATGAGCTCATAACCTAGAGATGTGACACGTTCTGGGTGACACCGGTTCGGCCGAGTACGCCCAGAACGATTGTCTTTTAGGGTGGCCTATGAGGAAGTAAAGTATGATGTTTATGTCACAAAGTTTCCCATATGAGAATTTAATTGCACTTTATGCCACTATTATGATGTTCTTAAAGTTACGATTATTATTCTTGCATTAAGTAGAGCCATGCATATATTCCTTAATATGATTGCATCCATGTCAATAAGAATCATGCTAAAATGAATGGGCCTTGGCTAACTATGTTTCAAAGCTTAAAAATGGACTTAATGCATTCTCACTTATTTTATATACTAAACCCAAGGTTCCTGAGGACATAGATGATGACACCTAGGTAGTAGGAGGCCCTACTGAGATTCTTTAGCAAGATTTTCACTCCCTCTATCTCTTTCTTTCCATCACGTCTTCAGATGGCGACGTTCATAGTTTTTGTGGACACCCCAACGTGGGAGGTGCACTATGATCCGGAGCACATATCATACCATTTTGAGGGACAGTGCATGGTGTGAGTCTTCATGTTCGTTGGACGTCCCTTCGCTCACCCCGGGCATACCCATCGCTTCTTCCCGACAGCACCCTACGGTGACGACGAGCGGGTTTTTGAGCGTGCGCGTACGCATAACGAGAGAGTGCTCCGCATGCACACCGCCGCCTCAGCCATGCGTGACTATCCCGACTACATGCCCCGGACTTACTTCTCGGAGATCGACCCGTCGAAAGACCCGCCTACCCATCCGTACAGCGAGAGCTCCGCCCTCACTCCACCACTGATGAGAGAGGGTAGTGAGGATACCGTGACTCAGCCACGGCTAGCACGACAACCGGAGATGCGGCCACGTTGCGGGTGTCACTCTCGATCCCCGTTTCGCCTCTATACACTGGAGGAGCTCGCCCAGTTTCTCGGATATGTGCCTCGCTCGCGAGATGGACGTCAGTAAGAGGTGACGTACGACCGATGGAGTAGCCGGGTAGAGCACACACCACTTAGATGAGGATGAACCTCCTTTTGTTTAGAGGTTATCCCTTTAGTTGCACTTGGGTAGGGGAGTTGCTTTTATAGTTTCCGTTGCACTTTCCTTTGTATTTCCTTTCTAGATGTATTGCTCATGATGTACAAAACTAAGCCCCACTCTCCATGAGTGGGCATATCATATTATATAAATATGCAGTTCAGTTCTATTGTGATGTGCCTTTACTTGCCTTATGTTATGATATTATGAGATGCTTGCTTTATTCCTTTCATCCTTCATCGTTCCTCAAGTCGCGCAGCTCTCACCTTGCTTTTATAATTCAAAAAAATTTACCAGTATTTTCGCTAAGTATTTTAAAGTAATAAGGAAACTATGACGTAACAGACTAATGATTAACCTAAATATGTTCTAGAGTATTGGGTTAAAAATTAGAATGTTACATTATACCAAGTTGAAAGCATTTTTTTAATATAAAATCTAATGTCTTTATAAAAGAAACTAAAATGGAAGGCTAGGATTTAATCTTGTTAGTCAAGATTAAATCTTGGCCATCCACTTGGCTTTTAAAAGATAAGCATGATCATATTGTAAAGATTAAACTATCTTTCGGCGTTAGAAATCGCACACTGAAATTTTACTGAATAAGCAAAACACCGTATTTCAGTAATCAGACATCGCCCGAAAATTAATTCTAGGTATAAAACCCTCATTTCTAACTATTTCTAACCTTAACCCTCTCTTTTCTCAGGCCTAGGCATTTCTTGATCTCGGATTTGGGATTTCGACTGTCCTGATGGGCCTGCGAGACCCGCAAGTTACTATTCATATCTTTTTTTTTTACAAATCCGTTGGACCATCCTCATCATTATTAAAACTGTCAGATTTTTAAAATTACGACTAATAAAGCTCAAATTAATTTTTAAATAATTTTTAAGGTGTTACATTTTCCCTGTAAACATGTGATATATGTACTATACACTTCCTCCCTAGGAGGGATTTGATAGCTCTAACTAAAGCAAAAGCAGAGTGGGTAGTGCGATCCAAACTTTGGCAAAACTCCCATGCATATCTTGTGTCGGTTTCCACTATGATCTGTCTGAACCCCATGTCCCACACCGCTTGAAGCCCATGGAGAATGCCCTAGAGCTCCGATGCAGTGATTCTACACATACTAATTTGGATACTATAACCTCTGATGAAACACCCTCTGTGAAGTCGTAAAATGCCTCCATAGGTTGTTGATCCATCTCCGATGATAGAGCCATCTGTGTTCAGTTTAATCAAGTTGATGGGTGGAGGCGACCAAGCAATCTATATCAGATAGAGGGGAGGCACCCTTCTCCTAGTATCAAGCAAGACCCCTAAGCCGAAATGATAATCTTGTGCACTCCTCACAATCGTGTGCCAGGTAGAAATGGGATCTAACTTCTTCCCCTTGAAAATTGCGTTATTTCTCCTTGCCATAATTCAGTGCAAGCAATACTGAAGAAAAAAGGCTAGCTGACCCCATTAAAGATGTGAGTCGTCTCCCGAAGATTCAACTCCAACCAAAAAGGGAGGGAGTGGGAATCAAGGCCAGAGAAGGAGTGACTAATGCCAGTGCTAGACCAAATACTCGTTGCTAAGGAGCAATCTCAGAGTACATGGAACACTATTCCAAGATAATTTCCACATAATGAGCATCCTGCCATGGTAGTCATGCAATGTTGGGTTCTCCTTTGGTTAGTAAAAAGAGCATTACTCGCAACCAACCAATGGAAAGCCCTCGGGTGTTGGGGAACATTAAGGTTCCAAATAAACTTAAACAGGGGAGAATGTCTAGAGAGTAGGTAAGAACGGCACACATCAAAAGCTGATTTGCAAGAAAATATTCCTGTTGTTTATGAAAACCGGACTAAGCTATCAGTAACACCACCCATATGCAAAGGGGCAATTGGTTTGATTAAATCCACAACATCAGGAGGGAGAACTTGAGAGAGTTTCAACCAGTCCCAACCACCATCTTTAGTAGTATAATCACCAACATTAGCAGAGATCTCTTCATCACCCAAATCAATAGCATAAAAGTCCTATAGACTATGAACACTAGGAACCCAGTGATCCAGCCAAAAGTTAACCTGACCCCCTTCACCTATTCTCCAAATAAGATTATGAAAAAAAAAATTTCCAGACTTGGCAAATAACAAGCCAAGCTTTGGAAGATTTGGTCTTTTTATTTACAATGGGAACCAAACCTGTTCCACATCCATATTTGGATCTTAAAACTTTCACCCACAAAAAGCATCCCTGTTATGAATGAGCTGCCAAGCAAGCTTCATCAAAAAAGCAACATTAGTGTCCCTCCGTGCATGAAGCCCAAATAACCCTCACATTTTGGTTGGCAGATTTTATCCCTACTAACCGGATGGGTCTTCCTTTTATCTTTTGATCCACTCCAAATGAAATTCCTGCAAATTTGATCAATTTTCTCACAGACACTAACAAGGATATGAGTGGTCTACATGATGTATGACGGGATCATTGATAGCGCTGAGTGGGCCAAGGTAACACAGCCTGCTAGAGAGAGAGTGTGAGCTTTTCAACCATTCAATTTGTCTTGCATACAGTCTAAAATATATTGGAAGTCTTGCTGCTTCATTCGATTATGCCACAAGGGAACTCCTAGGTACTTACCAAGATTGGCTATTTGTTGCATACCAAGAACTTCACAGATTTCCTGATGCCTAGCCTGGTGGACATTGCCAGAGAAGAAAATTCGAGATTTGGTTTGGCTTACCTTATCTTCGAAACTAGTGCAAAAAAGAGTTAACACTTGATTAATAACCTGTGCTTAAGATCATCAACAAAGCACAAATGAGAGATTTGCAGCCCATTCCTACTCAAGTAAATCGGCTCCCGTATGGTATTAGAGGCCAACATGGAAATAAGCTGAGAGAGCCTATCAATGCAAAGAACAAAGAGGTAAGGAGATAAAGGATCACCCTGCCTTCTACCTTTGCTAGGAATAAAAGCATTAGTTTTGAGTTCCATTTCAAATCAATCTCATCTCAGCCAATGACACCATCGGATTATATCGATAAGCTTCTGCGGAATATTAGCATCCTAGAGGGTACCTAGGAGAAATTGCCAACTGCATCTGTCATAAACTTTCTCCAAGTCTATCTTAAGAGCCATATAACCCTCCTTACTGTTTTTATTTCGCAAAGTATGAATAATTTCCTGCGCCACCAGAATATTGTCTGCACTATGCCTCCCCAGTACAAAGCTGCCCTGCTCCGGACTAATCAAGTCGGGGATAATAACCTTCAACCGTTCTTATTTCTATGACCTAACTTTACTGAGGTGTTCTAAATATAGTTTTCGTTAGCATTTCTGGACCGTTCAAGGGTCATAGCAAGCCTTTCGATGAATGCCAGACATTGAACAACTGCAAATCCAAGTATAGTAGAACACAGCATGAAATGGAAATATTAGCCCTAACAAGGTACTTTCAGCGATAACGTCGAATGATTCCTCTTGCTCTTCTGTACAAAAATTCAATGGAGAACTCACGTTACAATTGTCAATTTACACTTTGGAGTTTTTTATCAACCTCGCAACCCTTTAAAATTCCCTACATGAGGAACACAAAATTGGGTGTGCTGCAACCTTTGAAAGGTAGTCGACGAGTGTGCCTCCCTAAATTCGATTCTAATGCTGAATATGAAAGGCGCATAATTTTACAAGACAATTGCACTCAAAAGTAAAGCAACAAGAATCACAGAGCTTATAAAAGATCCCCCATTGTAGTATTGTGACAAGCAGCCTGAATTTGTGGAACTGTTAGATGGAGCCAGTGATGTGCCATTTATGCTGGTGCCATTTTTACCGCCCCTGTTCACAAATATGTAAGGGCAAAACAAAAGAAGAATAGAAAAGAATAGTTCAGCAGATATGTACAGTCATCTTACAAGAGAACAAGATTATTGACACATAATCAAAAAAAAAAAAAAATCTAGTGCATATCAACATTTGCTTGAGATCTTACCTCCCAGGAAATATACAAGAACCGTGACCTGTAACAATGATAACAAACAGTAATATTAAATTGCTAAGGAACATGAATTTGAAAGATACGAATGCAAGACTTTATGAAATCAGTTGAAGCAGAACAGATATGAGTCAACAAAAAATGGCCACTAAATAGATTTATTCTATAGCAAAAGGTAAGTAAAGAGATTGCAATGACAGATTCCCATACTTGCCATAAGGTTGCGTAACTGGAATTGTACCTGGTCATAAAAGTTCCTTGAGAAACAAACTGACCAATAAGAATATCAAGACACCACCATTCTGAAACTTGTCAAAATTATTTTTCTCCAAATAATATTTCATAAGAATTCACCTACTTGATAAGTGCATCAAATTGTGTTACTGTGTTAGATGTGCAAGGGCATAAACAAGCCATTTTATCATGTTAAGAAGATATTTGTTACTGTGGGAATTTGCAGTGCATCAAATAATCCTTTGCAAAGATAGATATTTGTTAATGCGTGAAGATGCCTTACTTGGGTCCGTGGTGGTGACAGAAGCAACTCCTTTAAAATCACAGGTCCCAGGAGATTTTGCCATCTGCTGATAATATGCATTGAAAGCGTAAGTAGCATGTGCAACTACACTATCTGGTTCATAACACGTTTGTCCCTGCAGCAAAGGTGAACAATCCACCTTCCCCGGTCCACAGGCCCAATCAAGTGCTGCCTGTAGCATCTTAGTATCAACATCACTCTTAGCAACACAAAAGCTTTGGTTGGTTGCGTCATTTGCAAATACAGTACCAGCACCAGTCAAGTGTAAAGTATACACTGGTGCTCCATTAGCATAGAAAAGCCCCCAGTACTTTTCAGAGGCAGGACCTGGTCTCAAGTCTTCATTATACAGCTCATAAATATATGTGCTAACCGCAACTCCCGGATGCTTAGGAGTCCCAGTATTGTTAAGAACGTGCCTGATCAAGTTACTGTTGTAAGTGTTAGCATTATCAAGAGTTGCATCTGGCTCAGATGAGTCACCTTTGGAGGGCCATCCTGACTCAGTCACTACAATAGGGATATTGGTAAAGTTCAAATATGACATTGCAAAATAAGCAGCATCAACCACCGCATCAAAAACATTAGTATAATGCAGCAGAGTGTTGGCATCAACTGCTTCCTTGTTAGGCGGCAGGGGTCGGAACAGAGCATAATCCAGCGGGATTACATCATTGGATTGCATGTAATCATAGTACGGGTATACGTTTAGCATAAGATATGAACCTGTTGATTGCAAAAATTTAAGCAAGGGAACCATGACAGGATCCCAAGTACGATTGAAAAATGCTTGGGAAGGTGGGAAAGAGTCAAGGATGACAGAAGAGGAGTGCGGTGTGGAGACTTTAATTTGTTGATCAAGATTAGCTGCAACTAGAGCAGATTGAATGAATTTTAGAGCAGAGACTAAGACAGGGGCTGCATTTGGGAGAGCAGTTAGGACTTCAGATCCAACGGCTATGGCAGTGATATTGGTAGCAGGGACATGAGCAATGACATTACGAGCAACCCAGTTGGCGGCAGTAGCATTCGACTGGCCAATGCCAAGTAGAAGGTCATTGGGAACAGAAACAGTTACACGGATTCCTGTATTGGCAAGTGCAACAAGCATAGCCTGGTCAGCATCATAGAGTCTTACATGTTGGATACTTTGAGCCTTGAGAAGTGCCACAACCTCTGTTGGACTTGGCACGTCAGTTACATCTGTACCAATGTTGACACCAACAAAGGCATCTGCAGGGGGGAAAAAAAGGACCCAACAAATTAAGGACACTAGTGAAATGAATTATTTCAGAAGAGTGACACCAAAAAACAGAAAAAAAAAAAGACCTTATGATGCTGCTCATAAAATGCGATTGAGATAGAATGTAATGCAAATGCAACTACAACGCACGGGGGAATAGAAAATAAAGAACGTTGAATCTTTGTACTTGTTACAGAAAATCTATGGAAATCACGATCGAATTTCTTTTCCTGATCCTCAAAGATTTACAATATCTACCAATTCAAGCCCACAACCGTGTGTACTCGTAAATCTCGAATAACTTAAAAGACCTTTTCAGCACTGGACCACACAAGGCAAAATAGCCTCCTCAGGCACAGGGGTCTATAAATGGATGGGTTTGAATGAATTTTGTATTGGACCAAAATCGATGGGTGAAAAACCAACCATGAATCCATTTATGATCTAATAAAAATGTTATCCAATTGAGCCATGACCCATTTAATAAATAGCTATAAAACCTATTCGTTAATTGCTTTTCATGGATTAATATTTGACTCATTCCTTTAAAGTAATATTATAAGTTTGGTTTGGATAACTAACTATCAATGGATCAGAATGGAATATACTGTAATGGTGTAGAGCGAAATGGGTGGAATGGAGGGAGACTCCAACTAGATATTCAAGGACAGGGTGGAGTGAAATTGTCACTTAGTTGAAAATTAGGGTGGAAAGGAATAGAATTAAAAGGATCATTCCTAAAGTAATTTTATAGGTTATGTTTGGACAACTAAAGATCAATGGAAGAGAACGGAATATCCTATAATGGATAGAATGGAATGGGGTGGAATGCAGTGAATAATCGGTCAAGATATTCAAGTATAGAGTGGAGTAAAATTGTCACTCTATTAAGACTCGTTTGGAATGTGAAATTGGAATTTAAGTTTAGAATTTTAAATTCAATTCCAATTCTATGCTCAGAATCTTAAAATTTATGTTTGTCTCCTACAAATAATTAGGTTCCAGAATTAGAATTCTAAATTTAATTCAATTCCTATTACTTGGATTTCTGATTTATAACTTCAAAATATTTTTATTATATAAGTTTGTGGACTATCGACAATGTGTGGTACGACACCAGAGGTCGGCAGTTGGCAACCAATGGGGACGGGCTATAGACAACTAGCCACCAGCGAAGGGTGGTCTGCCACTCATGAAGGGTGATGAGAGATAGTCACAATTGGAAAATGATAAAAATTATGAGATATAGCATTGGCAATTTTTAAGGTATGAGTTAAGAATTGAAAAAGACTTGAGGTAGTTATTTTTAAATTATATGGAATTGTTATATGGGATTGTGATTCTAATTCTAAAATGACTACCAAATATAAAATTTGGAATTGGGCCGTTCAATTACAATGGCAAGGTCTGATTCCATCCTCAATTCCACGCACCAAACGAGCTCTTAGTTGAAAATTAGGGTGGAAAGGAATGAAATTAAAAGGATTATAATTGAAAGAATATACCCTCAAGTTAGTCCTTGACAATTTCAGTATCGAACAAGATGGTCCCTGATAATGTAAAAAATTGGACACTTAGTGGTCCCTGGACGAAAAACGCTAATGGTGTTAATGACAATTTCATTAACAGACAAATTGGTCCTCAGTGTCATTTACATACCAAACAAAAAATCCTTATCCCTATCCCTTTCCTTCCTTCATCCTCTTCCTTCCTTCATCCAGTCATCACGACCACCACCACCATAAACGCACCACCACCATAGTTGAGGCTTTATAACCAGATTTTATTGTTATAGTTTTGTTGTTGATGATGATGAAGCCGTGATGGCTTGCGAACCCAACAAGCCCTTGAGCATCAAAGACATTCAGGTGGCTCCTCCTCAAGCCAGCGAGGTTCGCGGTCAGATCCTCTACACCACTCTTTGTCACACCGATGCTTACACTTGAAGTGGCACAAGAACTACACTTTTTAATTTTCCTATTTCCATTTTTTTCTATGCAAAATGTTAATTGACCATTTGACCCATTTCACTCTATTTGCTTTGCAAGGCTCAAAAGGTCTCTTCCCTTGCATTCTTGGCCATGAAGCTGTTGGGAATGTCAAATTATTAGTAACAATAATAATAATAATAATAATAATAAATTAGAATAAATAAATAACTAAACATTCATTTAGATCTGTGAAAGGGGCATCCCTAAAAGTTGTGTGATATACATAAAGAGGATGAAGGCAGGATGAAAGAAGGAATGGGATGGGAACAATGGTAGTGATTTTTTTTTTTTTTTTGGTGGTGGTGGTTATGAAGAGGATGAAGGAAGGAAGGGAATGAGGATGGGAAGTTTTTGTTTGGTGTAAATGACACTGGGGACCAATTTGTCCGTTAATGAAATTATCATAAACACTGTTAGCATTTTTTGTCCAGAGACCATTATGTGTCCAACTTTTGAGATTGTTAGAGACCAAGTTGACCATTTTCAATTGTCAGAGACTAACTTAAGGTTTACTGTAATTAAAAAATGAGGACTCTATCACATTGCCCCAAATTGTGGGGAGTAAAAAACGATGGGATATGATAGAATGTGATAGAATCTATTCCATTATCTTCCATTCCATTTTAATCTATTTTTTTCATATCCAAACAATGAAACCTTAATTTATTACCTTCTCTTCCGTTCCATTCCACTTCCTCCCATCATTTGATTCCAACCATAAAAATTTGTCCTTTCCCATTTTAGAGTGATAGTTTTTGGTGGATCATGACTGATCTATCATCCAAACAATACATGAAGCAAAGTAGATGAGCTAAAAATTCAAATAACTTTTTAAACCCATGCCTTGTTAATTTTCAAAACCTATTCAAGTTTTCATTGGGTACAAAAGGAATTTTTCTTTTTTTAAAGAAAAATAATTTATGAGGTTAGTTGATGATGAATAATAATGAAACGGATTTTTTTTTTAAAGAAGACACATCCACATCGAATTCATGAAATTGTCAGAAACATAACATGTCTTCCAATTGTCATACCAGTTTGGTAATTAAAGAGTACGGCTTATTTATCCACCCGTGAATACTAGAAGTATTATGCAATTTTAGGATTCGAGAAGAGGAGAATTATGCACTTAACTCGCTAGCTAGGTCTATATATCTCTCAACTAGTGATGACAAACAGCTATTGCACTAAGCACTAGTGTTCACTGTGCAGCTCCAAAAGTGAGACAACCAGAAGGCAGCATTCAAGAATAATATTGTTCCAAGTCTTACACTTACATATACAAGCTGCTATATCGCAAAATGTACGGAAGTATATATCCCCTATTTTAGCAGACATTGGAATTTTCAAAATTCCAGAATATGGCATAGTTGGACGAAGATAAATGTATAGCATAATTGTACGCAGTTCTAAGAAAATCAACCATTTGACTAGACATGAAAAAGATAATATCTATGCAAAGAATGTGTGAATGATGGATGGTCAAATTGTTCATCTAGCTATAATGCCGTATCCTTAGCTGCAATTGAATCACTGAAATCAGCAGACCCATAGCTCAGAAACTGAATAGTTCATATTTTACTATGAAACATGACAAAATTCAAGATTAGTTTACCAGTCGTCCCATGGTTTTTCCTTGAGTCTTATCTGTAAGGTACGGCTACGGGACATGGGTTAAACTAAGACGTGCAACATACTCAAAGGTGGCTGGTTGTTAGATTAATATGCAAGAGATTCACTCATTTATATATCATTTTTATAATCACCAAATGTGATTTGATTTATTTATCATTTTCTTGTGAAGGTCAGAATTCAGAATGAAGTGATAATATATATATATATATATATATATATATATATATATATATATATATATATATAGCACATCAACAGTTCTTTTTGCAGTTTGCACTTATCTTTCATAGAAAATGTCATGGGACTAAAGTATACTTACACGCTATGGATATTATATATATTAGTCCCATGACATTTTCTATGAAAGATAAGTGCAAACTGCAGAAAGAACTGTTGATGAGCTGGGACGCAACAACATTTGTTACCAAAGGCCAAAATACAACTAAAAAATGGTTAGGACAGATAAGAGACCCTGCACTAAGGAGAATATTTTCTTGCAAAAATCCTCTGTTTTGCTGAGGCAAAAAAATATAAACTGAAATGACTATTTTCACCAACCGTTTCTCTCCCTCTCTATTTCAACATTCTCATTCCCTTGTAGCAAGGTTGTGTCCTTAAACATTTATAGCAACTTCCTTCTTTCTCCTCATCACATCAAACGTATCCAATGGCTAATACAGTGAAATTTTTTATTAAAACCCATTGGTCATTTGCCCGGTGCTCCACAGATACTAATTAGAAGAAGAGTGTAAACCGGAAATAAGTCCTTGACAATACCATGATAAATATTGCGACTTTTAAATGAAGTTATGCCCCAGAAAGAGAAAAGAGAGAAAAATATGCAATACCATATGGACAATTTTGGGCAGGACAGAGAAAAACACAACTTTCATGGATGAATAGGCACGTAGTCGACATAACGAGGAACAGAACAAAAGCTATAAGCCAAAGAGTAGGAGAGAACTAAAAGTACCAAACTCATCAGCCATTACGAGTATAGGAAACCCGTTAAAGAATATATAGATTAATAGCCAACAAGTCAGTGATAAAACGGGTGCCGAAATGGAAGCAATGGAAAAAGAAAGAAGAAAAAAGAAAGGCGGAAAAAGGAAAAAGAAACTTACCTACATAAGTAGACACGGTGGTTGCAAGAAGGAAAAAAAGCAGCAGGGCAGCCATTGGAGGTTGCTTAGAGAAGCCGCTATCTATAGACAAAGAACACGGCTTCCAGCTCCACTGTAAAATTTCAAAGAAATCCAGAGCGAAAAACAATCGAAAGGAGCTCGAAAACTTGGGAATTCCAGGATGAGCGGGGAAAAAAACAAAAAATAAAGTTTGCACCTTTTAAGGCCCTTTGGTATTGCCGTATAGAACAGAGAGAAGGGGAAGGGATGGAGTAGGAACTAGGAACTGTTTTGGGCTAACTGGTGGAGGGAGAGGCTTTTGTTAATTTTGTGCTCAAAACTCAAACTGAGGGGGGTTTTACACTTACTAGGATTTGTGCTATCGATCATAAATGGGCGTGTCAGGAATTCAACGGCGAAGATTGAGTTGACATGCAGGAGCATGGTCTTTTACATAAGGCCAACCACAGGACAAGAAACTCAGACTTTTATTAAACAAATGTTTGATTCAGTGTTTTGTATGCAGTAGTGACAATAATAATAATATAATAATAATGTGTGAACCTGTGAATAATGCTGCCATTGCATTGTGTGTACTGTTGGCGCAGTACAGAAGAGATGGTGATTGGTGGATCACGATCTACGAGAACAACACCGCTACTGACATGGCACCTCTGCTGCGTACAACGGTCCTGCTATTGCATTTTTATTTTTTTTAGTTATGTTATTTGTATTTATCATATTTAAGATATCGTGTCACTCACATCTCATTTATTATTAGAAAAATATAAATTTTATTTAAGTGGGATTCACATTGAATTCAATAATAAATGAAATATGAGTCGACACAATATCTTATATATAGTAAATATAAATAATATTTTTTTCTGCCCCATTTATTTTGCCGAGAGTGTGATTGGTGCACTTTCTTTTATAGTTTAATTTTTTATGAATTATATAATAAATGATAAAAATAATTATAAAATAAGTAATAAATTTAATTTCTATATATTATAAATATAAAATAAAATATTAGTAAATAAATTTTTGTACAATACACTTTCTTGGAAATTTTATCAATTCATGATTAAAACTATTTTATACTATTAGTTTATAAAACTAAATTCAGAAATAATATTAGAATATATATTAAAACTTAATAGAAATTATTTTAATTAAATAATAATAAGAACAATTTTAAATAAAGAAGATTAAAAATTAAATAAATATTTAGAACAATATTAAAATATATAAATAAATATTTTTTCTTTTTTAAAAATAAATAATACATGATAAATATAATTAGTAATAAAGAATATTAATATAAAATATAGTTATATGAATGAGATTCAAAATATTAAAAATAATTGTTATAAATCAATAATCTAATTTTTATAGTTAATAGTTAGTTATCTAGCATGATTTAATACTATTTTAAATTTTCATTAGTTTGCAATGTAAACTTGATTTTACAATATCAAGTAATAAAAATTGAAAAAATTGTCAAATCATGCTAAGTAGTTATCATAATTAATAGTTACTTGGCAAGCATGATTTGACACTTTTTTCAATTTCTATTAATTGACTTATTTTATGATTATTATTTTATAAATTTAATTTTGATGTACTAACAGTATAAGTGAATTCTATAATGCATTCAAGCATATATTATCACAAAGTCAAAGTGATTTACTCATATATCAACTACTTGAAAAGTCATCTAAATGGAACAATTAATTGGATAATAATGTTAACGCATCAAAATTAAATTCTTATTTTTTTATAATTTTATTTTTTGTAATATTTTATTTTCATATATTATTAAATGAAAATATATATATTGTTTCCTTTCTCTTATAATATTTTCAACTTCTATATTTTTTTGTTAGTTCCAAAAACCTTCAGAATACTTTTATTAAATATGTTTTGAATCATAAAAAATCAAATTTTATGAAAATAATCTGAAGATAGGACTAATGGTTTGCTTAAGTTTCTAAATTTTTAAACAGGACTATTCTCATACATATAAACATAATTCGTGACATATTTTCCACAATAGCATATTTTAACATGATTAAAATCTCATTCAAAGAGCCTCGGTATTTTAAGAGTGTGAAAAATAGTTCAGAAAGTAAGATAGAGCATCACAAACTAAGTCCGAGTCTTCAGAAAGTGATTCACGGATTCAGAAAGTGCTATCTTGTTGAGAAAGTAATCTCATGATCAGTTCAAGCAATCATCATCAATTGCTTTAGTTATCATCTCTAAAGATCAACTACGTTATTAGAAGATCTTTATCAACCTCAATGAGAAGTTTAGAAGACAAGCATAAGGATCAAAAAGTATAGAACTATATCAGAAAACCTTATATACATCAGAAACTACACCTAGTCAACAGGAATTAAATAAAGGCTTGAATTTCAATTAAAGTCAACTCTCATAAAGTATTGAGAGTGACAACAACAATTTTATGCTTGGACATTCCTCACCTTATAGAAGAAAAAGTTCAGAAATCACATTCAGAATATAAAAATAGTTTCTAAAGTTTTATTCGGAAACCATTGTCAATGAATTTTTTACTAATAAAGACAATACAAACACAGCTCAGGACGCAAAAAGAAAGATCAACATGTGTTAAGAAGAGGAAAAATAAGGGACAACAATCTAATTCAAAATCCAAATATAAAATGAGGAACCCTTCAAACTTGAAGGAACTTTTGCGTCATAACTCTGAAACTTTCAATAACTTTCTAAAGTTCATTTTTATTTTTGTATTCAGTTTCTAAAATGCAAAGCTTATTTCTTGTACATCTTTGCTAACATACTTCACTTGAAGATCAGAAATAAGTCTCTCAAGTTATTTCCTCAAAAAGTATATGATCTTAGGAGACTTAGGTGTTTTTACTTGGAGTGTTCCAAAACCAAACTTTATTACTCATTGTATTCTGATCCAGTAGTGATCAAGTGATGTCGCAACCGAGATTGCGACGGGAGAGCGAAGAGAAATATTGAAAATTGGAGTCGCCACCAAGTTTATTAAAATTTGGGAAAACATAGAAAAACCCATTTATTTTGGAAAATGGTCTTCGAAACCAGATTTGAGTTCGGGAGTCGATTATGCATAGGGAAGGGTAAGAGTTTAACCCTACGCACCCCTAATACACCCGTCCTTAGACGATACCTGTAACATCCTAATTTTTAACCCAATACTCCAGAACATATTTAGGTTAATCATTAGTCTATTACTCTTTTAGTCTCATTCCTTACAACCTTTCATTAAAATACTTAGCGGAAAATACGAATAAATTTTTCTTTTTGAAACTTGAAAGCAAAACGCGAGCCGCGCACTAACCTAACGTTCGTCATAACCATCACGTGCAAGAAAAAGTAACCACACCATTGATAATCATGGAACATAGTATTATACATAACAATCATAATATCATCACATCTTCGTAGATGCATAGACTACTAACATCATTGTACCATCATTTACATCAAAACATGCCCATCTAAGTGAAGTCATCCTTATCCACCTATGAGGTTAGATAAGTGTCAACCCAAAAGCTAAGCTATCTATGCCTCCGCAGCGACCCTCTGCTCCATCTGCTAGTGTGTCCCTTAAGCGCGCACCTCAAAAGAAGTCATGAGCCTTGTTGTAATCCTCGTCTAGAGACGACACGGAAGAAAAGGAAGGGATGAGAAACTCATTTGAGATTCTCAGTAGGGATTCCCGACTCTAACACTAGTGTCATCGTCGTCGTCCCCAGCCACCTCGATTTTAATTATGACAAAGGTGTACATGCATAAGGATTGGTTTTAGGCTTTACAAATCTATTTATCCGAAGTGGGTGTCTTTTAGTATGTGTCTTAATGACATGAATGCAACAGATATTTGATGAATGCATGACAATACCATATGCACATTAACACGAAAATCGTAATACTTGGGCACATCATAAAGAAACATAAATCGTATACGCGGCATAAAAAGGCATAGTACTTTTCATGTGACATCTTTCTCATAAGTAAAACTCTTAAGTTCTTTTTCTTAAAGACCACCCTCTTAACATATCCACCAAAAGTCCAACCGATTCACCGGCCCGGCGATAATCTGGTCACCAAACTACATCTCACCTATCGCCTAGGAATGAGCTCAATCCTAACTAGTCGTCACTAGATTTAATATGGGCTAATTGAGGGGGTATACATAACTTTCTTGGATCACCTATCTTAGAATCATTTCCTTCTTTGAAACGCTCTACTGGTATCTAGTACACAGCGAATTGTCCGCTTTGGCAAGCTCAATGTCAATACCCTCACGGATTTGTTTCCTCCCCACCGTAGCGGAGAAATGCATCTCAAGATTATGTCACATCTGTTCTGGGGGTGCTCGGCCGAACCGGTGTCACCCAGAACCTATCCTGGGGGTGCTCGGCCGAACCGGTATCACCCAGGAGTTTTCGCAATCTTTTTCTCAAGTACTCAAGTTTGATGGGAAATTCGGCAGCGTAACGGCGTACACCGGATTCCCATCAAACTTGCTTTACGCCACCAAACATATAGAGCATGCATAGCCATTCAATACCAACATAAGGCATCATAATCATCGTGTGCATCATAAGCATCATAATCTCATAATTTTTGCATAACACATCATGGCGTGAGCATCAACATATCAACACTATATACTCTCATAAGAGATCACATGCTCAAGTTGTTCTCATAATAAAACATACACTTGCATGAAACATTAAAGCTCATTATGCTCTCAAGCCTATGGTGTCTTATGCTTTAACCCTTACGGGTCTAAATCTTGAAAACTAATTACGTTATCGTCTGTTTTTATCCTTTTATGCACCTATAGGCTCACAACTAATAATTCTTACTAATATTTATGTCCGTCAACAAATCTGGACAGCCTTACACTTTAAGGGCAGAAATTACATCTTGTGATTACGAAGGTTCTAGAAACTACGTCTTAGACCCTTTCCCGATTCCGTTTTCGCCCAAAGCACTATAAATTAAATCTAAACCAATTATGAAGTATTCCTAAGCCTTTGAACTAATTATAAACCATGTTTACTACATTGTAAGGGTGCTGGACAGAATCAGAAAACTAAGGGCCTGTTTGCTTTACCTGTTTTGCTTTCGATTTCGATTTCAGTTTAGTTTCTGTTTTGTGAAGGAAAAGCGAAAAATCGAAATCGAAATTTTCGATTGGCTTTTTCAGTTTTTCCTTTACAAATCTGGAAAACTGAAAACTGAAAACTGGAAAATGCAAAGCAAACAGGCCCTAAATGTTCTAAGAGTTCTAAACTTGCACTTTTACAGTTTTCTAGTGACTAGTTTCTCTCTAGGTGCTAGAATTCAATTCTAATCCAAATGTTACCAAGTTTTTCATGTCTAAACAATCCTAATCTGATTATGTTCCCATTAAAACAGTTTGTATTAGTTCCATAAACAAATGGGTCAAAACTATGTTAAATTCTAGCTTTACGGTATTTCTAGTTAGCTAGTTTCTTACCTATCATGCTTAGGATCGCTTCTACATCATCACATGATATTTTCACACATTCCAACACATCAAAACATCATCATATAGCATCACACTCATCACATCAGAACCGAAAACATTTAACTTAAATGAGAGAGTTAAATTGACATTTCTAGGTACATAAGTTAACTAGTTTCTCTTGGAATCAATTTAGAATTTCTAAAAACTCTTTGCAAATCATTTTAATTCATCAAAAGGCTAAGAGAAGCCTTAGGTCAATGACCAAAATATATTTCATCTCCTAAAAGGGAGTAAAGTCATATCTCATGACAACATAACCTTGAAACGGTTTGTAAAGCTTTAAGGAAAACTTAGAACATAGACTATTGGTCCTTGTAGCTAGATGAAAACTTATTGCAAGTCCATCATCACTACTTGGCCGAAATTATGCATTCGAGGAATACATTCACATTTAACTTTATCTTGGAATGAAATGGGCAAGTCTTTGAGCTCTAGGTTCTTAAGTTACAACATAAACTAAACGTGCTCATGCTTTTCATTTTTAATCTTGCTTACAAAGTAAAGTGATGACTTAAATTTAAATATGCAAGGCATAAACTTAAATGTGCAAGCTTGAAAGTAAATATGCAAGGTTCAATTCTTTATTTTAGTGCTCTTGGCCCAACAACAATCGACTTTAAGGCCGAAATAGATAGGCATTCGAGGATTTAATTAAGTGAGGATGCAAGTTCAATTCTTTATTTTAGTGCTCTAGGCCCAACAACAATCGACTTTAAGGCCAAAATAGAAAGGCTTTGAGAATTAAATTAAGTGAAGATGCAAGTTCCATTTTAATCTTTATGTTCTTAGATGATAGCTAGAAAGCAAAGATGCATAGCAAGAATGTAAATATGAATGCAAGCATAAAATAAATTATGCAAGTTCATTTTATCTTTCTAGAGCTCTTAACAAGACTTTAAAGGAATTTAAATCATAACCCAAACTCATCCAAACAAGGTAAAGTCAAGCTTAGAGTTCTTAAAACTCAACATAATATTTTTAGGAAATCAAACCATGAAGCTTAGAAAATTAATGGAATTGGCCGAATCATCAAGAAGAAAAGGAACATTTTAATACTGTAGAGTTCATGATCTTGATGATATATTAACACCAACATCATGAGTCCTCATCATTGAGTTCATAGAGCCATTTTAAAACATCATCAAAGCTAAAGTTCTCAAGAATTCAAGAAAGGAAGAACTAGAAACATTTTTGTTCAAGAACAAAGATCAAGCTCTAGAGTTTGTTTCAAGTGATGAACATCATCATGAAACCCTCATCATCAAGCTCTCATTCCTTCATTCCCAAAGGTCCATGGCCGAAACATAAAGAGGAAGAATGAGAAGAAAAGAAGTTCTAAAAGGAACCAAGAGAAACTATGAACATCAAGCTTGAAACAAGAACTTTAAAGAAAAGAATACATGAAAGAAAATCCCTACTTGATGTGATGAACTTGAAGATGGAAGAAGAAGATGAAGATGATGAAGAACTCCAAGAACTTGAAGAATACAAGAGCTTTGAGAGAAAAGAAAAACTTTGAGTGTTCCTAAACTTAGCAAATGATCTAAAAGTGGTGCAAGCTCCTCAAGGCATTCTATTTATAGAGAAATGAAGCAAATGGAGGGGGTGAGGGGCTGATGCATTTTCGGCCAAGGGGAGTGCAGCCCATGAGTTCCATGAGGTGAGATAATGTGGTCTTGAGGCATGGTGAGGTATGGTTCAAAGTATGGTGAGGTATGGTTCAAGGTATGGCCTCAAGCATGGTTCTTGAGTGAGAAACAATTCAACATGTGAGGTAAAAGAGAGAGAGGTGGCTGAATGTGCATCAGCCATAGGGGGAGGATTTCTTGCATTTTAATTGTGGTTTAGAGTTGTGTTTAGGTGTATCTTTGATTAGGATTAAGGTTAGGAGTTTGTAAGAAAGTGTTTAGGTGAGAAAATGGGTAATTAAGGTTGTCAAGACATAATTAAAGAGTGTTCTTGCATCATTAGTGAGTTATAAATTCATTTTAGTGTATAAACAATTCTAGACACAATTCCTTGATTTAAGGAATTGGAGAGAGAAAACACTATTCAAGATTTCAAGAGTGAAATCTTGAGTTTTAGAAAAGGGATTTAAATCTAATCTAAGCAATTTTAGGTTCTAATTAATTTTAATAATTTATTTTGACTCTAGATTAATTAGGAAAATTAATTAATCTTCGTTTAGAGCCTAATATTGCTTAGGTTTGCTTAATTACGTCATTAAGCTCAAAAACACTATTCTAGGGGCAAAATCGTAATTTTGCACTAAAACTGCCCGGGACCACCGGGACTCAAACAGATGTTTTGAAACATGTAAAAACATGGTTTTAAACCTCTGGGGAAAGTTTCGGGCTCAAACGGCACCTTTACCCGCGTAAAACGCTATAAGGGTATTTTGGTCATTTTGACCCGAAACTGCGGAAAATGAGATTTTCGCCTCCGGAACCACTCAAGGGTCATTCAATCCCTTTCAAACATTGAGTTGGCCCTTCGAGGACTGCCGGGTCGGCCATCCTCGAATTCCGGGCCGAAAATGACCTCAGGGGCATTTCGGTCATTTTCCACTCAGACAGAAAATCAGGGCGTTACAATACCTTAGCAAGTTGTGCAAATTAAATGATAACCTTTAGAAGAAATCAAATAAATAAAAAACAATAAACACATTTACAATTTAAACAAACAATTTAAGGAAAAAAATTAATTTGGCTTGACAGGGGTCGCCTGCTCCTACGTATCCTCTGGTGCAGTGAAGAACTCAAAGTCACGTAGTTCTGTAAAAAATAATTTTGGGTTGATAAATTTTATTTTGAAAAGGAGTTTTAGAATATCAAACTGTCACAGTTAAAATATTCCAGAACATAGAATTAACAAATTGTCACGGTTCAGTTAATCTTATTGTCAAAATGCAATTTATTGATTCATAATTTTTTTTAATAAAATGAAAGCAAAACACCTAATAATTAATTTTAAACATAAATTAAATAAAAACCATTTTTTTTCAAAGAACCAACTGAAGGATAAAAATAGTTTCTAAATTTGAGAAAAAATGAAACTTGTAACAATAATAGCCCAACAATCCATAAGTCCAAGACAAAGCCAAATAGAAAAATAAGCCCAAACATCAACATCAAAATAGCCCAATGTCCAAACCCACCAAATTCAGTTATTAAAAAAAAATTTAAAAGAAAAAATTAAACAGAAATCGGTAATTGCAAACAAAAGGGGATAAGATAAGGGATTTCATTCTCAAAATGTATGGAGTTGCAAACAAAAAGAGAGTAGAATGGGGTATGGTGCATGCAAGGGAAACCAGCGACGGACTCAATGAAGGGGAAGGAATGGCTTGCAGCGTAGCTGGGGGAAGATCGGCGGAGGGGAAGGCTATTTTCACAATGGTTGTGGTTTACGGTTGGGCAACGCTAGTGGAAGGCCGAGTCCGTGGTGGAGAGTGAAAGGTAAGAAGGAAAATCAGCGGTGGTCCATGATGATGTGAGGGCTGGCCGTGGAAGAAAGGTAGAACGATGGAGGTAGGTGTGCGGCGCGAGTTCAGTGATGGGCTGCAATGATGGTGGTTGTGGTGGTCTTGGTGAGGTGGTTGAAGGGCGAGAAGGGTGGAAGAGGAGGAAGGTGCTAGAGGATGTGGTGTCTAGAGAGGGAAAGGAGGCGGTGGTTCTTAGATGTGGTAGTGGTTCATGGAGGTTTAGGTAATGGTGGGGTGGTGATGGTGGAAGAATGATGATGATAATGAGACAATGGGGAGGCCGTGGCGGTGGTAGGGTGGCCGCGGCCTCCCTCCTCCTTTTTCTTCCTTTTTTTTTTACTGATATTTGGCGAAAACAATACCTATGATACTGCTGTTATTGGTGCTTCTGTTGTCTCTTGTTTTGAGTTATGTTGCTGATTGCTCCTTCTCTGTTGTTGGTTTTTTTTTTATTGTTTTGCTTTGCGCTTGGAAAATTCCTTTGCTCTATGGTACTGTCGATGACCCCTTTCATTGTTGCAACCGATCCCTTTTATATTGAGCTTGCATTTATTAATCAACTAATATCCCCATACTCTTTCCGAAATGCAAGAATTCCAACCAAGCTTGCTGCCCATGCTTCGAATGTTCCAGCTAGGCAAGGAATAGGAATAGTGGTAGTGAGGTGAAGTGGAACGTGGAGTGAATGGATGGTTGTAGTGGTGTTTGAAATGGGAGGCACAGGCACGAGGCATGCCCCTCCCCATACTTCCATGTTTTTTTCAATTTTTATATTTTTGCATTTTTTGTTATTTCCTTGTTTTTGTGTTTTTCCTTTTCTTGTTGCTTCACGGACATGAATGCCAAAAAAGAATTAGGCTTGGTTGAAATGGACGGACTAAAATGAATGAAGAAAAGAAATTTTTGATGAATCATACTAATAAAATTGGGCTTGTAACACAAACGCACCTAGGTTGGGTTGAAACACAAATTGACAAAACACAAACAATTTAAAACAAAATTTGTTTATCAAATTAAAAGAAAAGGACCATAAATAATTAATTGGACTCTTTTTGTTTTTGTTTTAATTTTGGAAAATAAATAAAAACAACTAGAAAAATGTTTTTTTCATTTTTCCAAAAGAAATGAATTGTACAATATGCAAATTTTTGGATTTTTGTTTAATAGACCAGACAAAATCGATGTTCACAGTTGCCCCTCTTTACTCATTCTTATAAGAGAATATGAAAAACATAATTTTTTATATTATTACATTTATAAGGAATGAGTAAAGACATAAACATTGATTTTGTTTGGCAATGCATGAAACTAACGACGATAAGAAAGATTAAATTCAAATGGTGAAAGGAACTAAATGCTTATGAAATGCATATGCAATGAAATGATGCAATTCAGCAACTAGGATGTATGAATGACAAGGAAAGAAATTCATCTGTACAAGCAAAAAGAGTAAAGATTGACAGAAATTTAAAAACCTTGTGACCTATTGGGTATTGGTCCACAAGTGACAAGAAATCTAAAAGCAATGGCAATCTGAGGCGGACTAAAAAGTAAATTGGCAATTTGAGGCCGACTGAAAAACTAAATTGGAAATCTAAGGCTGATTAGAAATTAAATTGTGGCAATCTGAGGCCAACTGAAAATGTAAATTGCAATCTGAGGCCGATTGAAAAGTAAATTGGCAATCTGAGGTTGACTAGAAATGTAAATGATGGCAATTTGAGGCCGACTTGAAATCTAAATGGTGGCAATTTGAGGCCAACTGAAATGTTAATTGGCAATCTAAGGCCAACTAGAAATGTAAATTGGCAATATGAGGCCAACTGGAAAAATAAATTGGCAATCTGAGGCCGAGAAAAAATTAAATGGTGCTAATCTGAGGCCGACTGGAAAAGTAAATTGGCACTCTGAGGCCAACTGGAAATGTAAATAGCAATCTGAGGCCAACTGGAGAATGTAAAAGCCATTGGGGGCTGACAAGAAACATGAAACTAGCAGGGAAGACAATTTTCTTTTGCTTTTTCTTTGTTTTGTTCTTATCTACAAAAGTCATGAATTTATCCTCCACTTCAGTTTATTTCAAATACATTCTTCAAAAACTAACCGTAACCAAGTTGAGCAAACCTTGAGGAAAGCCTTAACCGATCAAACTCATAATTCTTGAGCTAGACTTTCTGGCACAATTAAGATTTTCTTTTCTTCTGTGACCTTGCTCATTTCTTTTCTTTTTCTCTTTTTTTCCCCTTTTAGAATGATGAATACTCTTCTGCCAAGCTCAATTGAAATTTCTAAATTGTGATGCTAGTCATTAATGTATTGCTGTAAACATTGTTAGATCATATAATTGAAGCTTAAATTTATCCTACTTGAGACATCATAAATAAATATGCATTCAAAGAGAAGGTGGAAGGATTAACTGAATGAACATCTTTATTACTTGTGTATTAGATGGCAAAATGTTTTGGAAAAGGTAACAACATAAAGTGAAATACAAAAATTGTGAAAGACATGAAATTTTGGCCCAGTTTAGGTTCTTTGTAACTATATCAATAGACTTCTTGTAGCAAGTTGAACACTATAGCCATGATATCCGATGACATGTCTTCAAATCCCTTTTTCAAAATTGCCCCAGTTTCAATCTTTGGTCTGCTTGATTTACTGGACAAATTCATCACCAAAAATTACCCCAGTGTAGGCTGCTAGAGATGATACTTATCTTTTTCTGCTTTAAGTTTTTCCTAGGCCACTCTTTCGAGTTTTCAGCCTAGTAAGCCTTTTTTCCTTTTTCTTTTTGTTTTGCCCTAACTTTTGCTTAAGCCGCTCTTTTGAGTTTTCAACCTAATGGCTTTTTCATTTTCTTTTTAAGCATAAAACCTTTTGACTGCATCGCTGTTGATCAGTTTAGGCAATTCCTGGCTATCCATGATTTGTAAAATCAACGCCCCACTGGAGGGCACTTGTTTGACAATGTAAGAACCTTCATAACCTGGAGCCCACTTTCCCCATGCGTCCTCTTGATTAGGGAGAATTTTCTTCAGAACCAAATCCCTGGATGAAAATTTCTAGGGCAAACTTTCTTGTTAAAAGCCTTAGCCATTCTACTTTGGTACAACTGGCCATGACAAATAGCTGTAAGCCTTTTCTCTTCGATCATGTTCAATTGCTCATTTAGACTCTTCTAACTCGGCCTCCATCCATTTAGACTCTTCCAACTCGGCCTCTATTAAAACCCTGAGCGAAGGGATTTCAATCTCTATAGGGGATATAGCTTCCGTTCCATATACCAATGAGAAGGGGGTTGCCCCTATACTTGACCGAATATTGGTACGGTAAGCATGTAATGCGTATGGCAGCATTTCATGTCAGTCTTTGTAATTCACCACCATCTTGGTGATGATTTTCTTGACATTCTTATTTGCAACTTCAACAACACCATTCATTTGAGGCCTATAAGGCATTGAGTTGTGATGTTTAATCTTAAAAGTTTCAAAGAATTTATGAACCTCGGCAACATTGAGGTTAGGAGCATTGTCTGTGATGATCCTTTCTAGAATCCTATACCTGCAGATGATGTCCCTTCTGATGAATCTGAGAAACAACTTCTGTGTGATATTGGCATATGAAGTAGCTTCCACCCATTTAGTGAAATAGTCTATTGCCACCAAGATAAAACAATGACCATTGGATGCTTTGGGATTAATCGAGCCAATGACATCCATGCCCCCTATTGAGAAAGGCCAGGGAGATGCCATGTTGTGTAATGGAAATAAAGGAGCATTGATTCGGTCGGCATATGTTTGGCATTTGTGGCACTTTCGAACATAATTAATATAGTCACACTCCATGGTGGACCAGTAATATCCGTTCCTTAGGATTTTGCATGCCATCATATGCCTGTTGGCATGAGTTCCACAGATCTCTTCATGGACTTCAGTCATGACTATTCGAGCTTCATGAGCATCTACACATATGAGGAGAGTGGTGTCATAGTTTCTCTTGTAAAGGACCTCACCATTCAGGAAAAAGGCCATGGTCAATCTTTGAATTGTCTTCTTATCCACTCATTTGCTCTGACGGGATATTCTCCTTTTTGAATATACTGCTTGATGTCATGATGCCATGGTCGACTATCTGGTTCAATCTCTACATTGCCACAGTATACTGGCTTGCTTTGCACCCTGACATGGATGGGTTAGACAGTGGTGTGGACTTTCAACTTAATCATTACAGCCAGAGTTGCCAATGCATCCTCAAATTGGTTCTTGTCTTGAGTTAAGTGGGAGAATGATATATCATCAAAGTGGTCAATTAATTGAGATAAATACTTCTGATAAGGTACCGATTTTGGATCCTTTGTATGTCATTCTCCATTAACTTGGTAGATTATAAGTGCAGAGTCTCTAAAGACCTCCAATTTTTTTGATTCTGAAGTCAATTGCAACTTGCAAACCATTTGCACATGCTTCATATTTTGCAATATTATTGGTACATTCAAAGTCTAGTTTTATGGAAACTGGGTATTGCTTCCCAGTTGGTGACACTACAACAGCTCCTATTCTATATCCATTTATATTAACAGCCCCATCAAAATACATCTTCCATAAATTTTCTTTTTCCAGCTCTTCTTTTTCTACCACCAAAACTTCACCACCAGGGAATTCAGACGTGGTCGGTTGCCCATTATCAAGAGGGTTTTCAGCTAGATATCGGCAATCGCACCTCCCTTGATAGACTTTTGAGTCATATATTTGATATCAAATTCTAACAGTATCACTTGTCACTTTGACATTCTCAATGACACGTGAAGACTATTAAGTATATATTTTAGTGGATCCATTCGAGAAATCAACCAAGTAGTGTAGTATAACATGTATTGCCTCAGCCTCTTGGAAGTCTACACTAATGCACATGTCTTTTTAATCGCCAGATAACGGGATTCACAATCATTGAACTTCTTGCTCAGGTGGTAAATTGCCTGTCCTTTCCTTCCAAATTCGTCACATTGTCCTAACATTGCTCCAATTGATGTGGGTGATATTGTAAGGTATAATATTAAAGGATGGCTTGGTGTGGGAGGAGTCAACACTAGAGGTTTCATTAGATAAATCTTTATTTGGTCAAAGGCTTCTTGGTATTCCTCATTCCACTCCCCAGGTTGATGTTTTCGTTGCAGTTTGAATATAGGCTCACAAATACTAGTCAAATTGGCAATGAATTTAGCAATGTAGTTGAGCTTCCTAAGAAACTTCTTTTTCGGTTTAGTGAGCTAGCATCTCTTGTATCGCCTTTACCTTATCTGGATCCATGTTTATCCCTTCTCTGCTGACAATGAATCCGAGCAATTTTCCTGTAGAAGCTCCAAAAATGCATTTATTCGGGTTCAACCGCAATTTGTATTTTCTGAGCCTTTCAAAAAGCTTTTGCAAGATTGCCATGTGGCTTTCTCCCTCTTTAGACTTAGCAACCATGTCATCAATATACACTTCAATCTCCTTGTGCATCATGTCATGGAACAGCATAACCATAGCGCGTTGGTAGGTGGCATCGGTATTCTTCAATCCGAATGGCATGATTGTGTAGCAAAATGTTCTCCACAAAGTTACGAATGTAGTTTTTCCTTTGTCATGAATATCCATGGGAATTTGATTACACTCGGAATATCCATCCATAAATGAAAATCGGTGATTTCTAGCCATATTGTCAACAAGGACATCGATATGAGGGAGGGAAAAATCATCTTTCGGGCTAGCTTTATTTAGATCCAGATAATCCACACACATTCTAACTTTTTCATCCTTCTTAGGCACGGGCACAATGTTAGCTACCCAGTCAGTGTGTCTTGATACCTCCAAAAATCTAGCCTTTACCTGTTTAGTCACTTCCTCTTTTATTTTTAGGGACATGTTCGGTTGTATTCTTCTCAACTTCTGCTTTTTTGGCTCAGCTTTTGGATGCAAAGGGATCTTGTGTGAAGCGATCTCCGGGTCCAAGCCTAGCATATCACAGTAAGACTGTAATACTCGGTGTACATGTGTCAGTAGACAAGTTCTGTGTAGCCTAAGGTCCTCCGGGACCCACCAATGCTGTTGGGTCTTGAAGTTTTTGCTAAGTCTGGATCCTACACCTCTTTGGAGAGCTATATGTTAGAGTCATATTTTTGTGATCAAAAGTCCTGGTAATTGTTCCCCAAAGGAAAAAAAGTTAAAGAGCAATTTTTGATGGATTTTATGAAGCCTATAAACGTTTTATTTTTAGTTCACAAGTTTGAAAAATCATAAGTTTTCCTGAATTTGAACTAAAATCCAAAACTTGGATTTTAATTTGTTGGGATTTTGATTTTTATGATATTCTATTTGAATCCAAATGGGGGTTATTTCCTTATTTACATTTATGTTTTAAAATTAATGGAGAGTAAAATAAATAGGGACAATAAGTGAGTGTTGAGATATCCTAGATGCCAAAACACTTTGGGTGGTGCTGTTGCTGCATAATTCTGCAGAACAACCTGGCTGTAGCGAGTTATGTTCACTGTAACGAGTTGTGTTCATTAAAGTGAGCAGGCAAGCCAAGAAGCTTGCTACAGCGATAGGTTCGCTACAGCGTGCTTTACTCACTGCAGCAAGTAGCCAATGATAGCACAGTATCAAAAAAACGATGTCGTTTCACTTATGGCCTCTCTTTTAAACCCCAAGGGCTCGGGTTCTTCCCTATTTTGGGAAACAAAACCGAACCCTTCCTTCTTCTTCCAATCCAAGATAAAATCCTCTTCCTTTATGATCCAAAGTAAGTGATTGTTGTTGGTTTATGTTAGACTCCTTTGTGTTCTTCCTTCCCTTTGTTATGGGTTGTTGTTTTTCTCCATTGTTGTCAAGTGGAGATACTCTTCCAATCTTGTTGAGCTAAATTAGAGTTGTTTAGAGATTAAGGGAGACTAATCTTGAGTCAATGTCGCTCTATGGCAGTAGTTAGTGCCATTCCATGCTTTGGAGGTCAAGTTAGTGGTGCCCACATACTCCTGGCTTCAAACGGTGAGTGGATTCAAACTCATGACCTTATTTTAGCCATTATGACTATGTTTGATACATGATATTTATGAAGTATGAAATTTGAGATGAGAAAAGGTATAAAATATGATTTTATATGATTATATCAAACTAGAAAAATTATCATTCATGATGATAGCATGAAAGAATTAGTTTTTTTTAAAACCATGGGACCATAATTGCTATGTTGTATGCTTTAGAAAAATGTTTTACATGGTTAAGAATGGATTTATTGGGAAAATATGTGTTGTAGCAACTTTACTTTTTATCAAATATGTTTTATGAGTTTACGACATTATTATGTTTTCAAGATTTAGATTTCAAGCTATGTTTTGAACATTCAGTTAAGATAATTATATATATGTTAGAGAAAATGTGAACAAGAGTATGACCCAGCTTTACGGATAAATATGTTAAATAATTTTTGAGTTTTATGATTATGAACCCCAGTACTTTGAGCTATGATTTTAGATTATCAAGTAGATGGAAAGTTATGATAGTTTAAGATTTGAATTTGGAACTTCAGATTTAAGGTACCAAGAGGTACGAAATTCAGTATGATTCTTAGCAACTGTCAAATACATATTTTGTGAGCTTGAGATCAGGTTGCCTACAAACGGGTGATCCTTTAGGCACGATTTTCACAGCCATAGTTATGCTAAAATCAGATTGTTAGAGTTATGTGAATCAAAACTCCTAATGTACTAAGAATTTAGGGGCTTTATTCGCTAGGGATAGAGTACCCATTTTGCAGTTATGGTTTTATCAAACTAGTTTAGACGGTAGAGATCAGGAAATAGATAGTTAGTTAACAGCTGCATGATATTGTTAACCTTGGTATCAAGTTGTTCATCAGAGGACAATATCGCCCCATAGCAGATGTAGATAACGGGACCTAGATAGGTACCCACAGCTCGTCCACCAGGGACCATTTGACTTTACAGCTTTAGTTATTATATATGTATTTATTTAGCTTAGCAAATACTGTTTTCCTAGGCCTGTCGCACTTTAGTTAAAATTGTAATATCCTAATTTTTAACAGAATACTCTAGAACATAATTAGGTTAATCATTAGTCTGTTACGTCATAGCTTCCTTATTACTTTAAAATACTTAGCGGAAATACTGGTACGCGTTAATTAGTAATGTATGAAAGGTAATAAAGCAAGCATCACATAGAAACATTACATAAACAAGTAAAGGCACATCATAATAACATTGAACTGCATATTTATATAATATATGATATGCTCACTCATAAAGAGTAAGACTTAGTTTGATACAACTAGAATGAAAATACATGGAAACGAAAGTACAGCAAAGGTGATAAAAGAAACTCTCCTAACTCTAGTGCGCCTACAAATGGATAGCCCCAAAGACAAAAGAAGGCTATCCTAGCCTAGTCAAGCTCAAACACCAGAATCGCGACGGTTGTCTCCTACTGCGGGCCTCTCTGGAAGGGAGGGATGTACCCGATCCACTGGGCGATCTCGGCCAGGGTGGCGATGCGCTGCATCGGTCGAGCGTGAGCTCCACGACGGGGAATCATCCTCACCCGTCTTCCACGTACTGGCTGAGCGACGGAAGCCTCGCTACCCTCCCCAACATCCATCGGCACAGTGGGGGAGGATCCATCGGAGGGTACCTGAGTGGCAGAATCCTCTGAAGGGTCCGTCTCGGAGAATGATGAGGGCGAGCGGGGTACATACTGTGGGTAGTCCCGGATGGCAAAGGTCATCGGTGGGGTGTGGCGGATCCGCTCCTCTTGAGGACGTGTGCGCTCGAACACGAAGTCGTCGCCGTAGGGTGAGACAGGAGAGAATTGGTGGCTATGTACGGGGTGATTAAAGGGCCATCCAACGAACATAAACACTCAGACGACGCAGCGGCCCACAAAATGGTATGACCCGTGGTCCGGATCATGATGTACCTCCCAAGTTGGGGTGTCCACAAAAACCACGAACATCGCCATCTGAAGACGTGGCGGAAAGAAAGAGATAGAGGGAGTGAGAATCTTGCTAAAGAATCTCAGTAGGGCCTCCTACTACCTAGGTGTCATCATTTACGTCCTCAGGAACCTTGGGTTTATTTATACAAAATAAGTGAGCATGCATTAAGTCCATTTTTAGGTTCTAAAACATAGTTTAGCCAAGGTCCGTTCATTTTAGCATGATTCTTAATGTCATGGATGCAAACATATTAAAGGATGTATGCATGGCTCTACTTAATACAAGAATAATCATCATATCTTTAAGAACATCATAATAGTGGCATAAAGTGGCAATTAAATCCTCTTTGTGACATAATCATCATAACTTCCTCATAGGCCACCCTAAAAAACAAGCGATCTGGGGGTGCTCGGCCGAACCGGTGTCACCTAGAACGTGTCACATCTCTAGGTTATGAGCTTATACCTCAACTAGTCGTCAGTAGTTCTTACTTATCAATCTCGATAAGCGTAACATAATCATAAACATAATCCCGACTTATCCAGTACGGGCTAGGGGGCATTTCTTGGGGGTGCTCGGTCGAACCGGTGTCACCCAAGAATTAATCTTGGTACCGATGTCACATGAGTTCTCTGGAGGTGCTCGGCCGAACCGATGTCATCTGAGAACCCATCTTAGTACCTCATAAAAATTTCATAGGTTTTCAAAAACTTTCTGAGTCCTGAATTTGTCAGAAATTCGGCGGCATAACTGCGGCATGCCGAATTCCTTCCAAATTCTTCTTTATGCCACATGAGTCAATCAAACATGCATCCTTCATCATAATTTCATGCATTCACATAATCATCCTCATACTTTCACAAGCAACATTAAAAGTTCGTTATGCACCTGGTCCTACGGTATTTTATGCTCTGACTCTTATGGGCCTTAAACTCGTGATGTAGTTAACCTATCATCTCCTAACAAACCCTTATGCACCTAAGGGTTTTCTCTTATCAAGTCTCATCATTTATTTATGCTCTCTATTAAATCTGAACAATATCATTCCTTAGGGGCAGCGTTATAAACTTATGATTACGGGGTTCTAGAACTTACGTTTTAGACCCTTTCTTGGTTCTGTCTTCGCCTAAGGCGCTATAAGTTAAACCTAAACCAATTATGAGTCATTCCTATATCAAGGAACTAATTATAAACCATGTTCTCTACATTATAAGGCTGCTAGGCAGATTCTAAGAATTAAATGTTCTAAGAGTTCTAGAATTGCAGTTTTACGGTTTTCTAGTTACTAGTTTCTCTATGGGTGCCAAAATTCATTCCTACTTCAAATGTAACCAAATTTTTCATGATTAATCAATCCTAATCTGATTATCTCCCCATTGAAACAGTTTGGGCAGTGTCCATAACTAAATGGGATAAAACTATGCTAAATCTTGACTTTACGATTTTTCCTAGAAAGCTAGTTTCTTCCCTAACTTACATAGAAATGTTCCTACTTTATCATACATAATTTTTACTCATTCAAACACATCAAACATCATCACATGGCAGCAAACACATCATGGAAGAACCGAATCATTAAGTTTCCAAAAGGTGCATAACTTGGTATTTTCTAAAACGTATGAGTTGCTAGTTTCTCTTGGAATCATTTTCAAGACTTCTAAAACTCTTTTGCAAACCATTTTATCTTGTCAAAGAGACTAAACACATCCTTAGGTCAGTGACCACTCAATCCCTCCTCAAGGGAGTGTTAAATTCATAGAACCTTGTTGGTCTTCAGCTCAAACAAAATCATGAGACTTAAAAGGATTCTTAAAACTTGACTTATTGGTCCTTGAAGCTAGATGAAACTCATTCCAAGTTCATCATCACTTCATGGCCGAAATCATGCATTAAAGAATGCTCCCTCATTAAACTTTAACTTGGGATAAAATGGGCAAGTCTTTGAGCTCTAAGATCTTTTAAGTGATGACATAATTTAAACATGCTATGCACTTCATTTTTATTCTTCTTTACAAAATAAAGTGAGAACTTAAAGTAAACATGCTAGACTTGAATATAAAAATGCAAGGCTTAAAATAAATATGCAAAACTTGGAATATAAATATGCAACACTTGGAATATAAATATGCAAGTTCAATTCTTTATTTTAGTGCTCTAAGCCCAGCAACAATCGACTTTAAGGCCGAAATAGAAAGGCTTTGAGGTTTAGTTAGGTGATAGTGCAAACCTCATTTTAAATCTTTACGTTCTTTAGTGATAAAAGGTAAATATGCTAGGCAAGAATGTAAATATGAGATGCACTCCGTTCTTTATCCTTTAGCTTTAAGTAATGGCTTGGAAATCAAATATGAATGCAAAGCTCAAAATAAATATGTAATGCATAAGCTTAAATTTAAATATGAATGCTAGTTCATTTTATTTCTTATTAGAGCTCATACAAGACTTTAAAGGAACTTAAACCTCAACCCAAACTCATCATGACAAGATAAAGAAAAACAAGAGTGAACCTCAAGGGTTCTTTAAACACAAAGTTTCTTTTCTTGGGATGTAAACATAAATAACATTTTTATTAAAACTCAAGCTCTAGAGGCCTCATTGTGATGAACACATAGTCATCATCTAGAAGCTCTCATCATCAAGCCATTGTGAACTCCCTTGGCCAATATGGCCAAAACCATAAAGAAAGAAAAGGAAGAAGAACCGAAATTGTTGGAGAAGAAAAGAAACATTTGGAACTCTAGAGACCATGATCTTGATGATGCATTAACACCAACATCATGAGCTCTCATCATTGAGTTCATGTTAACCATTTTAAAGCATCATCAAAGTGAAAGGTTTCAAGGATTCAAGAAGAAAACTAAAAATATCTTTAACTCAAGAACAAAGATCAAGCTTTGGAGATTGTTCAAGTGATGAACATCATCATGAAACTCTCATCATCAAGCTCTCATTTCTTTAATTCTTAAGCCTCATGGCCGAAAAACAAAGAGGAGTGGAAGAAGAAAAGAAGTTCTAAAAAGGATTCAAGAGAACCTATGAACACCTAAAGAAATTAAGAACTTTAAATGAAAGAACTCTTGAAAGAAAATCCCTACCTAGAGATTAGGAGGTTGGAATTTGAGAAGAGGATGAAGAACTTGAAGAACTTGAAGACTTGAACTTGAGAGAAAAAGGAAACTTGGAAGTGCTCTTTGAAAACTTACACTTTGTAAATGAACCCAAAATGATAGAAGTTCACCCAAGCAAGCTATTTATAGAGAAATGAAACAAATAAAGGGTGCATGGAGGGAGAGGAGCTTTGGCCATCAGCCTCATGGGCAGCCCATGAGTTCCATGAGGTGAGATAATGTGGTCTTGAGGCATGGTGAGGTATGGTTCAAAGTATGGTGAGGTATGGTTCAAGGTATGGCCTCAAGCATGGTTCTTTGAGTGAGAAACAATTCAACATGTGAGGTAAAAGAGAGAGAGATGGCCGAAATGCATCAGCCATGGGGGGGGGGGTTTCTTGCATTTTAATTGTGGTTTAGAGTTGTGTTTAGGTGTATCTTTGATTAGGATTAAGATTAGGAATTTGTAAGAAAGTGTTTAGGTGAGAAAATGGGTAATCAAGGTTGTCAAGACATAATTAAGAGTGTTCTTGCATCATTAGTGAGTTATAAATTCATTTTAGTGTATAAACAATTCTAGACACAATTTCTTGATTTAAGGAATTGGAGAGAGAAAATACTATTCAAGATTCCAAGAGTGAAATCTTGAGTTTTAGAAAAGAGATTTAAATCTAATCTAAGCAATCTTAGGTTCTAATTAATTTTAATAATTTATTTTGAATCTATATTAATTATGGAAATTAATTAATCTTTGTTTAGAGCCTAATATTGCTTAGGTTTGCTTAATCACATCATTAAGCTCAAAAACACTATTCTAGGGGCAAAATTGTAATTTTGCACTAAAACTGCCCGGGACCACCGAGACTCAAATAGATGTTTTGGAACATGTAAAAACATGGTTTTAAACCTCTGGGGAAAGTTTCGAGCTCAAACGGCACCTTTACCCGCGTAAAATGCTGTAGGGGTATTTTGGTCATTTTGACCCGAAACTGCAGAAAATGAGGCTTTCGCCTCCGGAACCACTCAAGGGTCATTCAATCCCCTTCAAACATTGAGTTGGCCCTTCGAGGACTGCCGGGTCGGCCATCCTCGAATTCTGGGCCGAAAATGACCTCAGGGGCATTTCGGTCATTTTTCACTCAGACAGAAAATCGAGGCATTACAAAAATAATTTTGTATTGCTTGTGAGTTTATAATTATTTGTTCATAAATTTATGAAATGAGAAATGATTTTCCAGTTAGAGTAAGAACTCAGAGATGCTTTTCTATGAAATAATATACATACAGAGATATCTTTTCTATATATAGTTATGCATATGAATATTAAATGATTATGATTATCGCATGCATGGTATTATATATATATTTCTTGGTTGTCCTATGTGGGTAATGGGTGAAAGCTCACTCACTGAGTCCGTTGACTCAATCCTCTCCCTTCCTCTCATAGTTGCAGGTACAGATATTTTTACGCCACCGATCCAGTAGCCGCAACTATCCCTTGGTGAGCTTTACATTGCTGTAAGGCTTAACTTAGGTTTATGTCAGTAGTAGAAGTGCTCCAGTAGATGTGTAGGCAGGATCTAATCCATGCATTATTTTCATATGTTATATTAGATTTCAGTGTTTGAAATAGTTATGTATATATTTTCAGAGCTTAAGTATGAATTTCAAATTATAAAAATTTGATTAGATTATGTGATAGATCAACTATGTAGTTATGATTCCATTTTCAAAGGTTAAACAGGTTTTCAGATTAAGATTTATATTATGTGATGAGATAATTATGCTTTTGTGATTAGCAGAATGGATTAAAAAGGGATTTTCAGATCTTGAGTATCAAGTACGTCTAGTTTTATGAATTTAAATGACATGTTTTGAACAAAGAAATGGATATTGATTTAGAAGAAAATTTTATTTGAAGTATTATTTTACAATAAAGTATGCATTCTTAGGGACATGTCACCCAAAAAGCTTACATGGGGATGGGATTCCTCATGTGCTGGTCATGTTCCCAAGTCAGGTTGTGACAAAGACCATGCAAAGACATCCAGGTATTCTTCAAACAACGCAATCATTTCCGTTCGTTCAGAGCTTTCCATAATTTTCAAATCCCAATTTTCTCCTTCAATGCCCATATTAATTACCTCGATCACCTCATTGTCTAAGTCAAATCCTTTTTCTATATCTCCCAGTAATTCTGAAAATTCCTCAACAGTTTATTCATCATCTTCAGATTCATGGCTATCACAATCAAGTGCATAAGAGAATCAATTGATTGGCCTTCAAAGTCCCTTTCATGTGGCAAAATTTCTATAGCATTTAAATCCCTGGAAAGCAATTGTGGTGGGTTGGAATGCTAAGACAGATAATGGGTAAAACACAAATAATACGGAGCAAGCACAAATTAATGGGCTGAGGAAGTAATGCTAATGATACAAAAGGAAAGTAAAAAGAATAGCATATGGAAACAGAAAGAAAGGGAGACACAAAGAAGTGTGAAGTGGAATAATAAAGAAAAATTACTAGATAAACATGCAAGTTGTAACGCCCCAATTTTTCTTTCTGAGGGAAATGACCAAAATGCCTCTAAGGTCATTTCCTGACTGGGATTCGAGGATAGCCGGCACGACAGTCCTCGAAGGGTCAACTCAATGTTTGAAGGGGATTGGATGGTCCTTGAGTGGTTTCGAAAATGAAAATTTTGTTTTCTGCAGTTTCGGGACAAAATGACCAAAATACCCCTATAGCGTTTTACGTGGGTAAAGGTGTCGTTCGAGCCCGAAACTTTCCCCAAAGGTTTAAAATGATGTAGTCATGTGTTTAAAAATATTTGTTTAAGTTCCAGTGGTCCTGGGCAGTTTTTGTGTAAAATTATAATTTTGCCCTTAGCATAGTGCCATTTGAGCTTAATGATGTAATTAAGTAAATCTAAGCAATATTAGACTCTAATCAAACATTAATTAATTTTTATAATTAATCTAGAGTCAAAATAAGTTATTAAAATTAATTAGAACCTACGATTGTTTAGATTAAACTCAAAACCCCTTTTTTCTTTTAAAAACTCAAGTTTCTAGAATATAGAATCTTGAATAGTGTTTTCACTATTCACTCTCTATACTCTAAGAAGCCTAGTTAGAGTAGGATTTTGACCCCACTAATGAGCTAGAATGCCCACTAATCATGCTTTAACATAGCTTTGATTACCTATCCTTTTATTTACATACTTACTTACAAACTCCTAAACTTAAGTCTAATCAAAGACACACCTAAACCCATCACTAACCCATAATTAGGGAAGCAATTTCCTCCCCTTGGATTCTTCAAAATAGGCGCCACCTCACCCCTCCCTACATCAAGAGTTTGTTCTTTCCAGCACTCAAAGTGACATGCTAGCCCATACCTCCAACCATGCCTAGCCTTACCTATGAATGACTACATGTAAGAGATATTTTCTCTGTTTCCTCTACTCAAATTGTGCCACCTAGCCTCCTCCCGTCACTCCTCTCATGTTCATTTCCTATATAAATAGACACCCAAGGAGCTTGCTAGAACCTTTGCTCATTTCTCTCACACCCCCAAATACTTTCTTTCTCTCACACCCCCAAATACTTTCTTTCTCTCAAGCTTCAAGGAGTTCTTCTTCTTCTTCTTTTTCTTCCTTAAGAGCAAGTTCTCTTTCTCAATCAAGAAAACACATCTAAGGTAGGGAGTTTAGTTTATGTTGAGAATGCCTTTCCTTCTTTTGTTTAGCTTTTGGTTTAGAATGATAAAGTTTGGTTCTTCTTTCCTTCTCTTTCCTTTTCTTTTTCGGTTCTTTTCCTTTTCTTCCCTTTGAGTTTTCGGCCATTATGTTGAATGGCTCAACATGATAGCTTAATGATGAGAGTTCTAGATGATGACTTCTTGTTCATCATGATGGCTCAATATGAGAGCTCTTTCATAAAAATGTTATATGGCTCTCTTATGGTTTTATTTTTAAGGAATGTTGTTTTGTGTTCTAGAAACTCTAAAGTTCACTTTACCTTGTCATGATAAGTTTGGGTTAAGGTTTATGTTCCTTTAAAGTCTTGTAAGAGCTCTAGTAAAAATGTAAAAATGAACTTGCATATTTATATTTCTAGCCCCTCATATTTATATTCTAAATTCTTGCATCTCATATTTACTTTTCTATGTCATCACTAAACTCTAAAGATTAAAGAAAAGAACTTGCATTATCACGTTTAAGTTTCAAGCTTTGCATTTCACGTTTCTATTTCAAGTCATCATCTAAGAACTTAAAGATTAAAACAAGAATTTGCATATCACGTAATTAATCTCGAAGCCTTTCTATTTCGGCCTTAAAGTCGATTGTTGCTGGGTCTAGAGCACTAAAATAAAGAATTGAACTTGCATATTTACTTTCAAGTTTTGCATATTTACTTTGAGCCTTGCATATTTACTTTCAAGTCTTACATATTTAATTTCAAGATCTTGCATTTCATATTTACTTTGAAGCTCTCACTTTACTTTCTAATGAAGAATAAAATGGAATGCATAACACGTTTATATTTTGTCATCACTTAAAGAACCTAGAGCTCAAAGACTTGCCCTTTTATCTCAAGTTAAAGTTTGGTTATGGTGACATCCCCATGGATGCATATTTCGGCCATGTGATGATGATGAGCTTGGAGTAAGTTTCATCTAGTCACAAGCGCTAATAACCTATGTCTTAGGATTTTCTTAAGCATAGGTGAACTCAAAGAACGATTCAAGTGCAAATTTTATGTTTCAAATTCCAACTATGAACAATTTAAATAAGCTACTGCCCTCACTCATTTTACGATGATTTTAATGAAGTAAAATGGTTTACAAAGAGTTTTAGAAGTCCTAAGACGATTCCAAAGGAAACTAGAAATTTATATGTCTTAAAAATGTGAGATTATGTGCTCTTTGGAACCTATGCTTTTCGATTCTGCCATGGTATGTTTACTGCTGTATGATGATGTTTTGACATGTTAGAATGTGCAAAAATTATATATGTTGAGATAGGAACCTTTCTATGCATGTTAGGAAAGAAACTAGTCTTGCCGGTAAACCGTAAAGTTGAGTTTTAACATAGTTTTGACCCATTTATTTTTAGACACTAACCAAACTGTTTTAGTGGGATGATAATCAGATTAGGATTGTTTAAATATGAAAAACTTGGTAACATCTGATGTAGGATTGATTTTTAGCACCTATGGAGAAACTAGTAACTAGAAAACCGTAAAAGTGCGATCCTAAAACACTTAGATTAATTCATTTTCTGTTTCTGTTCCAGCACCTTTGAAGGATTGTAAGACCATGTTATGCCATGTTTACTTGAGTAAGAATGACCCATAAATGGTTTAGGAATTAATTCAAGCATTATAAGGAAAGCCGGTAACGAGAAAGGGTGTAAAATGCAACTTCTAGAACACCTTAAATCATAGAATTTCATTTACTACCTATGCTGCCCAACTGTGATTGATGATGTTCTTGAGGTTAATAATTAGTGGTAATGATGATGATTATTCCCTTAGATGCATAAAGAAATAATTTGATAATTTGAGTTACCCGATTTAAGTGTTTGGCCATTTAAGGGAATGTTTATGAGATGATGATTTGAGATGATGCATTCATGTGATTTTTGATGTTATGTGAGGTATTGGTATAGAATTCATCATTTGCATGTTATGGTTTCATTTGAAACATTAGAGATGCATATGTTAGAAATATATGAAGAATTATGACATTTATGAGATACATGTTGCATCTTGTTATAACATGCTAAGACTTAAGGAGACTTAAAGTACGAGAAAATGATCCTTTGGACTCACCAAACTATAGGTGATGAAAATGTGATTCTTACTCAAGGAAATGTAAAGTATGAGAAAGTGATCCTTTGGACTCACCAAATGATAGGTGATGAAAAGGTGATTCTTGCTTAAGGTGATCTAAAACATGAGAAAATGATCCTTTGGACTCACCAAACTATAGGTGATGAAAAGGTGATTCTTGCTTAAGGTGACTTAAAATATGAGAAAATGATCCTTTGGACTCATCAAACTATAGGTGATGAAAAGGTGATTCTTACCCCTTAACCCGTACTTATCAAGTCGGGACTTCAACTTATCAAAAGGGAATAAGTTTATGCTAATGACGACTAGTAAGGTATGAGCTCATAACCTAGAAGTACTCTCAAAAGGGAAGAGTAATAGGGTGGCCCCAGGAAGAAAAGAAACAGTCACCTAAGGAAACAAGGAATGTCATTCATAAACCATGTTCTATGCACATCATGTATGTTATGTAGTTAGATGTATGCTTTAAAGTTAATATTGCATAAAGTATTGACATGCATATCATAAAGAAGTATGATGCATTCATTACAAGACTCATGATAAAATGAACGAGCCTCGGTAATGGATATTTAGAACTTAATAAATGAATCTTTGCATGCTCACTATTTCATAATTAAACCCGAGGTTCCTGTGGACAATGATGATGACACATGCGTGAAAAAGGGAGCCCTACTGAGATTATTGTATAAGTTTCTCACCCCCTATCTTTCTTTTCCATCTTCGTCTTCAGACAAGGCTGACAAGGATGTCCGTGGATTGCCCCGAGGTGCCGACATGGAAGTAGCTTAATGGTCAAGAATAGAGTGACGCGGCGGAAGCGAGGACATAGTCTTAGCTTATTTACACTATAAGTTTGGTGTGTAGTTTGAATTGTTGTATGCTCAACCTCCACGGGTAGGCCCAATATATTTGGTGTGATGTTATTATGGGATGTCCCTATATTATTAACACTATTAATGTTTGACTTGATATTTAATGATAATGTTATATGATGATGTGCCAATGGTTGTTCATTCTATGAAGCTTATCTAGTGTTTCTGTTTATGTTATTCTTTTATGTTTACGCTTCACGGTACGCGAGGCTCACGTTTTTGTCTATGTTTTCAAAAAAAAATTCTACCCTTATTTTCTGCTAAATATTTTAAAGAAAGGTCTTAAAGTATGGGACTAAAAAAGTAATAGACTAATGGTTAACCTAAATACGTCCTAGGAGTGTTGGGTTAAAGATTAGGATGTTACACAAGTTCATTCAAATGATGTCTCAAAGTAGTACACATGAAAGCAAAGACAATTAATACAATCCCTAACGATTACTTTGAAGCAATAACATCAATTAATGGTTTAGCTGTCCAATTCATCAGCATCTCTTCGTTACTGACAACATGAATTTTATTGTTTCCTTCAATTGTTTTGGCATCCAAAGTGTTGACGGTGAGGTGTAACAAAGGGAGCGAACTTCTCCAGCTGTAATCACTTTAGCTGGACTAGGGAATGTCTCTTTCAAGTGTGGGATCTTTTCCATTTTCTCTTTTTGTTTTTCCTGTTGGAGAACCATGGCCTTTATCTCTTTTTTCTAATGATGCTTCATATCCTAGGCCAAATCTGTTAGGTTTCTTGGAGACTGGTATGGGTATTCTAAAACCTTGCATCTGCGGTCGCAGTCCTTTACCCTCCAAATATCCATTCTTAGCCATTGTCTTATTGACATTTTGTATTGGGGAGTTACTGCCTTCATGTTCGAGTTTTACCAACTCCAGACTATGCATCAAATTATTATTTATTGGCTATACATTCTCCACATATGGTAGTAAGACTAGTTTGATGATTGTAACAACTGATCCATTTTCAATATATTTAACCTTTTGATGCAAGGTTGAAGGGACAATACCAACATTATTAATCCATGGTCTTTCTAGTAGCATGTTATAGTCTGAGCTTATCTCTATCACTTGGAATAACACTTCCAACCTACTTGGGCCAATCTCCAATGGTAACACCACTTCCCCCAAATGCTTTTTGTAGCTCCATCGAAAGCCTTTACAGCCATCACTTGCGGTGATACATCATCTAAACTCATTGATAGTTGACTCAAAGTTGCTACCAATAATACATTTAACCCTGATCCTCCATCAATAAGGACTCTGGGCACTATGTGGCCTTTACATTTGAGGGTTATATGCAGTGCTTGTGGGTTAGTCCATGATGCAACTTCTTCATCTGAAAAGGTGATCATATTGATACGCCTCACTGGATCTACCATATTCACCATGTTTTCCAATGAAGTGTTAGGCTTGACAAAGGCTTCCTTCAGGACTTTAGCATTGCCTTTTGGTGGGACTTAGATGATAGGATTAATGACAAAAGGGATATCCTAGCAGGAGTCTTCTTCAGTTGTTCCAAAATATCATATTCGCTCAGTTTCATGATATTGAGGAACTTTTCTTCTTCTTCCTTGTCCTTTTTCTTCTCTTCAACATCCCCTTCATCCACGAACTTTCCTTTTTTCAGTTCCCTGGGCCCATAAACCCTTTCGCTTCTTGTTATTCCTTTCACCTCAGCTATATTGGTCAATATTTCGCTTGTGTAGGCCTTCAAAGTTTCTCCTGTGTCTCTATTTGTTTCCACTTTGGTCTTATAATTCCAAAGCGCTGCATGTGTATCCCTATAACCAAAGGGTATTGGCTTTTTCACAGTGATCACTACCCTTTTTGGTTTAGGTGTTGGATTAAGTAGTGATGCTCGAAGCACAAAGCATTTAATCACATTCACTTCTTCATGAAAACTTAACCTCTTTTTTGCTTGAATCACACCCAAGTTGAGCAATCCCTGTACACGAGCCTTGAAATTCCAGTAATTTTCTATATCATGGCCAAGACCTCCGCAATGATATAAACAGTTTGATTCATATTTCTCATCTTCCTTCATCATGGATGCAGATGTTGTGATGTTGTATCTAGCCTTCTTTAAGCCATTGAACACTTTTTCCATCGATATCTGAAGACTCAAAACTTTCTAGATTGAAGTTTCTTCTACTTTTAAGGCGTTCACACGACCCCCTTCTTCATGATTTGGGATTGGATTATTGACAATATCGAGTCTTGATTCCTCTTGAAGATCCAGTCTCCCACAAGCAGTTAACCTTTTTATTGCTGTCTTGAAGCCTTCACAGTCCTCAATTGAATATCCTGTAACATTCATATGTTATTTGCAAGTCAGATTCGGGTTATACCATGCTGGGAATGGTGGTTCTAGTGGTTGTATAGGGTATGGTGAGATTAGGTGGCCATCAAACAACCGTTGAAAAAGGTCAGCATTGGAAATTTTTAACTTTAGAAAAGGTGGTAAGTTTAGGAATAGGGCACGATTTTGATTTTGGGAATTCGGTCTTGGTGTTAGGGTTTATGTTGGGTGAGTTAGTTAATATGGCCTTATGTGGATATTGTTAACTTGGGATTGGGAATATGGGATAGTGTTTGTGGTTAATGTGGTTTGGTAAAATGGGTAAGGAAGGATAGGGGTTTAGTGTGATGACATTTGAGGTCGTGAATATGCATACCTTGGGACGAAGGATTGCCGACCATGCACATAATTCACATCTCTTTCCTTCTTCTTGGGCGGGAAGTTTTTTCTTGTGTCTTTACTGCTCATGGGGAATTTATCGGCCTTTGCTAAGCTCTCAATCCTTTCTCCAGCAGTTATTAATTCAGAGAAATTCTTGTATGCTGCTCCTACTATTGCCCCGATGTAAGGGGATCCCAAGGTTCCCAAGAAGTAGGAACACATTTCATTTGGGATGAATGGTGGTTGAACTTGGGCAGCCAAGGCTCTCCACCTTTGAGTGTATTGCTTGAATGATTCCTCCTTCTTCTTCTGCATGGAGCTTAATTATTCCCAAGTAGGTGCCACATCAAGATTGAACTTGTATTGGCTCATGAACAGATCCGCCAATTCTCTTTAGCTAGAAATCTTTGAATGGTCTAGTTGAATGTACCATTCCAAAGTTGGTCTAGTCAGGCTTTCATGGAAGAAGCTGATGGGAAAGTTTTCATCCTTTGACCATATCGCCATCTTAGTGCAATAACTCTTCAAGTGAAAAAGAGGATTACTCGTCCCATTATACTTTGAGAAGTCAGGAACCTTGAAGTCTTAGGAATTACTATGTCAATAGTGTAACATCCTAATTTTTAACCCAATACTCTAGAACATATTTAGGTTAATCATTAGTCTGTTACTTCATAGTTCTCATTTAGCTTTGAATTACTTAGCGGAAAATACGGGAAATTTTTTTTTTGAAATAAAAGTGAGAGCCGCGTGATGCGATAAGCGGTAAACCATGCAAAGTAAAACAATCGTCTCACAATCATCATAACATAAGGCACATCATGAACATCACTGAATATAATCTCATATATATATAACTTGCCCACTTATAAGTGTGGGACTTAATTCAGTACAAGGGAAATACATGAAAAGAAATACAACATAAAACGTAAACATAATCTACTCCCCTACCCGAGTGCATCTAATAGGATAACCTCTAAACAAAAGAAAGTTTATCCCTATCTATGTGGTGTGTGCTCTAACTCGGGCCATCCTCGACCTCCTACTGGCGACCATCTCGTAATCGAGGCAGATATCCGGGAACCTGAGCGAGCTGCTCGGGCGTGAAAAGGGGGAGTGGGGATCGAATATGACTCCAGGGTATGGCCGCATCTCCGGTCGTCGTGCGCACGCCGGCTGAGTCACGGTGGGCTCGCTATCCTCTCCAAAGTCCATAGGTATGGAGGGAAGACCCCTCGGAGGGTATCTGGGTGGCCGAAGTCTTCGAAGGATCCATCTCGAGAAGGACGATGGGCAGCAGGCACATACTCGGGGTAGTCTCGAACGGCGGAGGCGGACGGTGGAGTACGGCGTAGCCTCTCCTGCCGAGGGACGTCTTGGCGCTCGAACACTAGGTCATCACCAAAAGGTGAGACGGGGAGAAACGATGGGAATGTACAGGGGAGTGAAGGGTCGACCCATGAACATGAATACTCTAAGCGTGCATCGACCCACAAAATGGAATGACCCGTGGTCCGGTCATGGCGCACCTCCCATGTCGGCGTGTCCACGAACACCACGAACGTCGCCATCTCAAGACGTGACGGAAAGAAAGAGGTAGAGGAGTGAGAATCTTGCTAAAGAATCTCAGTAGGGCCTCCTACTACCTAGGTGTCATCATCTACGTCCTCGGGAACCTTGGGTTTAATTATACTGAAATGATTGAACATGCATTTAGTTCATTTTAAACTTCAAAAATATACTTTAGCCAAGGTCCGTTCATTTTAGGATGATCTTAATGTCATGAGTGCAACATAATGGAAAATGTATGCATGGCACTACCTAATGCACATACATAAAACATAACATCAAGCATCATCATCATTGGTGGCATAAAGTGGCAATAGTAACATTCATATGGGACAAAACTTAGTGACATAATCATAATCATGAACTTTTCTTCCTCATGGGCCACCCTAAAAGACAATCGAATCGGGGTGCTCGGCGAACCGGTGTCACCCGTAACGTGTCATACATCTAGGTTATGAGCTCATACCTTAACTAGTCGTCACTAGTTCTTACTTACCACTTAACGATAAGCGTATCATAAATCCGACTATACGAAAGTGCGGGTTAGGGGGCAAATCTCTTAGGGGTGCTCGGCCGAACCGGTGTCACCTAAGAGTATAAAATGGTACCGATGTCACATGAGTTCTATGGAGGTGCTCGGCCGAACCGGTGTCATCCTAGAACCCATCTTAGTACCTTAATTTTCAAAATCTCTTTAGGTCCCCAAATTTGCTTAAATTCGGCCAAAACGGTCATTACACCGAGTTTCCTACCAAATTTGTCGGAAATTCGGCGGCCAAAACGGTCATTACAGCGAATTTCCTTCCAAATTTGCTTTATGCCACATAAACATATAACCTCATAAATTCCTCATATGAATAACATCATCATCATTAGCATACTTCATGCATCATCATACATCATTCAAACGCTTACCCTCACGGTAGCTTATACTTTGACCCTTACGGGTCTTAATCTTGAGATATAGCTCTCTAATATCCGTCGCTCATATTTTTATGCCCCTAAGGCTCATATTAAACATCATTCTTCATTCTCATGTTCATACTTAAATCTGAATAGCATAGAATGAGTCTCTAACTTGTTTTTACGGGGTTCTAGAACTTACGCTTTAGACCCTTTCTCGGTTCCGTCTTACGCTGAGGCGCTATACATTAAATCTAAATCAATTATGAGACATTCCTATGCTTAAGGAATAATTATTAATCATGTTTATCATGTTGTAAGGGTGCTGGACAGATTCCAGAAAATTAAATGTTCTAAGAGTTCTACATGTGCATTTTTACGGTTTTCTAGTTACTAGTTTCCCGTAGGTGCTAGAATTCGATTCTAACTCAAATGATACCAAGTTTTTCATGTCTAATCATTCTAAATCTGATTATGTCCCCATTAAAACAGTTTGGATTAGTTCCATAAACAAATGGGTCAAAACTATGTTAAATTCTAGCTTTACGGTATTTCTAGTTAGCTAGTTTCTTACCTATCATGCATAGGTTCGCTTCTACATCATCACATGATATTTTCACACATTCCAACGCATTAAAACATCATCATACAGCATCACATTCATCACATCAGAACCGAAAACATCTTGCCTCAATAAGAGAATTAAATTGACATTTCTAGGTGCGTAAGTTAACTAGTTTCTCTTGGAATCAATTTAGAATTTCTAAAACTCTTTGCAAAACATTTTAATTCATCAAGAGGCTAAGTGAAGCCTTAGGTCACCGACCAAAACATATTCCATCCCCTAAAAGAGATTGGAATCACAACTTATAACGACATAACCTTATAAAGAATTGTCAAACTTTAAGGAAAACTCAAAACATAGGCTATTGGTCCTAGTAGCTAGATAAAAACTCATTGCAAGTCCATCTTCACTACTTGGGCGAAAAACGTACATTCAAAGTGTGGTTTGCATTAAACTTTAACTTGGAATGAAATGGGCAAGTCTTTGAGCTCTAGGTTCTTAAGTTACGACATAAACTAAACGTGCTCATGCTCTTCATTTTTAATCTTGCTTTCAAGGTAAAGTGATGTCTTGAAATTAAATATGCAAGGCATAATTTAAACGTGTAAACTTGAAAGTAAATATCACGGCATAATCTTAAACGTGCAAGCTTGAAAGTAAAGATGCAAGATTCAATTCTTTATTTTAGTGCTCTTGGCCCAACAACAATCGACTTTAAGGCCGAAATAGATAGGCATTCGAGAAATTAATTAGGTGATAATGCAAGTTCAATTCTTTATTTTAGTGCTCTAGGCCCAACAACAATCGACTTTAAGGCCGAAATAGAAAGGCTTTGAGAATTAAGTTAAGTGATGATACAAGTTCCATTTTAATCTTTATGTTCTTAGGTGAGGGCTTGAAAGTAAAGATGCATAGCAAGAGTGTAAATATGAATGCAAGCATAAAATAAATTATGCAAGTTCATTTTATCTTTCTAGAGCTCTTAACAAGACTTTAAAGGAACTTAAACCTCAACCCAAACTCATCAAACCAAGACAAGGTAAAAGCCTAGAGTTCTTAGAACTCAACATAACATATTTAAAAATCAAACATCTAGCATGAAAAGGAAAAGGTAATGGCCGAAACTTCAAGGAAAGAAAAGAAATGTTTGAAACTCTAGAATCCATGATCTTGGTGATATACAAACTCCAACATCATGAGACCTCATCATTGAGTCATTAGAACCATTTTGAAACAACATCAAAGTTAAGGTTCTCAAAAGTTCAAGAAAGGAAAAATCTAGAAACACTTTTGCTCAAGAACAAAAATCAAGCTCTAGAGTTTGTCTCAAGTGATGAACATCATCATGAAACTCTCATCATCAAGCTCTCATTCCTTTGTTCTCCAAGGCCCATGGCCGAAAATGAAAAGGTAAAGGGAAGAAAAAGAAGTTCTAAAAAGAATCAAGAGAAACTATGAACTTTAAGCTTAGAACAAGAACTTTAAAGAAAGAACACATGAAAGAAAATCCCTACTTGGTGTGATGAACTTGAAGATGGAAGAAGAAGATGAAGATGATGAAGAACTTGAAGAACTCCAAGAACTTGAAGAACACAAAGACTTTGAGAGAAAAAGAAAAGCTTTGAGTGTTTCCTAAACTTAGCAAATGATCTAAAAGTGGTGCAAGCTCCTCAAGGCATTCTATTTATAGAGAAATGAAACAAATGGAGGATGCTCATGGGTGAGGATGGCTTCGCCATGAGGTGCAGAATGGAGGCTCTCCATGAGTTCCATGAGGTGAGATAATGTGTTCTTGAGGTATGGTGAGGTATGGTTCAAAGCATGGTGAGGTATGGCTCAAGGTATGGCTCAAGCATGGCTCTTTGAGTGAGAAAACAATTTAATATGTGTCAAATGGGGAGCATGTGCCCGAAAATGCATCAGCCCATGGGGAGGATTAGTTTGCATTTTAATTGTGGTTTAGAGTTGTGTTTAGGTGTATCTTTGATTATGCTTAAGATTAGGAATTTGTAAGAAGGTGTTTAGGTAAGGTAAATGGGTAATTAAGGTGGTCTAGACATAATTAAGGAGTGGTCTTGCACCATTAGAGAGTTAAATCCTCAATTTAGAGTTTAAACAACTCTAGACACATTTCCTTGATTTAAGGAATTGGAGAGAGAAAACACTATTCATGATTCCAAGACTAGGAATCTTGAGTTCTAAAAAGGGATTTAAGTTTAATCTAAGCAATTTTAGGTTCTAATTAACTTTAATAAATTATTTTGACTCTAGATTAATTAGGGAAATAAATTAATCTTCGTTTAGAGCCTAATATTGCTTAGGTTTGCTTAATTACGTCATTAAGCTTAAAAACACTATTCCAGGGGCAAAATCGTAATTTTGCACTAAAACTGCCGGGACCACCGACTTGAACAGATACCTCTAGACACATGAAATCATTTTTTAAACCTCTGGGAAAGTTCCGGCTCAAGCGGCACCTTTACCCGCGTAAAAACGCTATAGGGGTATTTTGGTCATTTTGACCCGAAATTTCGCTTCCGAAAGCATTCATAGGCCATTCAATCCGCTTCAATCATTGAGTTGACCCTTCGAGGATGACCGAGTTGGTTACCCTCGAGTTCGGTCGAAATGACCTCGAGGGCATTTGGTCATTTCCCTCGGACGTAAAAATCGGGGTGTTACATTACTCCCCTCCTTAAAAGAATTTCGCCCTCGAAATTCGTTACCTTAGAAAAGCTCGGGATACTTGTCTTGCATTTCTGACTCTAGCTCCCATGTAAACTCTTCGGATTTGTCGCGTCCCCATGCTACCTTTACCAATGGATCAGACTTGTTCCTCAGCTGCTTGACTCCGCGGTCCACGATTCTCGTAGGGGGAAGATTGAAAGTTAGGTCGTCCCTTAATGAACATGCTCACGGCTCTAAAACGTGGCTAGGGTCGGACTCATACTTCCTTAAGCGAGAGGCGTGAAAGAGCGTCATGAAGATTAGAAAGATTAGGGGTAAGGCTATTTTGTAGGCATTCGTTCCTATCCTTTGAAGAATTTGGAAGGGACCAAGGAATCGGGGGCTCAACTTTTTGACTTTCATGGCTCTTCCTATGCCTGTAGTGGGGGTAATCCTAAGGAACACATGTTCTCCTCCTCGAACTCAAGGGCTTGCGCCGCTTGTCCGCATAGCTCTTTTGTCTACTTTGAGCGGTGAGCATCCTATCCGGATCCTCTTGATTTGTTCCGTTGTTTCCCTCACTACATCGGGTCCTAAGACACTTTGCTCCCAGGCTCGTACCAACACAAAGGTGATTGGCACTTCCTTCCATACAATGCCTGCGTGACGGTGCCATATCGATGCTTGCGTGATAACTATTGTTATACGCAAAACTCGATCAAAGGCAAGTGCCTATCCCAACTTCCCCTTTGGTCTAACACACAGGCTCTTAGCATATCCTCTAGGGTTTGGATCGTCCTTTCAGATTGTCCGTCTGTTTGTGGGTGGTAAGCAGTGCTCAAGCATAGCTTTGAACCAAACGCCTTTGGAAGGCTCTCCAAAACGCGACGTAAACCGCGGATCTCTATCCGAGATTATCGTCGACGGTACTCCATGCAATCTTCACGATCTCTTGGATGTATAAGCGAGCCAATTTATCTAAAGAGTACGTTACTCTAATAGGTAGAAAGTGTGCCGACTTGGTTAGTCGATCCACTATCACCCATATAGCATCATGGCCAGCTTATGCCTTAGGCAATCTGTCACGAAATCCATAGATATGCATTCCCACTTCCATTCGGGGATTGTGGGGTTGCAACAAACCTGAAGGTTTTGGTGCTCGATTTTCACTTTCGACACACCATGCACTTACTAACCCAGGCGACTACATCCTTTTTCATTCCGGGCCACCAAAACATCTTCTTCAAATCTTGGTACATCTTGGTAACACCGGGTTGAATGGTGAAATAGCCTTTGTGAGCCTCCTCCAAGATCTTCTCTCGGAGGTCACCATCTTGGGGTACGCAGATCCTTCCCTCAAATCTCCATATCCAATCCTCACCTCTTTCGAAACCTTTTAACTTTTCCCGCCTTAACAGCATCTATGATCTCTTCGAACTCCTCATTCTCTCGTTGTGCTAACATGATTCTCTGCTTAAATCCACTTGTCACACTAAGATAGCACATTTTATTCCTTTATCGGTCGTGACATCCCTACATTCATATCCCTAAACTTCTCTATCAACTCAACTTCTTTGGTCTTCATGTGGGACAGTGTAACGACTTTCGGCTCAAGGCATCGGCGACTACATTAGCCTTGCCGGGTGGTAACTTAAACCAAATCGTAGTCCTTGAGGAATTCCATCCACCTTCTTTGCCTCATATTTAACTCCTTTTGATCAAAGAGGTACTTGAGACTCTTATGATCGGAGAAAACCTCAAACCTTACACCATACAAATGGTGTCTCCACATCTTTAAGGCAAACACTACGGCACTAACTCTAGGACATGGGTGGGGTAGTAAGCCTCGTGAGGCTTGAGTTGTCGGGATGCATAGGCTACCACTTGCCTATTTTGCATCAACACACCCTAGTCCTCTGCCGAAGCATCACAATATACCTCGAAGGGTACATTGGGGCTAGGTAAGACTAAGGCTGGGGTCGTGGTTAACCTTTCCTTAAGCTCTTGGAAACTCTTCTCACATTCGGGCCTCCACTCAAACCGGGCATTCTTCCTAGTGAGCTTGGTCAAGGGTAGGGCTAGCTGGGAAAATCCTTTGATAAACCTACGGTAGTAGCCTGCTAAACCCAAAAAGCTCCGTATTTCTGTTACGGTGGTTGGTCTATCCCAATTCATTACGGCTTCTACCTTACTAGGATCAACGGCTATACCTCCTTTTGACACAACGTGCCCTAAAAACTTGACCTCCTCCAACCAAAATTCACACTTAGAGAGTTTTGCATATAGCTTTTTCTCCTTCAAAATCTCCAAAACTATCCTTAAATGACGCTCATGCTCCTCGTGGGTCTTCGAATAGATGAGTATATCATCTATAAAAACGACCACGAATTGATCTAAATAGGGTCTAAAGATCCTATTCATGTAATCCATAAATACTGCAGGAGCATTTGTCAACCCAAAAGACATCACCGTGAACTCAAAGTGTCCATACCGAGTTCTAAAGGCGGTCTTTGGTATATCTTGATCTCTCACTCTAATTTGGTGGTATCGACCTTAGGTCGATCTTGGAAAACACTACCGCTCCTCTCAATTGGTCCATGAGATCATCAATCCTAGGCAAAGGGTATTTGTTTTTCACTGTCACACGATTTAATTGCCTATAATCTATGCACAACCTCATACTCCCGTCCTTCTTTTTCACAAACAAGACCGGGGCTCCCCATGGTGAAGCACTAGGTCTTATGAAGCTTTTCTCTAAAAGTTCCTCAAGTTGGGTATTAAGCTCGGCTAGTTCTAGGGGTGACATTCTATAGGGGGCAATGGAGATTGGTCCCGCTCCAGGAACCAACTCAATGGAGAACTCCACTTCTCGCTCGGGAGGGAACTCGGGTATATCTTAGGAAACACCTCGGGATAGTTTCTCACTATAGGTATATTCTCTAAATTACGCTCAAAGTGTACCTGCGCTAGCGGCTAGGAGAACATATCCCTTAGTCTTTTTCCCACTCTATGGACCTCTACGGCATTGAGATAGAGTTTGAAAGGTTGACTTATTTCACTACGGGCAGAAGGAAAGACGACTGCCTTGGTGTCACAGTCTAACAATACACGGTTGGCGTGAAGCCAATCCATGCCAAGAACTATTCCTATACCTTTCATGGGTAAACAAATTAAATCCACAACATATGATCTATTTTTACGTGGTGAGGTGACAATTTAGGCAACAATAACAAGTATTCACAGGATGATTTGTGGGGGTAGAGACAATAAGATCAAAAGGAAGTTTGGAAGTTTTCAAATTTAGAGCCTCGACACTAGCATATGAAATAAAAGAATGTGTTGCACCGTAGTCATATAGCACGCTTAAGGTTCTACCATCTATTTCGCACTTACCTTCTATGAGACCGTTGGATGTGTCCGCCTCCTCTACATTGAGGGTGGAGACCCTCCCTTGGTGTTGCGCCGAATTCGGCTTCTTTGGCCTCCCATTAGTGCGATTCTTTGGCGTAGTGGCCAGGCTTTCCGCATCGAGCGGATATTACGCCCGCTAAGCGGGGGCGGTTGCCATGATCCTTCCCGCGCTTGGGACATAGCACGGCTGGGATAGCTTGGGCGGGGTTCCTTGAGGCGTCTGTTCTTAGTCCCACTTGACCCTCCTTGGTTGTTTGGGGCCGCCCGACCCTCCTTGTCGGTTGTTGTTGTGGTTGTTGCGGTTGTTGTTGTTGTTACGGAATTGTGGTCGGTATGGCTGCTTGGGTTGTTGGTGGAAGGGGGTTCTTTGTTGTTGTTGTGGTCTGAATTGGTTGGTGTGGTAGGGGTGGTAATGGTTTCGGGATTGGTTTGGATATTGGGGCTTGAATTTTGGGGCTTGAGGTGCTAGCCCCTTGTTCCGCGTCTTTGCCACTGCAAGATTGATTTTCTTCTCGTCCCTCTTCCATGATCCGGCACTTGTTGACTAGGGTTGGAAAGTCCCTAATCTCCATGTGCGCTACAGCATAGTTGAGCTCTGCCGTTAGTCCGGCCTCATACTTGACGCACTTCCACACCTCGTCGGGGTTTCCTTGAAACACCCTAGAGAACTTAATCAGCTCCTCGAATTTCGCCGTGTCTTTGGCGACGATGAGACCTCCTTGAGTCGGTTGCATGAACTCAATATCTTTCGCGTTCCTCACGGACTCCGGAAGTACTTCTCATAAGTAGGTCTTGAATAGCTCCCGATTGGCAAGATGCGAAGCTTAGCGATCTTGGTGCGATCCACGAACTTCGGCATCCGACTCCATCATATAAGCGTGAAGGTGACCTTTTGCTCCTCGAGCAAGCGACCACGCGGTAGATCTTCTCCATGTTTTTGATCCACTCATCAGCTTTGTCGGGGTCCATGGCTCCTCGGAAGGTTGGTGGGTTCGCCTTGCGAAACTCACCAAACCTCGCTTGCTCGACCATTTCAGAAGATGGGAGCACGTCCGGTGTCCCCTTGTTGGTTCATCCTCTCGAACATTCGTTCCATGGCTCTAGCCATGTCACGAACAGCAGCAGCAGTGGCATCGCTTTGGTTTCCCTCGGTCGGGGTCCTAGGTTGTCTCCTTGGTGCCATTGGTCCCTAAACACATGAGACAATAAACACTGAGGTGATCAGGCTCAATATTCCATGTAAAATGAGCTAGTTACCATGGCACACGCAAGTAGACAAGGGTCATGAACTTCTACCCTATAGCTTATCTCTAGTTAAGCTCTACGCATGACCTAGCTATCGTACTACGCTTTAGAAAGCATAGTCGGTCAATCCTCAGGCTCCATGAGAATCGAATCGCTCGATACCATAATGTAACATCCTAATTTTTAACCCAATACTCTAGAACATATTTAGGTTAATCATTAGTCATTTACTTCATAGTTCTCATTTAGCTTTGAATTACTTAGCGGAAAATACGTGAAATTTAAATTTGAAATAAAAGTGAGAAGGGCGTGATGCGATAAGCGGTAAACCATGCAAAGTAAAACAATCGTCTCACAATCATCATAACATAAGGCACATCATGAACATCACTGAATATAATCTCATATATATATAACTTGCCCACTTATAAGTGTGGGACTTAATTGAGTACAAGGGAAATACATGAGAAGAAATACAGCATAAAGCGTAAACATAATCTACCCCCTACCCGAGTGCATCTAATAGGATAACCTCTAAACAAAAGAAAGTTTATCCCTATCTATGTGGTGTGTGCTCTAACTCGGGCCATCCTCGACCTCCTACTGGCGACCATCTCGTAATCGAGGCAGATATCCGGGAAACTGAGCGAGCTCCTCGGGCGTGAAAAGGCGGAGTGGGGATCGAATATGACTCCCAGGGTATGGCCGCATCTCCGGTCGTCGTGCAGTACGCCTGGTGAGTCACGGTGGGCTCGCTATCCTCTCCAAAGTCCATAGGTATGGAGGGAAGACCCCTCGGAGGGTATCTGGGTGGCGAGTCTTCGAAGGATCCATCTCCGAGAAGGACGATGGGCAACGCGGCACATACTCGGGGTAGTCTCGAACGGCGGATGCGGAAGGTGGAGTACGGCGTAGCCTCTCCTCTCGGGGACGTGCGCGCTCGAACACTAGGTCATCACCAAAAGGTGAGGCGGGGGAGAAACGAAGGGAATGTGCGGGGAGTGAAGGGTCGACCCATGAACATGAATACTCTAAGCGTGCATCGACCCACAAAATGGAATGACCCGTGGTCCGGTCATGGCGCACCTCCCATGTCGGCGTGTCCACGAACACCACGAACGTCGCCATCTGAAGACGTGACGGAAAGAAAGAGGTAGAGGGAGTGAGAATCTTGCTAAAGAATCTCAGTAGGGCCTCCTACTACCTAGGTGTCATCATCTACGTCCTCAGGAACCTTGGGTTTAATTATACGAAATGACTGAACATGCATTTAGTTCATTTTAAACTTCAAAAATATACTTTAGCCAAGGTCCGTTCATTTTAGGATGATCTTAATGTCATGAGTGCAACATAATGGAAAATGTATGCATGGCACTACCTAATGCACATACATAAAACATAACATCAAGCATCATCATCATTGGTGGCATAAAGTGGCAATAGTAACATTCATATGGGACAAAACTTAGTGACATAATCATAATCATGAACTTTTCTTCCTCATGGGCCACCCTAAAAGACAATCGAACTGGGGGTGCTCGGCCGAACCGGTGTCACCCAGAACGTGTCATACATCTAGGTTATGAGCTCATACCTTAACTAGTCGTCACTAGTTCTTACTTACCACTTAACGATAAGCGTATCATAAATCCCGACTATCTGAGTACGGGTTAGGGGGCAAATCTCTTAGGGGTGCTCGGCCGAACCGGTGTCACCTAAGAGTATAAAATGGTACCGATGTCACATGAGTTCTATGGAGGTGCTCGGCCGAACCGGTGTCATCCTAGAACCCATCTTAGTACCTTAATTTTCAAAATCTCTTTAGGTCCCCAAATTTGCCAGAAATTCGGCGGCCAAAACGGTCATTACACCGAGTTTCCTTCCAAATTTGTCGGAAATTCGGGGGCCAAAACGGTCATTACACCGAATTTCCTTCCAAATTTGCTTTATGCCACATAAACATATAACCTCATAAATTCCTCATATGAATAACATCATCATCATTAGCATACTTCATGCATCATCATACATCATTCAAACGCTTACCCTCACGGTAGCTTATGCTTTGACCCTTACGGGTCTTAATCTTGAGATATAGCTCTCTAATATCCGTCGCTCATATTTTTATGCCCCTAAGGCTCATATTAAACATCATTCTTCATTCTCATGTTCATACTTAAATCTGAATAGCATAGGACAGAGTCTCTAACTTGTTTTTACGGGGTTCTAGAACTTACGTTTTAGACCCTTTCTCGGTTCCGTCTTCGCCTGAGGCGCTATACATTAAATCTAAATCAATTATGAGACATTCCTATGCTTAAGGACTAATTATTAATCATGTTTATCATGTTGTAAGGGTGCTGGACAGATTCCAGAAAATTAAATGTTCTAAGAGTTCTACATGTGCATTTTTACGGTTTTCTAGTTACTAGTTTCCCCGTAGGTGCTAGAATTCGATTCTAACTCAAATGATACCAAGTTTTACATGTCTAATCATTCTAAATCTGATTATGTCCCCATTAAAACAGTTTGGATTAGTTCCATAAACAAATGGGTCGAAACTATGTTAAATTCTAGCTTTACGGTATTTCTAGTTAGCTAGTTTCTTACCTATCATGCATAGGTTCGCTTCTACATCATCACATGATATTTTCACACATTCCAACGCATTAAAACATCATCATACAGCATCACATTCATCACATCAGAACCGAAAACATCTTGCCTCAATAAGAGAATTAAATTGACATTTCTAGGTGCGTAAGTTAACTAGTTTCTCTTGGAATCAATTTAGAATTTCTAAAACTCTTTGCAAAACATTTTAATTCATCAAGAGGCTAAGTGAAGCCTTAGGTCACCGACCAAAACATATTCCATCCCCTAAAAGAGATTGGAATCACAACTTATAACGACATAACCTTATAAAGAATTGTCAAACTTTAAGGAAAACTCAAAACATAGGCTATTGGTCCTAGTAGCTAGATAAAAACTCATTGCAAGTCCATCTTCACTACTTGGCAAAAAGCATTACATTCAAAGTGTGGTTTGCATTAAACTTTAACTTGGAATGAAATGGGCAAGTCTTTGAGCTCTAGGTTCTTAAGTTACGACATAAACTAACCGTGCTCATGCTCTTCATTTTTAATCTTGCTTTCAAGGTAAAGTGATGTCTTGAAATTAAATATGCAAGGCATAATTTAAACGTGTAAACTTGAAAGTAAATATCTGACATAATCTTAAGCGTGCAAGCTTGAAAGTAAAGATGCAAGATTCAATTCTTTATTTTAGTGCTCTTGGCCCAACAACAATCGACTTTAAGGCCGAAATAGATAGGCATTCGAGAAATTAATTAGGTGATAATGCAAGTTCAATTCTTTATTTTAGTGCTCTAGGCCCAACAACAATCGACTTTAAGGCCGAAATAGAAAGGCTTTGAGAATTAAGTTAAGTGATGATACAAGTTCCATTTTAATCTTTATGTTCTTAGGTGAGGGCTTGAAAGTAAAGATGCATAGCAAGAGTGTAAATATGAATGCAAGCATAAAATAAATTATGCAAGTTCATTTTATCTTTCTAGAGCTCTTAACAAGACTTTAAAGGAACTTAAACCTCAACCCAAACTCATCAAACCAAGACAAGGTAAAGCTATAGAGTTCTTAGATCTCAACATAACATATTTAAAAATCAAACATCTAGCATGAAAAGGAAAAGGTAATGGCGAAACTTCAAGGAAAGAAAAGAAATGTTTGAAACTCTAGAATCCATGATCTTGGTGATATACAAACTCCAACATCATGAGACCTCATCATTGAGTCATTAGAACCATTTTGAAACAACATCAAAGTTAAGGTTCTCAAAAGTTCAAGAAAGGAAAAATCTAGAAACACTTTTGCTCAAGAACAAAAATCAAGCTCTAGAGTTTGTCTCAAGTGATGAACATCATCATGAAACTCTCATCATCAAGCTCTCATTCCTTTGTTCTCCAAGGCCCATGGCCGAAAATGAAAAGGTAAAGGGAAGAAAAAGAAGTTCTAAAAAGAATCAAGAGAAACTATGAACTTTAAGCTTAGAACAAGAACTTTAAAGAAAGAACACATGAAAGAAAATCCCTACTTGGTGTGATGAACTTGAAGATGGAAGAAGAAGATGAAGATGATGAAGAACTTGAAGAACTCCAAGAACTTGAAGAACACAAAGACTTTGAGAGAAAAAGAAAAGCTTTGAGTGTTTCCTAAACTTAGCAAATGATCTAAAAGTGGTGCAAGCTCCTCAAGGCATTCTATTTATAGAGAAATGAAACAAATGGAGGATGCTCATGGGTGAGGATGGCTTCGGCCATGAGGTGCAGAATGGAGGCTCTCCATGAGTTCCATGAGGTGAGATAATGTGTTCTTGAGGTATGGTGAGGTATGGTTCAAAGCATGGTGAGGTATGGCTCAAGGTATGGCTCAAGCATGGCTCTTTGAGTGAGAAAACAATTTAATATGTGTCAAATGGGGAGCATGTGCGCGAAAATGCATCAGCCCATGGGGAGGATTAGTTTGCATTTTAATTGTGGTTTAGAGTTGTGTTTAGGTGTATCTTTGATTATGCTTAAGATTAGGAATTTGTAAGAAGGTGTTTAGGTAAGGTAAATGGGTAATTAAGGTGGTCTAGACATAATTAAGGAGTGGTCTTGCACCATTAGAGAGTTAAATCCTCAATTTAGAGTTTAAACAACTCTAGACACATTTCCTTGATTTAAGGAATTGGAGAGAGAAAACACTATTCATGATTCCAAGACTAGGAATCTTGAGTTCTAAAAAGGGATTTAAGTTTAATCTAAGCAATTTTAGGTTCTAATTAACTTTAATAAATTATTTTGACTCTAGATTAATTAGGGAAATAAATTAATCTTCGTTTAGAGCCTAATATTGCTTAGGTTTGCTTAATTACGTCATTAAGCTTAAAAACACTATTCCAGGGGCAAAATCGTAATTTTGCACTAAAACTGCCCGGGACCACCGGGACTTGAACAGATACCTCTAGACACATGAAATCATGTTTTTAAACCTCTGGGGAAAGTTCCGGGCTCACACGGCACCTTTACCCGCGTAAAAACGCTATAGGGGTATTTTGGTCATTTTGACCCGAAACTGCGGAAAACGAAATTTCCGCTTCCGAAAGCATTCAAAGGCCATTCAATCCCCTTCAAACATTGAGTTGACCCTTCGAGGATGACCGAGTTGGATACCCTCGAGTTCGGGTCAGGAAATGACCTCAGGGGCATTTTGGTCATTTCCCTCGGACAGAAAAATCGGGGTGTTACAAATAGAAAGGCAAAGTTGTTTAACTTCCACATAACTATAGGGGCTAGGTCCCTAAATAGCCCTAACTGCTCTTGAATCTTCTCCATTCTTCTTTAAATTTCCCCTTTTCTACCTCCGTCCGACTATTCTCTGAGGAAAAGGGCTGTTTCTGGATGATAACACGAGGCTGTTCCCAAACAGGGGTAGCATGCCCATGCTCATTACTATGCATGTTTTCTAAGCAACGATAGCCTTCTCTGATAGGTATCACTAATGGTACCATGGGTGGTGACTATCCATGAAGGTTATTTTGCATTCCTCCCATATCATTCACCTCCTGGGTGATATTTAAAGCTGCACTTGATACTACATGCATACCTATCGTCGTGGCATTTGGTTGTACACTTGCTGGTATATCTCTTCCCAATAGGTCAAGTGACTCTTGTACGACCCTTATCATATCCTCCAGTCTACCTTGGTTGTTTGATAGTTCATTCAATTTTCCTCTTACCGCATCAACCTCATTTCTCAAATCTCTTTCCGATTGAGGAATGGTCTTTCCCGAATCATTGCCTTCAGCCATTTTAGTCCGAGCTCTGGTGTTATGAATTCGAGTTTGATCGATATCGATCTTCCTTAGGCGCCCAATTGTAATGAAGTTTTACCTATAAAAGCAATTTCAGTGAAAAAAAATAGACAAAAAGCATAGCTATTTGTTAGAAGTTGTCAATCGAACTGAGTCTTGATGTGAGTATCTTTGATGATAATTGTTCCCCAGAATGTCTCGTTCAAAGGAACTAAGTCATGGATATTGTTATGAGACTAACACAATGCAAAGAAACAAACATTCTTTTATCATAAAGGTGTGTTACAATCATTATTTTTCTTACATCCATTCCTACAATGACAAAAGAAATACATCATAAAGCCATATATCAAACCCTAAGCAACAATGCCTTTTTTAACATCTCTCAGCAATTATTTGTTTCATCCTCCTAATCAAATTTTTACAGTACTCAACAAAGTTATGAATCTCAGTCAGGGTTTTAAAAGGGATGATTCTCTGCTCAGTAATATTTAGATATCTTGGAACATCTTCTATTGCTACATTAGCCAATCCTGCCAAATTCCCAAAGCAAATCTTCAACTCATGAATGATGTGATTTTGTTATTGCACTTCAAGCTTTAGACTGGCAACTTTTTCATTTTCTTTTGTAGGGCAGCTTGATACTTTATGGCCTCATCCTTCACGTGTTGTTTCAATTTGCGGACCTTCTTATGGTGTTCCTTGTTCATCTATCTTATTTCTTGCCTCATTTGTTCCTTTTCTGCTAGTGCAGCTTCTTTAGCATTTTTGGTGTTTTGGAGCAACTCTTTCAATTGTTGATTTTCAGCTAATACCCTGTCATGTTCTTACCTTTGAAGCCCTAGCTCTTTGTTGGTAGCCTTAAGACATTCCTTGGTCTTCATCATATACTCATGCCCAATCTTCAACTTCTTACTTGTTCCTTCCAGAACCCGATCCTTTTCAGTGCTTTCTCGTTTTAAGGCTGCATAGTTATGATGGCCACTTTCCAACTCGGCTTTTACTTGCATATTTTCTTGCTCAGCCTTGTCTAATTTCTCTTTCACTTCCTTGACTTCTTCATTTTCATTGAAGTGCCGGGTTGATGTTTTATTCAGAAGAGTAATTGTTAAGACCTTGAATGGTAGCTTGATTTCTTGAGCCTTATTTTTCACCCATTGATGGTAGTTTTCTTTCACAGCACAACTCCTAACTCCCAGTTCCTTTCCTTTCTTGACAACCTTGTTCCAGGTAGATCGGATCTTCTGTAATAGATCGATGTTATTGGAGTCTAGGTAATAAAAGACAAATAGAGTGATTGCAGCTTTGGAAGACAATCCAATCATGGGGTAACCAAGTTGGTGAAGTTCCAATACTGGATTATAATTTATACATCCTCGAATACCCATGAGAATTACATTTGGGAAGCTTCCACATTGATAAATCAAAGTTTGCCTAGCCTCCCATCAAGGGTACCATTGTATCATCTTTTCATTAGCTTGGCCAAGTCTTGAGCCCGTTCTTGCCCACTTTTCTTCTTGATATGATGTATTTGTAAATCTTCGATAAGATAAGGTGCCTTGTAATTCCTTTGGAATATGTACAAAGTAGCCCACTCATACAACATTGGTAAATAGCACAGAATTCTTTTGCCATTCCTCTCATAGCAAAAATTTAGGGTGCAATAGGCATCTGCCAAGAGGGCTGGAATAGGATTATGACCATGGAATTTGCGGGCAAGGAATACATCAATAGCTGCAAAGTCTACTAAGCCTTCAATATTCGGAAATAAGACAGTGCCATAAATAGTGAGGGCCAGTACATCTTTAAAAGTATCCTCATCTTCATTTTGAGCCAAGTGGTGCATATGCCTTTCCAGGTAATCCTTTGAGAATCAATAGGTCCCATTTCTACATTTCCATGCTTCACGCAAATCCTTTACTTCTACTCTTAGGACAGTTGATATGATATGTAAAGAAAGGATAATGACCTTGGTAGTGATAAGGTTTTTCTCCTTCTAGTGGCAATCCCAGGATTTTTTCAAATTCCTCAATGGATGATGTTAACTGAAAGTCTTGAAAGGTAAAACATCAGAGTAGAGGATCATAGTATTGTGCTAGTGCTATGATTACCTTTTCTTGCTCTTCTACTTCTAAAAGATCCAAAATCTTTCCATGTCTTCTAGTAAGAGAAAGGCGTTGTGGTACCCTCAATAGTTGACCCAAAGATCTCAGGCTTTTTGTGCCAGGTATCTTGGCTTTAAGACGCAGAGTTCTTTTTAATTTTTCACCTTCCTGACTGCCTGGTCTCATGTTTATTTCCATTTTCCAAAGATAGTTACAGTAAGATTTAAGTTCAACTTTCTAATAGATCTGCTATAATAAAAAAAACTTGATTTAAACGAAAGAAGGAATAATAAACAATTTAGGAAATGAAAAGAATTTATATACAAAGAACAATTCAGGTGATGATGGGAATTTATATACAAACAAATAAGTTACGGGAAAATGTATGTCCTCTTTGTGTCCTACTTCAGGTGAACTTGTGGAGGTCAATTCTATAAACCTATGGTTGTTCTACCTTGTGAACATTTTCACTAGGTAGGTCTATATTCTCAGGGTTCTATGGTTTCTAGAGTTAAGGCTTTTCTTGGAATGTTATCCACAATAGTAGGTAAACCGCTAGGTGTAGGACATTTACAAAAGAGTCACACTCTAGATGAGATTTTCACGATAGCCAAACAGGATCAACATCTAAAATAGCTACCACTATACAATCTCTTACCTATCTCAAGTTGCACTCAAATGCGGGTATAGGGCCCCACTTGTATGTGATTAATGTATAAGTATTGTGTGTGAAGATAGCAGACAAACCTAAGATCCTAAAACTATCCATGATAAACACCTGCAAAATTAACACAAGTATGTATAGAACCAAGAAACAGTCATTTACCCTAAGGTTTTAGCAAATAGAGAATATATTATAAATAAAAATAAAACACGACTTTACAAAATGCAAATAAAAGGAAATTATGTACAAAACAAAATGAGAAAAAGAAAAACAAAATTCAAAAGGCTATTTTTAATTTGCACAACTAACTATAACAGGCTTGACTCTCTTGGAAGTCCCCAGTAGAGTCATCATCTATCGCAATCGGGATTGCGACGGGGACAACGAAAGAGAAATATTGAAAATTGGAGTCACCATCAAGTTTATTAAAATTTGGGAAAACATAGAAAAACCATTTATTTTGGAAAATGATCTTTGAAACCAGATTTGAGTTCGGGAGTCGATTATGCATAAGGAAAGGTAGAAGTTTAACCCTACGCATCCCTAATACACCTGTCCTTAAATGGTACCTTAGCAAGTTGTGCAAATTAAATAATAACCTTTACAAGAAATTAAATAAATAAACAAGAATAAACATATTTACAATGTAAACAAACAATTTAAGGAAAAAATTAATTTTGGCTTGACAGGGGTCACCTGCTCCTACATAACCTCTGGTGCAATGAGAAATTCAAAGTCACATAGTTCTATAAAAAATGATTCTGGGTTGATTAATTTTATTTTGAAAATGAGTTTTAGAATATCAAACTGTCACAGTTAAAATATTCCATAACATAGAATTAACAAACTGTCGCTGTTCAGTTAATCTTATTGTCAAAATGCAATTTATTGATTAATAATTTTTTTCAATAAAATGAAAGCAAAACACCTAATAATTAATTTTAAACACAAATTAAATAAAAACCATTTTTTTTTTCAAAGAACCAACCAAAGGACAAAGATAGTTTCTGAATTTGAGTAAAAAATGAAACTTGCAACAATAATAGCCTAACAATCCATACAGTCGAAGACAAAACCAAAGAGAAAAACAAGCCCAAACATCAACATCAAAATAGCCCAATGTCCAAACCCACCAAATTCAGTTATTAAAAAAAAATTTAAAAGGGAAAAAATAAACAGAAATCAGTAATTGCAAACAAAAGGGAATAAGATTGGGGATTTCATTCTCAAAATGTATGGAGTTACAAACAGAAAGAGAAAGTGGAATGGGGTATGGTGCATGCAAGGAAAATAGGTGACGGACTCAGCGAAGGGGAATGAGTGACTTGTGGTACGGCTTGAGAAGATCGGCGGAGGGGAAGGTTGTTTTCCCAATGGCTGTGGTTTGCGGTTGGGCAACGCCGGTGGAAGGCCGAGTCTGTGGTGGAGAGTGAAGGGTAAGAAGGAAAATCGGCAGTGGTCCATGATGATGTGAGGGCTGGCCGTGGAAGAAAGGTAGATCGGTGGGGGTGGGTATGCGACGCGAGTTCAGTGATGGGCCACGGTGATGGTGGTTGTGGTGGTCTTGGTGAAGTGGTTGAAGGCCGAGAAGGGTGGAGAAGGAGGAAGATGCTAGAGAGTATGGTGTCTGGAGAGGGAAAGGAGGCGGTGGCTCTTAGACATGGTGGTGGTTCATGGAGGTTTAGGTAATGGTGGGGTGGTGATGGTGGAAGAGTGATGACAATGGGGAGGCCGCGGCGGTGATAGGGTGGCCATGACCTCCCTCCTCCTTTTTCTTCTCTCTTTTTTTTACTGATATTTGGGGAAAACGATACCTATGATATTGCTGTTATTGTTGCGTTTGTTGTCTCCTTTTTTGAGTTGTGTTGCTGATTGCTCCTTCTCTATTGGTTGGGTTTGTTGCTGTTTTTTTTTTATTGTTTTGCTTTGTGTTTGGAAAATTCCTTTGCTCTATGGTACTGCCCATGACCCCTTTCATTCTTGCAATCGATCCCTTTTATATTGAGCTTGCATTGATTAATCAACTAATATCCCCATACTCTTTTTGAAACGTAGGAGCTCCAACCAACTTTGCTCCCTATGCTTTTGATGTTCTAGCTAGGCAAGGAATGAGAATGTTGATAGTGAGGTGGTGAAGTGGAACGTGGAGTGAGTGGATGGCTGTAGTGGTGTTTGAAATGGGAGGCACAGGCATGAGGCATGCCCCTCACCATACTTCCGTGTTTTTTTTCAATTTTTATATTTTCGTATCTTTTGTTATTTCCTTGATTTTGTGTTTTTCTTTTTCTTGTTGCTTCACGGACAAAAATACAAAAAATGAATTGGGCTTGGCTGAAATGGACGGACCAACATGAATAGACAAAAGAAATTTTTGATGAATCATACTAATAAAACAGGGCTTGTAACCCAAATGCACCTGGGTTGGGTTGAAACACAAATTGACAAAACACAAACAGTTTAAAACAACATTTGGTTATCAAATTAAAAGAAAAGGACCATAAATAATGAATTGGACTTTTTTTTTTATTTTTGTTTTTGTTTTAATTTTGGGAAATAAATAAAAACAACTAGAAAACTCTTTTTTATTCATTTTTCCAAAAGAAATGAATTATACAATATGCAAATTTTTGGGTTTTTATTTAATGGACTGGACAAAATATGGTGTTCACAGAGATTAGCTTGGAAAGACTAGTATAAAACTACTTGTGAATAAGAGTAACGTATACTTATTGCTTACTGGAGATAGCTTGAGAAAGCTATTCAAAGAATATCTTACTTTCTTAGGTTGAGAAAGTGGTTATTTACTAGAACTCAACAAGGTTGTTGAGAGCTAGATGTTTGTAGTGTTTGGTCAAGCCAATATAAAGATCCTTGAGTAATATCTCTCCCTCTCTATCTCATTTATTTTCTACAAGTGGTTTATTTTTTGATTATGTGTTGTTTTAAATTCTTGCTAATCAGTTTCTAAACTTTTATTTTGTTTCTAATCATGTCAAAAACTTACTTTCGAAAGATTGCTAACCTTTGATTTTCAATACTTGATAGATATTGTTTTAGTTTCAGAAAGTAAAATAATTACAAAACACGATTCAACTTTCCCTTTTCGTGCTACTTCTTACTTACAATTGGCATCATAACTTAACCTCTAAGGGATTGAGCATCCAAATAGTGGCAGAGGTAAAGATCTTGAGAGAATATAGCATACAACAATATATTCATTGCTGAAGGACACTCCATAAATAGACCAGCATTCTTTTGATGGTGGTGACTATGCTTATTAGAGAGTTAGATGGAGCTATTCATCAAATACACAAGTCTTAAATTGTGGGAAATAATTTAAGAGGGTGATTATGTAACGCCCCGATTTTCTGTCTGAGTGGAAAATGACCGAAATGCCCCTGAGGTCATTTTTGGCTCGGAATTCGAGGATGGCCGACCCGGCAGTCCTCGAAGGGCCAACTCAATGTTTGAAGGGGATTGAATGACCCTTGAGTGGTTCCGAAGGCGAAAGTCTCATTTTCTACAGTTTCGGGTTAAAATGACCAAAATACCCCTGTAGCGTTTTACGTGGGTAGAGGTGCCGTTTGAGCCCGAAACTTTCCCCAAAGGTTTAAAACCATATTTTTACATGTTTCAAAACATCTGTTTGAGTCCCGGTGGTCCTGGGCAGTTTTAGAGCAAAATTACGATTTTGCCCTAGAATAGTGTTTTTGAGCTTAATGATGTAATTAAGCAAACCTAAGCAATATTAGGCTCTAATCGAAGATTAATTAATTTCCATAATTAATCTAGAGTCAAAATAAATTATTAAAATTAATTAGAACCTAAGATTGCTTAGATTAGATTTAAATCTCTTTTCTAAAACTCAAGATTTCACTCTTGGAATCTTGAATAGTGTTTTCTCTCTCCAATTCCTTAAATCAAGGAATTGTGTCTAGAATTGTTTATACACTAAAATGAATTTATAACTCACTAATGATGCAAGAACACTCTTTAATTATGTCTTGACAACCTTGATTACCCATTTTCTCACCTAAACACTTTCTTACAAATTCCTAATCTTAATCCTAATCAAAGATACACCTAAACACAACTCTAAACCACAATTAAAATGCAAGAAACCCTCCCCCCATGGCTGATGCATTTCGGCCATCTCTCTCTCTTTTACCTCACATGTTGAATTGTTTTTCACTCAAAGAACCATGCTTGAAGCCATACCTTGAACCATACCTCACCATACTTTGAACCATACCTCACCATGTCTCAAGACCACATTATCTCACCTCATGGAACTCATGGGCTCCCTCCATGCTGATGGCCGAACTCCCTCTCCCTCCATGCACCCTTCATTTGTTTCATTTCTCTATAAATAGCTTGCTTGGGTGAACTTGTATCATTTTGGGTTCATTTGCAAAGTGTAAGTTTTCAAAGAACACTTCAAAGCTTCCTTTTTCTCTCAAGTTCAAGTCTTCAAGTTCTTCAAGTTCTTCATTCTCTTCTCTCATTCCAACTTCCTAATCACTAGGTAGGGATTTTCTTTCAAGAGTTCTTTCATTTAAAGTTCTTAATTTCTTTAGGTGTTCATAGTTTCTCTTGAATCTTTTTTAGAACTTCTTTTCTTCTTCCACTCCTCTTTGTTTTTCGGCCATGAGGCTTGCGAATCAAAGAAATGAGAGCTTGATGATGAGAGTTTCATGATGATGTTCATCACTTGAACAATCTCTAAAGCTTGATCTTTGTTCTTGAGTTAAAGATATTTTTAGTTTTCTTCTTGAATCTTTGAAACCTTTCACTTTGATGATGCTTTAAAATGGTTAACATGAACTCAATGATGAGAGCTCATGATGTTGGTGTTAATGCATCATCAAGATCATGGTCTCTAGAGTTCCAAATGTTTCTTTTCTTCTCCAAAAATTTCGGTTCTTTTTCCTTTTCTTTCTTTATGGTTTCGGCCATATTGGCTAAGGGAGTTCACAATGGCTTGATGATGACAGCTTCTAGATGATGACTATGTGTTCATCACAATGAGACCTCTAGAGCTTGAGTTTTAATAAAAATGTTGTTTATGTTTACATTTCAAGAAAAGAAACTTTGTGCTTTTAGAACTCTTGAGGTTCACTCTTGTTTTTACTTTACCTTGTTATGATAAGTTTGGGTTGAGGTTTGAGTTCCTTCAAAGTCTTGTATGAGCTCTAATAAGAAATAAAATGAAGTAGCATTCATATTTAAATTTAAGCTTATGCATTACATATTTACTTTGAGTTTTGCATTCATATTTATTTTCCAAGCCATCACCTAAAGTTAAAGGATAAAGAATGGAGTGCATCTCATATTTATATTCTTGTCTAGCATATTTACTTTTCATCACTAAAGAACATAAAGATCTAAAATGAGGTTTGCACTATCACCTAACTAAATCTCAAAGCCTTTCTATTTCGGCCTTAAAGTTGATTGTTGCTGGGCCTAGAGCACTAAAATAAACAAATGAACTTGCATATTTATATTTCAAGCCTTGCATATTTATATTCCAAGTCTTGCATATTTATCTTAAGCCTTGCATTTTTATATTCAAGTCTTGCACGTCTACTGTAAGCTCTCACTTTATTTTGTAATGAAGAATAAAAATGAAGTGCATAGCATGTTTAAATTGTGTCATCACTTAAAAGATCTTAGAGCTCAAAGACTTGCCCATTTTGTCTCAAGTTAAAGTTTAATGAGGGAGCATTCTTCGAAAGCATGATTTCAGCCTTGTGGTGATGATGAACTTGGAATGAGTTTCATCTAGCTTCAAGGACCAATAAGTCAAGTTTTAAGAATCCTTTAAGTCTCATGAATTTGTTTGAGTTTAAAACCAACAAGGTTCTATGAATTTAACTCTCTTCTAAGGAGGGATTAAGTGGTCACTGACCTAAGGATGTTTTTAGTCTCTTTGACAAGATAAAATGGTTTGCAAAAGAGTTTTAGAAGTCTTGAAAATGATTCCAAGAGAAACTAGCAACTTATACGTTTTAGAAAATACCAAGTTATGCACCTTTTGGAAACTTAATGTTTCGATTTTTCCATGATGTGTTTGCTGCCATGTGATGATGTTTGATGTGCTTGAATGAGTAAAAAATTATGTATGATGAAGTAGGAACATTTCTATGCAAGTTAGGGAAGAAACTAGCTTTCTAGGAAAACCGTAAAGTCAAGATTTAGCATAGTTTTATCCCATTTAGTTAAGGACACTGCCCAAACTGTTTCAATGGGGAGATAATCAAATTAGGATTGATTAATCATGAAAAATTTGGTTACATTTGAAGTAGGAATGAATTTTGGCACCTATAGAGAAACTAGTAACTAGAAAACCGTAAAACCGCAATTCTAGAACTCTTAGAACATTTAATTCTTAGAATCTGTCCAGCAACCTTATAATGTAGAGAACATGGTTTATAATTAGTTCCTTGATATGGGAATGACTCATAATTGGTTTAGGTTTAACTTATGGCGCCTTAGGCGAAGACAGAACCAAGAAAGGGTCTAAAACACAAGTTCTAGAACCCCGTAATCATAAGTTTATAACGCTGCTCCTAAGAAATGATATTGTTCAGATTTAATAGAGAGCATAAATAAATGATGAGACTTGATAAGAGAAAACCCTTAGGTGCATAAGAGTTTGATAAGAGATGATAGGTTAACTACATCATGAGTTTAAGGCCCGTAAGGGTCAGAGCATAAAATACCGTAGGACCAAGTGCATAACGAACTTTTAACGTTGCTTGTGAAAGTATGAGGATGATTATGTGAATGCATGAAATTATGATGAAGGATGCATGTTTGATTGACTCATGTGGCATAAAGAAGAATTTGGAAGAAATTCGGCATGCCACAGTTATGCCGCCGAATTTCTGACAAATTCAGGACTCAGAAAGTTTTTGAAAAGCTATGAAATTTTTATGAGGTACTAAGATGGGTTCTCGAATGACACCAGTTCGGCCGAGCACCTCCAGAGAACTCATGTGACATCGGTACCAAGATTAATTCTTAGGTGACACCGGTTCGGCCGAGCACCCCCAAGAAATGCCCCCTAGCCCGTGCTGGATAAGTCGGGATTATGTTTATGATTATGTTACGCTTATCGAGATTGATAAGTAAGAACTAGTGATGACTAGTTGAGGTATGAGCTCATAACCTAGAGATGTGATGTAACATCCTCCCAAGTACAACCTCATCCTTAAGTTATGGTGTCATACTCGAGAGTTGTTCCTTCTAAGTTTGCGGACCTTTTTTTTTTAAATATCTATAGCCAGTTTGGTTAGCTAACTAGGACATAATTATACTAAAATATATAGTAATGAAACCAAACTTATTTAATACAAAGCTAAGTACATAAGGGAAGCTCTTCTATGAGCTTTAACACACCTTTGTTCTCTAACATATTTACACACATGTTCATTCCACTAAATACAACATAATAAAAACATTAAATACTACACTAGCGCACTTGTGAGTTCTTTTGCATAGCAGTCCCTCGGTCCTCTGTGTCAACCTGGAGATGACACGGGAACACAAAAATATAGGGGTGAGAATTATACAATTCTCAGTAGGGTAACTCCCCAATTACACATTCATACTGTCATCGTCATCGCCCCAGCCACTTCGGTTTATTAAGAAAGCGTGAGCATGCAATATGTACATATCGAATGTTCATTTTAAAATTATAAAATCACCTTTCCAAAGTGGGTCTCTTTTATTATTCAATCACTTAAAACATGTATTTCATAACATTCAACATCATAGGAATTCCTTCAAGACCAATAATTTAACAAGATATACATATACATATGGCAATTACAATGATCTTTTCATGCCCTTGACATAATAAAGGGGACTTTTCCGTGCCCGAATGGGGACTTTTTCGTGCCCTATTGGGGACCTCTTCGTGCCCTTTTTATACTAAAGGGAACTTCATTGTTCACTTAGCACATACATCATCCTCAAGCTCACATATACATGCATCGCATTTCTATATGCATGAACATAATTCTCTGATCTCATAATATTTCAAACCTATATATATTATTCATTCATTCCTCATAACATAATCTTAGAAGTTCATGGCATGCATTCATACACATCAACTTGAACCAAATGCCATTAGGTCACTAATTCAAGGCATCGTCACAACTTCAGCACATTGGCAGATTTTTCACTCAAGTAGCACAATTTATTTCTCGTACCAAATGATCAATTAAAATGCTATAAAAATTCTCAATGACACCTCAATGTGTCCACAAGGTTCCATAATAATTTCATCACAAAAATAATTCTCTAAATATGTCAACAAAATTAGACAACTTCGGAGGTTAGAAACCCCCTATTTACATCCAACAGCCATAGTTCCCAATTTTATTACCCTACCAAATAATCATATAAAATCATATAAAAATTCATGATTGGACTTAAATATGTCCTTAATATCCTGTAAAACTTTCAGCTCATAATTCGATCATTTACTGGGTTAATAAAATGTCACAAGTTCACAGCTTCAGATTCAACATTTCTGGCAGCATATTTACAACTTCGGTTCTTGAATTTTTCAAGTCATTAGGAATTAAAATCAGAGCTCAAGAAAATTCATGGAACTATCATAGGATGTTATCTTCAAAATATAATTTTTATAGCTCATGAAAACACCCACAATTCCCTCAGAAAATTCGTGAACAAATACTGCCTGTACAAAAACCGAAATTCCAGCAACATGGTTCAAAATCTCTTTTAACAAAAATGATTTCTAACATCATCGAAACACTCCACCAAAATTAACACATAAATATCATCATATTATCAACAATAAATCCAGAAATTTCGGACCAAACACAATCAGAAAAGTCCAGCATAAAATTGGAAAGAAAAGGTCAAAGAAAACCCTACATGTGAAGCTTTAAGGCTTCTAACTCCAAGGGATCTTTCAAAAATGATTTTTCTTCACTTCAAGCCTTACAAACAGCACCTAACCCTTCCTTAAACAGTACATAATGATAGCTCAGAGTTCAGCTTGGAGATTATTTAAAATTCTAATTGGTTAGTTTGATAGATTATGAGGAGTAGAACAAGTTTTGTGAAAGGATCTTAGTGTTTTGTCAAGTTTAGGCTAGGGTTTATGAAGCTTCAAGTTTATTAATGGTGGAATGAGAGAAAGAAGATGAAGTCTGATGTATTTGGAGCTCTTGGCCGAAATTGATGGTGTTGGAGTGATAAGGTTGGTGATTTATCTTTATCTAGGTATAAAACTAGTCAAAATGGGTATTTATTCCTTTTTCAAAATGAAATAGTGAAATGGATGGCTAAGATTTGGTTTCTTGGTCAAAGAATGAATCTTGGCCATCTACTTGGCTCAAGATAAGTGGCTCATATTAACTTGGTGAGCAAGTAGCTTTTTCGGTGTTAAAATCGCACACTGAAATTCCACCGAACGGATGAGTTATTGGCACCCGAGTAAAATATAATAAATCAAAGGTCATGATTAAAACTTGCTTTTCAATTTTCAATCCTTGTCATCCACTTGGCATAAAGTGGTTGATAAAGCTTACTTAGCCACTAAGTAGCTTTTACGGTGTTAGAAACTGCTCACCGAAATTTTATCGAACGGGTAAAACAGTGTACTTGGGTAATCAAACATTGCCCAAAAAATAATTTTGGGTATAAAATCTTTATTTCTACCTATTTCTAACCATAATCATATAATTTCTCAATTTCAGGCATTTCCGGGTCCCAATTCTAGGGTTTGGTGTCAGGTGGGCATGAGTCTGCATAAAATACTATTCATATTTTTTTTTTTTTTACAAATCCGTTGGATCGTCCTCATCATTGTTCAAAGTATCAAATTTTTGAAATTATGACTAATAAAGCTCAAATTAATTTTTTTTAGATAATTTTTAGGGTATTACATGTGACATATTCTGGGTGACACCGGTTCGGCCGAGCACCCCCAGAGCGCTTGTCTTTTAGGGTGGCCTATGAGGAAGTTATGATGATTATGTCACAAAGAGAATTTAATTGCCACTTTATGCCACTATTATGATGTTCTTAAAGATATGATGATTATTCTTGTATTAAGTAGAGTCATGCATACATCCTTTAATATGTTTGCATCCATGACATTAAGAATCATGTTAAAATGAACGGACCTTGGCTAAACTATGTTTTAGAACCTAAAAATGGACTTAATGCATGCTCACTTATTTTGTATAAATAAACCCAAGGTTCCTGAGGACGTAGATGATGACACCTAGGTAGTAGGAGGCCCTACTAAGATTCTTTAGCAAAGATTCTCACTCCCTTTATCTCTTTCTTTCCGTCACGTCTTCAGATGGTGACGTTCGTGGTTTTCGTGGACACCCCAACTTGGGAGGTGCACTATGACCCGGATCACGGGTCATACCATTTTGAGGGACAGTGCATGGTACGAGTCTTCATGTTCGTGGGACGTCCTTTCGCTCACCCCGTGCATACCCATCGCTTCTCCTCGACAGCACCCTACGGTGACGACGAGCAGGTTTTTGAGCGCGCGCGTACGCATAATGAGAGAGTGCTCCGCATGCACACCGCCGCCTCAGCCATGCAAGACTATCTCGATTACGTGCCCCGGACCTACTTCTCGGAGACCGACCCATCCGAGGACCTGCCTACCCATCCGTATAGCGAGAGCTCCGCCCCCTCTCCATCACTGATGAGGGAGGGCAGTGAGGATACCGTGACTCAGCCACGACGACCAGAGATGCGGCCACACCACAGGGGTCACTCTCGATCCTCGTTCCGCCTCTTTACGCCCGATGAGCTCGCCCAGTTTCCCAGATATGTGCCTCGCTTGCGAGATGGACGTCAGTGGGAGGTGACGTACGACCGATGGAGTACCCGTGTAGAGCACACACCACCTAGATGGGCATGAACCTTCTTTTGTTTTAGAGGTCATCTCGTTAGTTGCACTTGGATAAGGGAGTTGCTTTTATAGTTTCCGTTGTAATTTTCCTTGTATTTCCTTTTTAGTTGTATTGCTCATGTTGTATCAAACTAAGCCCCACTCTATACAAGTGGGCATATCCTATATTATATAAATATGCAGTTCAATGTTATTATGATGTGCCTTTACTTGTTTATGTAATGTTGCTATACGATGCTTGCTTTATTACCTTTCGTGCATTACTATTTAAACGTGTCACGCGGCTCTCACTTTGCTTTTATAATTCAAAAAAAAATTTACCAGTATTTCCGCTAAGTATTTTAAAAGTATGAAGGAAGCTATGATGTAATAGACTAATGATTAACCTAATTATGTTCTAGAGTATTGGGTTAAAGATTAGGATGTTAAAGATTACATTCCTAGGGAAGATGTGTCAGGGGATGAAGGTGGACCTTCTACCTCAAGAGAAGTTCCCAAAAGTAGATGGATAGAGCAACACAAAGCAAAAGTTCAACTGAACTCCAAGGCTAAATATCTTCTTACCTGTGCACTAAACAAAGTGGAATATGATAGGATTATTACTTATGATGTAACGCCCCAATTTTTACTGTAATTTTTACTGTCATTAGAAATTACCGAATTACTATAGGTAATTATTACATAAGATTTGAGGTCGAACAATCCTCAATAAAGGAATATAACATTAGAAGAGAGGTTAGGAGCGATTCATGCGAGAGTCGCAAATCCCGAATTTCTGTACGTATAAAATGACCAAAATGCCCCTGAAGTTATTTTACTCAGAAAATGAGGATCATGGGCCCCACCTATTCTCAAGGGGATGTTTTGATGATAATAAGGGATTGTTTGTGTTATGTGTGTTAATAGAGCAGAAGGATCTCAATTTTGAGTTCTGACGTGCGAAATGACCAAAACGCCCCTGCGGCTGTTTTAACTCCGATGTGCGTGCCGACTTAGCCCAAACCTCACTAAAATGTTTTAAAATTTGTTTTTAAGCCATGATTAACCATTGGTTAAGCTCGGGTGGCCTCGAGCAGTTTTTAAGTGAAAGTACGATTTTGTCCCTATTTTTGGGCAGTTTTGCGAATTTTGGGATTTTTGATTCGTATACTGAAACCTAAGCAATATTAGGCTCAAATTAAAGCTTATTAAATTCTAAATATTAATCTAGAGTCAAAATTATGTATTTAGATTGATTAGAACCCAAAATTGCTTAAAAACACCCAAATTGCTTACTAATTCACTTAAGCCCTTAACCGCAAATTCTCTAAATTACATGAATACCTTGCCTACACCTAAATAATGCATGGAACACACAAATTTCACTTCTTTGGGCTGTAATGGACGAAATTATTGATGCCATTATGCAGCTGAATTATTACCAAAAGTTGCACTAAAACAAAATGCCAAAATGTCACCATAAGAGACATAATTCCTTAATTTCATACAACTTTGTCTAAAATGATTTTCCTCCCTTATTTCTCCTGCAAAATTCCGCCAACTACCTCCTCATTTTGGCCAATTAGAAGCCTCAAAATCTTCTATAAATAGGCTTGCTTGAGTGGTCTTGGAATGCTTTATTCATAACTAGTTTTTAGGAGCACCAAAAACTTTCTTTCTTCCTCCTCTTTGGCTGAATTCTTTCTTCAATTTTTCAAAGAGATTTTGTTTCATTTCACTTCAAGAAATCAAGTTCTCTTCCTCTTCTTCAACTCAGATTAGGTAGGGAGTAGTTTCTAAATTTATTTCTATGCTTTGAGGAGTTGTGTTTTTAGCTCAAAATGATGAAATTATGAACTTACCTTAGCTCTTCATTTCGGTTTTCCTCTTCATTTTTCTTTAACCAATTCGGCCATATGGCCTAGGTGGAACTAAGATGATGGCTTGATGATGAGGACCTTGAGGGTGGGTTGTAAATCCATCACAAGTTAGGCCTCTAAAGCTTGAAAATTCCACTTGATGCAAAACTTTAAAGAATAATGCTTTATGATGCTAAAACAAAGATTTTTAGTTTAGAACTTGAAAGATGTATTTTTCCAAGCTTGTATTTCATGTTTATGTTTCAAGTCATCACTTAATCTTTCAAGATAATAAAGAGGTTGTATCTCATATTTAATTTATGCTCTCACTTTATTTTATAATGGCTAAAAGAATCAACGCATGACATGTTTATTTTATGTCATCACCTAAAGATCCTAGAGGTCAAAGACTTGGCCATGTATCACAAGCAAAGAAATATGATTATTGGAGTTAAAGAATTTATTCTTTAAAAAGTCTTGAGATTGGAGCTTAAAAAGATGTAATAATAATTCTCTTCTCCTTTCACCGGTCCTGTGCAGACTACCGCCGCTCCGGTTTCTTAATATTCTCTTCTCCCTCTACTGGTCATGTGCGGATTACCGCCGCTCCAGTTTCTTGCATCATATTTATATTTCAAGTTCTTGCATCATGTTTAATTTTCAAGTCATCACCTTAAATCTTAAAGATAAAGAAATGGAATTGCATATCATGTTTATAATTCCAAGCTATCACCTTATAAAGATAAGATTAAAATAAGGTTGCATAGCATGTTTATAATTCTAAGATGTCACCTAAATCTCTAAAGCTCAAGACTTACTCTTTTTATCTTAAGTGAGAATTTTAATTGTGAAGATCCTCCCAAGTTTGACAAAAGAACTAGTTTCTAAATGAGTTTTAAGACTTTGAAAGGATTTTACGGGGAACTAGTATTTTATATGCACTTAAAATATGATTCTATGTAATTGCATGAGGTTCATGATTCGGCCACTGATCTGAGTTTAGTATCAATGTATGATAATGATTTGATATGTTTGAAGTTGTGATAATTATGGTTTATTGTTAAGAGAATGATTCATAATTGGTTTAGTAACTAATTTCAGCATCATAGGGAAAGCTGGTAACAAGAAAGGATTTAAAACATAACTTCTAGCATACCGTAAAACCTTACGAACAACTTACTACCTATGCTACCCCATTTGATTTAATAGTGTTCTTAAGGCCTATAAATAATCGTAAGGATGGTAATAAATCCCTTAGGTGCATAACTAATTAGTTCTATAATTGATAATTCTATGTAAGTATTGGATGCTTATTAAGTACCTGATATCATTGAATGATTTCCTGGCTTGCATGTTATAGTTGCTATTGCAAATAATGAGAATGCTTATGCATGAAATATTCTTTATTATGTAAAATTTACCTTTGTTGCTAGAAGAAAGTGTATCATTGTAAAAGTGTAATTTGGAAAGGTTACGCTAAGGAAAGACTTGGTATTTAAGCGTGTCCATTGTGACCCACCTCTCTTTCCTAGGAATCTCCCAGATGCATGATTATAGTTGATATATATTATTCTAGCTTAAGACAATAAATGAGAAAATGCTATGATGTTTATGAATTGTTTTGTGATATAACATGCAAAGATTTAATGGTGACTTAAACTTATAAGAAAATGATCCTTTGGAACCATCAGACTATAGATGGTGAAAAGGTGATTTTAGCCCCCTAACCCGTTCTCTCAAAAGGGTAGAGTCGGGACTTTAGCTTATCAAAAGGGATAAGTATATGCTAGTGACGACTAGTAAAGTATGAGCTCATAACCTAAATTACTCCCAAAAGGGTGGAGTATAGGGTGGCCCAAGGAAAATAATGATAATGATAAGATTTTAAGTCACCTAAGACACTAAAGAAATGAAATATGTGCACTGTATCCATGTGTAGCTAATATTATATGACGTTCTTTTATGCATGTTATTTTGATAATGATGATGAGGAATATGATGTAATGATAAAGGAAAAGTTCATTGTAAATATGACATGTTAAGATTATGATGCATTATAAGACGCATGATTAAAAATTGACGAACCTCGGTTAAGTATTTGTCCGAACTTAAAATGAATCTTTGCATGCTCACTATTTTAGAATAATCCCGAGGTTCCTGGGGACTTTGATGATGACATTGTAGAAGGAGGTACCCTACTGAGAATTCTTTAGCAAGATTCTCACTCCCTTTTCTTTATTTCCGTCATTGTCTCCAGATTCAAATAGCGACATTCGTCCTGTTCATTGATACCCCTACTTGGAAATTCCACTATGATCCGGTGCATCGCTCGTATCATTTTGAAGGGAAGTGCGCAATTCGTGTTTTTATTTACATAGGTCGTCCATTTGCACATCCTGTCCCTAGTTATCGATTTTCTCCTACTTCTCCCTATGGCGATGAAATGGTTTTTGAACATGCACATCCACTTGATGAAAGGATGTTATGTTCTTATCCCGCTTCATCTGCTGTCCATGGATTTCCAGAGTATGTTCCCGAGACGAGATATTCTGAAACTGATCCTTCAGAGGACACTCCTACTCATGTATATTCTGAGAGCTCTGCTCCTACTCCCACACGTGTAAGAGAGGGTAGTGAGGAAACAGTTGTTCAGCCGAGGTTAGCAAGAAGGCCGTCCATGCGACCCCAGCCTGGTGCATCTCGTGTGTCCCTTCCCAAGGGAGCTCATCAGTGGATCGGATTTATTCCCCCATTTCCAGGACAGTGGCCATAGAAGGTTCTTAGTAGATTTATGTGTGTTCATGCACCCTAATTTTAGGATAACCTTCCCGGCTTATGGAGTTATCTAGTTTAGGGGCATGTATTTCCTTATGTATATTTTCTTTTATGGGTTTGCATAAGACAATGATGTATGATCATAACCCACCCTCTGAGTGAGCTTATTGTACGTAAATATATGTTATAATGTGCTTATAGATGTTATATGATGGAGCCAAAGTGATATGATGTGATATATTCTTAAACGTCTTATTATACTTCGCTTACTCGTTCACGTTGTACTCGGCTCACATTTTCAATTATGTTTTTTTAAAAAAAAAATGGCTCGTAATTTCACTAAGTATTTTCAAATTATGAAGAAAGAACCAAAGCAAGGAGTAAAGTCTAGTCATTAATCAGATTCAACCTAGGTGTATTTGGTTAATTACTAGGGTGTTACATATGACATAACTAAAGAAATCTAGGACATATTACATATACTCCATGAAGGAACATATCAGATTAAGGAGACCAAAATAAGTACGTTAGTGCATCAATATGAGATGTTCAAAATGACTGAACAAGAAAATATTAATAAGATAGCTACCAAATTCATGCACATAATCAAGCAACTTAAGGGATTAGGTAAAAGATACTCAAACTCTGAGATGGTAAAAAAAAATCTTGAGAAGCCTTCCTTCTAAGTGGCTTCCTAAGGTTAAGGCTATCACATAAGCTAAAGACCTTCAAATCCTTAGCTTAGATGCTTTCATTGGGTCTCTCATGACTCATGAAGTTGTACTTTCTAAATTTCATGGAGAAGCCATGAAGAAAAACAAATCTATTTCTCTAAAGACCTCCTATAGAAAGAAAAATAAAGGAAAGGCTATGAAGGTTGCTGAAGTCTCTGTTGAAGAAGAAGACTCAGAAGAAGAATTACAAGAAGAGGATTAAGAGAAGATACCCAGGCTTGTGAGAAAGATGTTAAGAGTATTGAAGTGCAGGTTTAGAGAGAAGAAAGAATCCAACTTTATGAAGGACAAGAAAGGTAAGAGAAAGCTGGATAATGTGAACTATTACCATTGTGGAGAGAAAGGACTATAGGTTGAAAAGTGCACAAGAGGGGGGGTTGAATCATGCTTTCACTTTTCTTCCTTTTCATTTAAGAAAAACTCAAACAAATACTATCAAGTGTGAACTTGAAGTATAATGGGAGTATAGTTAGTGAGTATTCTGAACTAAAACAAAGATACAAAAATTGATTTAAAGCTGTTTTTTAGAAGAGCATTGGTAACAAGCAAAGAACATAATATAAAGGAGATTTAAAGAAAAGAGAGATACTAGACAAGGGATTTTATACTGGTTCTACTAACTTGCCTACATCCAGCTCTCAACAACATATTGAGTTCTACTAATCAATCCTTTCTCAACCCTTGGGAAAGTTAGATAACGTTTCAATAGCCTTCTCAAGCTATCTCATGTGACTAGTAGAATACTCTACTATTACTCTCAAATAGTCTTTGACTAGTCTCTCCAAACTAAGCTTGCAATGATCACTACCAGATTAGGGTACAAGGATATTTGAAGGTTTGTTCATTCCAACTAGCAAACACTCAGGTTTTCCTAGAATAAGACAATGTATGAGCTGAAAACTTGAATAATTTCTTTCTAACGATTCTTCCTAGGAAGAAAATGTTACCTAATAAGAACTTAGAAAGAAGATTTTTACAAAAATGGAACTAATTACAAGTAGCTTTACAGAAGAAAGAGGTTCTTGTGTTCTTAGGAGCTTTTCAAATATCTCAACCAAAATTCTTAAGTTATAAGCACATGATCCCCATTTTTACTTGATATTTATGACCATTGCCCTTAATTTGTTTTCCTAGTGACACATGTTGATCTTTTTTTTGTGTCTTGGAAATATAGTCTACAAGAGTAGCTTGGCTATGTTAGAGCCATTTTTATAGTTATAGAGACCATTGTCAAATAGAGGTTTCTAAGTCCATTTTCAAAAACTACTTTTTTCTTTCTGAACGAAGCTTGTAAACTTTTTCTTCTAAAAGCTAGGAAGGTTGACCAAGTTAAAAAGTTAGATGTCATTATCATCCCTTTTTTGGAATTGACTTTAATTTGAAATTTGAATTTTCTTCCTATTCTGTAAAAGTGCACTGTTAAGAGTAAATGTGCTTTCTAAAGTGCTGTATCAGTTTCTAAATAGTCATTTATCTTCAAAGCTTCAATCAGAGCTTGTTGCACATTATATCATCACGATTGAAGGCTATAACTGTAAATTTCTTTACAGGATGGTGGAATTCTTCATTGTATATCAATTTCTGAAGATGAAGGATACTTTCTAAACATTTGAGACTTATTTCTTGTTCTTGAAAGCTTTTTTTCGTACATCAAACATGCTGATGTCCATTTTAAGGATTATTTATCACCTCGTTTAAGTTTTAAATCTCTTTGTATGAGATTAAACATGTTTACACATGTCGTTATGAAAAATAAAAGTTGTTTAAGGGACTTGTATGTTAATGACAATAATCTTGTTGAGTGCTCAAAAAGCTTAAGAAAAAGATTAGTCCTTCTACAAAATATTTTAACAAAATTGGTTTGTTGTCACTCAAAACTCTAAGCAATAATGCTTTCTAAAGGATTATGGAGCTAATAAGGACACTTTAAAACTGTTTGTCGAAAGCTTGAAGGTTCATAGAAGAAGTTCACCCTAAAAAGAAGGTAATGCTAGCCATATGAAGTGATTTAGAAGATGAGAGAAATGGTTTAGAAACCCTAGATAGGCTAGAAGACATTGTCAACCTATGCTTCATGGCTGTCTACAATTCTCAATAAGAAACAGAGGAAAAAGACCAATTAGAAACTGAGGTTTCTTATGATGAATGTAACATCCTAATTTTTAACCCAATACTCTAGAACATACTTAGGTTAAACATTAGTCTGTTACTCATAGTTCTCAATTTTATTTAGAAATACTTAGCGGAAAATACGGGTAAATTTTTTTTGAAATAAAAAGTGAGAGCCGCGTGATGCGATAAGCGGTAAACCATGTAAAGTAAAACAATTATCTCACAACATCATAACATGAGGCACAACATGAACATCACTGAATATCATCTCATATATATATAACTTGCCCATTTATAAGTGTGGGTCTTAATTTAGTACAAGGGAAATGCATAAAAGAAAATACAACATAAGCATAAACATAATCTACTCCCCTACCCGAGTGCATCTAATGGGAAACCTCTAAACAAAAGAAGGTTTATCCCTCATCTAGGTGGTGTATGCTCTAACCGAGTACTCCATCAGACGATTGTCACCTCCTACTGGCGTCCATCTCACGAACGAGGCAAATATCCGGGAAACTGGGCGAGCTCCTCGGACTTGAAGAGGCGAAATGGGGATCGAGTGTGACCCCCGCGGTATGGTCGCATCTCCGGTCGTTGCGCAAGCCGTGGCTGAGTCCGGGGCAGAGCTCTGGCTATACGGATGGGTAGGCGGGTCCTCGGACGGGTCGGTCTCTGAGAAGTAAGTCCGGGGCACGTAATCGGGATAGTCTCGCATGGCTAGGGCGGCAGTGTGCATGCGGAGCACTCTCTCGTCATGCGTACGCGCGCGCTCAAAAACCCGCTCATCGTCGCCATAGGGTGCAGTCGGGGAGAAGCGATGGGTGTGCACGGGATGAGCGAAGGGGCGTCCTACGAACATGAAAACCTGCACCGTGCACTGTCCCTCAAAATGGTATGACCCGTGAGTCGGGTCATAGTGCACCTCCCACGTCGGCGTGTCCACGAACACTACGAACGTCGCCATCTGAAGACGTGACGGAAAGAAAGAGATAGAGGGAGTGAGAATCTTGCTAAAGAATCTCAGTAGGGCCTCCTACTACCTAGGTGTCATCATCTACGTCCTCAGGAACCTTGGGTTTATTTATACAAAATGACTGAGCATGTATTAAGTTCATTTTAAACTTTAGAATATATTTTAGCCAAGGTCCATTCATTTTAGGATGATCTTAATGTCATGAATGCAACATAATAGAAAATGTATGCATGGCACTACCTAATGCACATACATAAAACATAACATCAAGCATCATCATACTTGGTGGCATAAAGTGGCAATAGTAACATTCATATGGGACAAAACTTAGTGACATAATCATAATCATGAAACTTCTCTTCCTCATGGGCCACCCTAAAAGACAATCGAACTGGGGGTGCTCGGCCGAACCGGTGTCACCCAGAACGTGTCATACATCTAGGTTATGAGCTCATACCTTAACTAGTCGTCACTAGTTCTTACTTACCACTTAACGATAAGCGTATCATAAATCATAAATCCCGACTATCTGAGTACGGGTTAGGGGGCAAAACTCTTAGGGGTGCTCGGCCGAACCGGTGTCACCTAAGAGTATAAAATGGTACCGATGTCACATGAGTTCTATGGAGGTGCTCGGCCGAACCGGTGTCATCCTAGAACCCATCTTAGTACCTTAATTTTCAAAATCTCTTTAAGTCCCCAAATTTGTTGGGAATATAGCGATACGCTGGCATTACACGGGATTGCGTCCAAATTTGCTTTATGCCACATAAACATATATCCTCATGAATTCATCATATGAATAACATCATCATCATTTACATAACATACATCATCATGGAACATTCAACCGTTTACCCTTACGGTAGCTTATGCTTTGACCCTTACGGGTCTTAATCATGAGATTTGGTTCTCTAACATCCGTCGCTCATATTTTATGCACCTAAGGCTCATAATTAAACATCACTCATAATCCTCATATCTACATTTAAATCTGAAAAGCATAGGGTAGAATTCTTAACTTGTGATCACGGGGTTCTAGAACTTACGTTTTAGACCCTTTCTTGGTTCCGTCTTCGCCTAAGGCGCTATGAATTAAATCTAAATCAATTATGAGGCATTCCTATGCTTAAGGACTAATTATTAATCATGTTTATCATGTTGTAAGGGTGCTGGACAGAATCCAGAAAAATTAAATGTTCTAAGAGTTCTACATTTGCATTTTTACGGTTTTCTAGTTACTAGTTTCCCTATAGGTGCTAGAATTCAATTCTAATTCAAATGATACCAAGTTTTTCATGTCTAAACAATATAAATCTGATTATGTTCCCATTAAAATAGTTTGGATTAGTTCCATAAACAAATGGGTCAAAACTATGTTAAATTCTAGCTTTATGGTATTTCTAGTTTGCTAGTTTCTTACCTATCATGCATAGGATCGCTTCTACATCATCACATGATATTTTCACACATTCCAACACATCAAAACATCATCATACAGCATCACACTCATCACATCAGAACTGAAAACATTTAACTTAAATGAGAGAGTTAAATTGACATTTCTAGGTACATAAGTTAACTAGTTTCTCTCGGAATCGATCTAGAACTTCTAAAACTCTTTGCAAAACATTTTAATGCATCAAGAGGCTAAGTGAAGCCTTAGGTCACTGACCAAAACATATTCCATCCCCTAAAAGATAATAAAATCACAACTTGTGATGACATAACCTTATAAAGATTTGTAAAGCTTTAAGGAAAACTTAAAACATAGACTATTGGTCCTAGTAGCTAGATGAAAACTCATTGCAAGTCCATCATCACTACTTGGCCGAAATTATGCATTCAAGGAATACATTCACATTTAACTTTATCTTGGAATGAAATGGGCAAGTCTTTGAGTTCTAGGTTCTTAAGTTACGACATAAACTAAATGTGCTCATGCTTTTCATTTTTAATCTTGCTTACAAAGTAAAGTGATGACTTAAATTTAAATATGCAAGGCATAAACTTAAACGTGCAAGCTTGAAAGTAAATATCCGAGGCATAAACTTAAATGTGCAAGCTTGAAGGTAAATATGCATGGTTCAATTCTTTATTTTAGTGCTCTTGGCCCAACAACAATCGACCTTAAGGCCGAAATAGATAGGCATTCGAGAAATTAATTAGGTGGTAATGCAAGTTCAATTCTTTATTTTAGTGCTCTAGGCCCAACAACAATCGACTTTAAGGCCGAAATAGAAAGGCTTCGAGAATTAAATTAAGTGATGATACAAGTTCCATTTTAATCTTTATGTTCTTTGGTGATAGCTAGAAAGCAAAGATGCATAGCAAGAATGTAAATATGAATGCAAGCATAAAATAAATTATGCAAGTTCATTTTATCTTTCTAGAGCTCTTAACAAGACTTTAAAGGAATTTAAACCATAACCCAAACTCATCCAAACAAGGTAAAGTCAAGCTTAGAGTTCTTAAAACTCAACATAATATTTTTAGGAAATCAAACCATGAAGCTTAGAAAATTAATGGATTTGGCCGAAATCATCAAGAAGAAAAGGAACATTTTAATACTCTAGAGTTCATGATCTTGATGATATATTAACACCAACATCATGAGTCCTCATCATTGAGTTCATAGAGCCATTTTAAAACATCATCAAAGCTAAAGTTCTCAAGAGTTCAAGAAAGGAAGAACTAGAAACATTTTTGTTCAAGAACAAAGATCAAGCTCTAGAGTTTGTTTCAAGCGATGAACATCATCATGAAACTCTCATCATCAAGCTCTCATTCCTTCATTCCCAAAGGCCCATGGCCGAAACATAAAGAGGAAGAAGGAGAAGAAAAGAAGTTCTAAAAGGAACCAAGAGAAACTATGAACATCAAGCTTGAAACAAGAACTTTAAAGAAAAGAATACATGAAAGAAAATCCCTACTTGGTGTGATGAACTTGAAGATGGAAGAAGAAGATGAAGAAGATGAAGAACTCCAAGAACTTGAAGAACACAAGAACTTTGAGAGAAAAAGAAAAGCTTTGAGTGTTCCTAAACTTAGCAAATGATCTAAAAGTGGTGCAAGCTCCTCAAGGCATTGTATTTATAGAGAAATGAAACAAATGGAGGGAGCTCATGGAGGAAAGGAGCTTCGGCCATATGTGCAGATTGGAGGGCTTCCCATGAGTTCCATGAGGTGAGATAATGTGTTCTTGAGGCATGGTGAGGTATGGCTCAAAGTATGGTGAGGTATGGTTCAAGGTATGGCCTCAAGCATGGTTCTTTGAGTGAGAAAATAATTAAACATGTGGCCAAAGGGGGAAGAGAATTTCGGCCATGTGCATCAGATTTGGGAGAGGTTTAGTTGCATTTTAATTGTGGTTTAGAGTTGTGTTTAGGTGTATCTTTGATTATGCTTAAGATTAGGAATTTGTAAGAAAGTGTTTAGGTAAGGAAAATGGGTAATTAAGGTGGTCTAGACATAATTAAGGAGTGGTCTTGCACCATTAGTGGGTTAAATCCTCAATTTAGAGTCTAAACAACTCTAGACACATTTCCTTGATTTAAGGAATTGGAGAGAGAAAATACTATTCAAGATTCCAAGACTAGGAGTCTTGAGTTCTAAAAAAGGGATTTAAGTTTAATCTAAGCAATTTTAGGTTCTAATTAACTTTAATAAATTATTTTGACTCTAGATTAATTAGGGAAATAAATTAATCTTCGTTTAGAGCCTAATATTGCTTAGGTTTGCTTAATTACGTCATTAAGCTCAAAAACACTATTCTAGGGGCAAAACCGTAATTTTGCACTAAAACTGCCCGGGACCACCGGGACTTGAACAGAGACCTCTAGACACATGAAAACATGTTTTTAAACCTCTGGGGAAAGTTCCGGGCTCAAACGGCACCTTTACCCGCGTAAAAACGCTATAGGGGTATTTTGGTCATTTTGACCCGAAACTGTGGAAAATGAGATTTTCGCTTCCGGAAGCATTCAAAGGCCATTCAATCCCCTTCAAACATTGAGTTGACCCTTCGAGGACGACCGAGTTGGTTACCCTCGAACTCGGGTCAGGAAATGACCTTAGGGGCATTTTGGTCATTTCCCTCGGACAGAAAAATCGGGGTGTTACAAATTGTGCATTCAAGGGAATGCTTCCATAACCAAACTTTAGCTTGAAATAAAGAGGGCAAGTCTTTGAGTTCTAGGTTCTTTAAGTGATGAAAAAATTTAAACGTGCTATACATTCCGTTTTATTCTCCATTATAAGGTAATGTGAGGGCTTCAAAGTAAACATGAGATGCAAAAACTTAAAATATAAATATGAGGTGCTAGAAATATAAATATGCAAGACTTGAAAGTAAATATGCAAGTTCAATTCTTTATTTTAGTGCTCTAGACCCAGCAACAATCGACTTTAAGGCCGAAATAGAAAGGCTTTGAGATTAATTAGATGATGTGCAAGTTCTTGTTTTAAATCTTTAAGTTCTTTAAGTGATGACTTGAAACATAATCATGAAATGCAAAGCTTGAAACTTAAACGTGATAATGCAAGTTCTTTTTTTTTTAATGTTTGGAGTTTAGTGATGACATAGAAAAGTAAATATGAGATACAAGAACTTGGAATGTAAATATGAGGGGCTAGAAATATAAATATGCAAGTTCATTTTTTTTTATCTTTACTAGAGCTCTTACAAGACTTTAAAGGAACTTAAACCTCAACCCAAACTTATCATAGCAAGAGAAAGTGAACTTTAGAGTTCTTTATACCAAGGTGTCAAAGAAACCTTATGGTTTGAACATCATCATCAAGTTCAAGGAACTGGATCAAGAGATCAAAATGACTAACAACCAACATTATTCAAAACAAAACCTTGAACACCAAAGAAAAGGAAGACAAGGCTGAAGCCATGAGGAGGAGAAAAACAAAACTTTAAACTCTAGAGGCTATGATCTTGGTGTCACATAATCTCCAACATCATGTACTCTCATCCTTGAGCCATTTTTCATACAAAAATGAACCTTCAAAAACGAAATCCAAACAAGAAGAGGAAAAAGAAAAGAAACCGAATCCAAGAAGGAAAAGAAGGAAAAGGAACCGAACTTGTTTCAAGGAAAGGAATAACCAAGATATGTTAAGATCAAAACCAAGTTTCAAGCTCTAGAGGTTTCTCAAATGATAATCATGAGTCCATTATATTGAAACCTCATCATCAAGCCATGGTTTTCCTCCAAGATAGGCCATCATGGCTGAAACATAAAGGAAGAAAAAGGGAACCAAGAAACCAAAAAAGAAAGAAGGAAAAAAGAAGAACTAAGAGGTTCTAGGGAAATCATAAAGCACATAACCAAATAATAACTTTTAATGAATGAAACACTTGAAAGAAATCCCTACCAAGTGAAATGAGGTTGAAGAAGATGAAGAGGTTGAAGAGGAAGAACTCTTGAAACTTGAGAGAAAAAGAAAGCTTTGAGTGCTCTAAACTTAGCAAATGAACTAAAGGTGTTTCAAGTTCACTCAAGTGTGCTATTTATAGAAAAACAAATCAAGGGTGATGGAATGGAGGGAGTAGCCAAAATGTTGAGGGGGAAAAGAAGGGGAAATGTCTCTTGGTTGTGTCATTTCAAGGTGAGGTTGTAGGCATGGGTTAAAGCATAGGTTTAGGCTTAGTTCCTTGAGTGTGTGAGTGAATAAACTTGTGAGGTATAGGGTATGAGGTGGCACCATTTTTAGGGGAATCCAAGGGGAGGAAATTGTTTTATCAATTGTGGGTTAGTGATGTGTTTAGGTGTATTTTTGGATTAGACCTAAGATTAGGAGTTTATAGTGAAATGTGTGAGTGAAAGGATAGGTAATTAAGGCTATGTAGGGTATGATTAGTGGGTATTCTAGCCTTTTAGGGGAGTCCATCTCTACTTATCCTAGGCTTTTAATTGCATCCTAGGCTTCTTTTTGAGGTGTAGAGGGTGAATAGTGAAAATAGTATTCAAGCTTCTATGTTCTAGAAACTTGAATTTTTAAAAGAGGTTTTGAATTTAATCTAAGCAATCTTAGGTTCTAATTAATTTTAATGACTTATGTTGACTCTAGATTAATTGTGGAAATTAATTAATCTTCGATTAGAGCCTAATATTACTTAGGTTTACTTAATTGCATCATTAAGCTCAAATGACACTATGCCAGGGGCAAAATCGTAATTTTACACAAAAACTGGTCGGGATCACCGAGACTTAAACGGATACTTTTAAATACATGAAAATGTCATTTTAAACCTTTAAGGGAAGTTTCGAGCTCAAACGGCACCTTTACCCGCGTAAAACGCTATAGGGGTATTTTGGTCATTTTGACCCGAAACTGGAGAAAACATGATTTTTGGTTTCCGAAACCATTCAAGGCCATCCAATCCCCTTCAAACATTGAGTTGACCCTTCAAGAATTGCCGGGTCGGCTATCCTCGAATTTCGGTCAGGAAATGACCTAAGGAGCATTTTAGTCATTTTCTTTCAGACAGAAAAATTGGGGCGTTACGTGACTAATGGTATTTAGAACTTAATAAATGAACCTTATATATATGTCCACCATTTTCATGAAGAAGCCCAAGGTTTCTGGGGACGATTACGATGACACTTGCATTAGAGTCGGGAAGCCCTATGAGAATCTTGACTAAGTTTCTCATCCTTTTTCTTTCTTCTGTGTCGTCTCCAGACGAGGATGATGGTGTAGCTCGTGATTTTCTCTAAGAAGTGGATGAGGGAGTTGCACTACAAAATAGGATTAGGACATTGGCTTTAGGGTAATCATATCCCTTTTACCTACTTGCATTTTAATCTCTTGATGGATGTGTACTAATGCCTTTTTATGTTTAGAGGACATCGCTAATATGATATAAATCTGATGTGTTAATATTGTTTGTGTCATGTTATGCAATGGTTTATACATATGCTATGATGTTGTATGTATCTATGACTTATTTTTATCCTTTCTTATTATAGGCAGGGCGAACGACATTAGTTGCTTAGCATGTGCAACTCATGTTTTGGTATTTAAGTTTTAAAAAATTTACCCATATTTTCACTAAGGTATTTTCAAAGGTTTAAACTAAGAACTGGAACAAAAGAGTAACTACTAATAATTAACATAAATGCATCCTAAGCGTGTTGGGTTAAATATTAGGGTGTTACAATATGCAAGACATGGAATCTAAACATGAAATGCAAGGGCTTGAAACATAAACATGAATGCAATCCATTTTTATATCTTATTAAGCTCCAAACTTAAGACTTTTTAAAGAATGAAACTCTTTAACCCTAATCAATCTTACAAAATGGAAGTGAGTTTTAGAGTCCCTCAATACCATGGTTCCAAGAATCTCATTTCTCGGACTCGCCATCAAGCTCAAAAGAAATAACCAAGGAAAACCAACAAACATTCTATTTGACATATTCTTTTGAAACCAAAAATCAAGCCTTGAGCTTTAGAGGTCACATATATGATGATTCCACAACCATCATCAAGAACCCTCATCATCAAGCTATGGTCTTAACCATCAGAGAAAAATAACCAAAGAAAACCAACAAATATTCTACTTCTCACACTTGTTGAAAACCGAAAAAGAGATCAAGCCTTAGCCCTTAGAAGTTAAATATATAATGGTATCTCAACCATTTTCAAGAGCCCTCATCATCAAGCTTAGGTCTTGAACATTCATCCAACAATCAAAACCAAAAAAGCAAGAAAAAAAAGGAGGAACTTGTCCATTTATCCAACATAAAAATCAAAAAGGACATAAAGAAAAAGAGGAAGAACTCAAAATAAAAATTCCTTCCAAAGATGTTTTCTTGTTGCAAGAGGAATTTTGATCTTTTGCAAAGAAATGAAAGGAACAAATCTTCTCTTGGAGCCAAACTTGGTTTCAGCCAAGAGGGAACAAAATGAGTAGAGGATTTTTCTTGTGATTTTGTGTTTAGGAATGGAAAGGATATATGTTTGGGAGTTGATCTAAGGTGGAGCTATGGTGGTTTGGGGTTGAGAGGAGGTTGAGGATGGAGTTTTCTTGAAGGTGGAAGAGGAAGAAGAAGAAAGTTTTGAATCGGAGAAAGAGAGTTTTTTGACAACTTGGTGAGCAAGACTTGAACAAAGAAAAAAATAAAATATGAAGGTGTAATAGGAAGGGAAGTCCACAGCCTCCTTGGCCATATGGGGGGAAGATTTTTTCATTTTTCATATAGGTTAGGACATGAATTTGAGATAGATTTGATTAAGTAATGGGTTAGGAATTAGTAATTAAGTGTTTGGGTTAGTAAAGTGTTTAAGGCTTTTCAAAACATGATTAAGGAGTGGTCTTTGACATAAAGTTAAGTTAAGCTCAATTAGTTTGAAATTCAAACTCCAATGTGTTTCCTAATTTTAGGGAAAGGAGAGAGAAAATACTATTTGCTTTTGACATGACATAATGTATTATGAGCTCTTTTGATTAAGAAAGGGATCTGAACTTCGCTAAACAATCTTAGGTCTTAATTAACCCCAAATAATTGTTTTGACTCAAGATTAAAAAATAAAATTAATTTATCTTTAATTAGAGCTTAATATTGTCTATATTTCCTTAATTACGTAATTAGCTCATTTAGCACTAACTAGAAACAAAAAGGTAATTTTGCACAAAAAGGTGATTTTACACAAAAACTCCAAGGGACCACTCGGACTTTTCCAGATATCATGCAACACTTATAATTAGCATTTCCAACTCCCAGGTGATGACCGGGTTCAGTCGCCACTTAATCCAGCGTTAAATTACCTTAGGGATATTTTCGTAATTTTGTGCACGGGAAAAACCAGGAATTGAGATTTTCACCTCTAACATCATTCATAACACATCTAATCCACTTCAAATATCAAACTAACCCCTTGAGGATAGCCTGGACCGGCCATCCTCGATTTCCAAGTAGAAATGACCTTGGCGGCATTTTACATGGAAAAAATTGGAGCATTACAAGTATGACACATGCCGCTGAGGTATGCTTAACATTTTCTAGAACTTTATCTGCATGTCTATTTTAGGTAAATTAAGGGCAGAAAAAATGAAGAAAATGGAGTGTGATATTGCAATTATTAGGCTATATCATCACTTTGCTTAATATTGTTAGTAGTGGGTAATGGCATGATCAGCAATTAAATTATATTTTTGGTAAACTTCTTTTCCTACATTCTAGCTCTTGCTAATTTAGAGATAAAATGTAAATCTTGTTTACCACAGTAACTTAGTTTCATTAATTAAGCTCTTTTGCAGTGTTTGACATTTCTTGCTTCATGGATGATTAGCATTGCATTGTTGGTCTTATTGTGTTAATTCTGCTAATGATTCCTTCATTTTTCTATTGTTGCTATGTAATGTATTTTGCAGAGTTACTTTAATTATCTAAATAGTTAGTGGCTACTGATAAGGGGCATTTATGCCACTTATCTTACTACCAAACCTTGGATTTTCACATGAGTTTTACTTGAGTTATTAATGTGATTAATTAGGATTTTGATTTATTCCTCATTGTATAATTTTGATAGAATTATTGGCTTTTGCACTTATTTTGGAATAAATTATAATTACACCCCACTGCGTTTGACCTGTCTCTTTGAGTATGGTTTTGTGCACAGGAGCTTTGGATCAAGTGAAAAGTACCAAGAACTAGGCTAGAAACTCTCTACATGGAGCTTGTAGCTACAATCAATTTGGGAGAATTTGGGAGCAAAATAGAAGAGTTTTTGAGCTTATTTAAGAACATTTGTAAAAGGTATTATATTGGAAAATCTGTATCTCTCTTTATAGGGGTCAGATTGAGACAAATAAAGATGTTTTGAAAAGTTCAAGAAGTCCTTTAAAACTTTCATGTTCAGCTCAAAATCCAGTTCTAAGAGTATCTTGGTGATAATCGAGTTTCAAGATTAAAGGTTGTTGATGTTCTAATGTTGTTTAACTTGACCTCCAATTAGTATTTTCGCAATATCCTGAGCTACAGATGTCTAATTGCGGTGATTTTGGTGGTGTTGGATCATTGTTTCTAATGTCGAGGACAGATTCAAAAGTTTAAGGGGCCAAAATGACCAAAAACTTGAAGAAATCAATTTTGTCCGGTGCTACAGCACTCAACAGCACTTGAAAAATGACATTTAAGAGTGTAACTCACTGGTAAGCACTACAGTACTCATGCAATGATGCAGAACAGCTCGTTAAATATGTTTTTGGGCACCCTTTTGGCCCATTTTAGGGAGCAGTATTTAAGAGATTGACACAGACTTTTACCCTAGCTTTAGACTTAGTTTTTGGCTGCCAAGATTAGTTGTTATTATTCTCTCTCCATCTTCTTCTCTTCTACTCTTCTCTCTTTTAGGGATTCCATAAATGAATTGCTTTTTCTTGTGGATGGTAGTAAGGATTGTTGCTATTAATTCTAGGTACTCTTTTAGATTCATTCATTGTAATCTTCTAGAGATGGAGGAGTAATTTCTATTACTAGTCTAGGGATTTTTGATGGATAGGGATTATGTTTGAGACCTTTTTTGATATTACATGCATTGATTTTCTTAATGTTTTACAGTTTCTATTCCTATAATTATTGTAGTGATTGTTATAATCTTTACTAGAATAACGAAATTGGCGATTATCATTTAGGGAAACCTGTTGGGTATAAATTGATAGACCTATTGGTTTATGTTTGAGGGAGGACATTAGGATTAACTTTCCGATCTTAGGCTATAACAATTGGTTCATTAAATTAATGTGATTTTGAAATAAATTGAGATCTCATTTATTAGTTATTTACATTGGTCAAATTCTAAAGGTCAATTGATCACTAGTAGAATTGCCAGTAATTTATCACTAATAGCCACCAATAGGTTTAATATTTGGTCAATGATAATTGATTTCTAATCCTAGTAATACTTTGCACTAGTGCCTTTTTCATTATTGCTATTAACTTTTAATTTTAATTGCTTTAAACCTTATTCTTCAAAACCTCAATTTTCCTAACTAAGTGATAAGACCTCCTTGAGATATGACCTAGATTGTGCCTTTTACTACATTTTTTTGTGCAACTTAGCATTGACTTTAATTTTTCATTTAAGGAGGTTGACGATAACCTCCGTCAAATTTTCGTGCCGTTACCGAGAAGCATTAAACTTAGTTGTTTATTTTATTTTATTTTATCCATAATTTTTGTTCCATTTTTTATTTATTTATTTACTTTTTTATTTACTATTGTTTATTTTTTCTGCAAAAAAAATGAAAAAAAGTGGTTGTTCCCTTGTATGAGGCATTCCCTATCTACTGGAAATTTGATACTTCTTGACTCTTAGATTAAAAAAACTCTAAGAAAAATCAGACAGACAAAATTTCAACGAGTGAAACTTTCTGAGGGTTCTGATCCTTTGTTTAGTGTTTTATTAAATACAAGTGATATTGACAATATGGAAGAACACCAGCATATATTGAGGGAGCTCACTACTCCTGATTGCACCCAATAGCCCTTAGCAATTACATATCCTAGGCTAGACATTGATTTTGAGCTTAAAGGGTATATGGTTCATGCTTTACCCAAGTTCCATGGGCTGTTTAGAGAATATCCCCACCAACACCTGAAGAAGCTTCACATGGTATGCTCTAGCATGAGGCCCAATAGGGTGGAAGTGAATGATGTCAAACTGAGAGCATTCCCCTTCTCCCTAGAAGATTTTGCAGAAAATTGATTCTTTAATTTGCCAAATGGGGTTGTAAATAACTGGACTGGAATGAAAAGACTTTTCCTGGCTAGGTACTTTCCTGCCTTTTGAGTAGCTTCTATGAAAAAAAGAGATCTCTAGGATCTGCCAGTCAGATGAGATGAGACTCTTCATGAGTATTGGAAGCATTTCAAGCTATTTTTCAGTAATTTTATGAGGCCCATGCTTTGATTAAGAATATGGCTGCAAATTTTCAGCAATTTGCTCTAGGGCAGCCACAACTACTAAGGGCTTTTATGAAGTGAGCTAGCCAAAGAATCCATTATTGACCTAGACTTTACAGTATTTTCTGGCCTTATGCAGCAATTGATGGTGAACCAGGTAGCAACTCCAGTGGTTCCGAAGATATATGGCATATGTACCTCACATGACCATCACACTGACATGTGCCAAGAAGAGTCAACCACTAGGGTAGCAGCAACAAACTCCTTCAAGAATCCACTTTAGAATTAGGCAGGCCAGTTCCTATTCGGGAACATTTATAACTCCAGCTGGAAGAATCACCCCAATTTGAATTGGGGAAATAATTCTCAACAACAGGGTCAACCTTCATAGCAAAAGTACCTGGCACCTTATTAAAGGTAACTGGCCCTTCTTGCACCCTCATCCTCAAATCCCACTACGACCAAGATGATGAAAATGATGATGGACAAATGTAAGAAACAAGAAAGGAAAATGGCCAGCCTACAAGAGGAGGTAACTGAATTGAATAAAACCAGAGTCAACAAGCGTTAGCCTCCCAGTTACCTTCTCAGATCGTGCCTAATCTAAGGGGAAATGTCTATGCAATCACCCTAAGATCTGGGACAAAAATGCTAGAGGTAATAAAGGCAAACCCTAACATGTTCCAAATTTTACTCCCCCACTACCATTCCCATAGAGGATGCAACCCAAGAAGGCTACTACTACAGATTTGGATCTAGACACACTGGAAAACCTTCTGGAAAGTGCAAGTAAACATACCTCTATTGGATGCAGTCAAGAAAGTCCCAAATATGCAAAATTCTTGAAAGATCTGTGCACCAATAGGATGAAGATCAAGGGCAATAGGGTTGACAAGGTAACCATGGGGGTAAATGCTTCCTCCATCATTAAACCAAGCAATCTACCAACCAAGTATAAGGACCCGGGCACATTCTATGTCCCTTGTGTAACACCCTAATTCTCTTTAGAAATTAAATGAGGTTTAATAAGAATTTTAAGATTTTGATAGAAGTAGAAATGATGAGAAGGATTCAAGGAAGCAAAAAAAAAAGTGAATAGTGTTTTGCGGATCTCGCAGGCCCACCGGGACAACCGAAATCCTAGAATTGGGCCCCAGAGATTCCCAAAATTGAGAAATTATATGATTATGGTTAAAAATTGGTAGAATTAAAGATTTTATACCCAAAAATATTTTTCGGGCAATGTTTGATTACCCGGGTACACTGTTTCACCAGTTCGATGAAATTTCGGTGTGTGATTTCTAACATCAAAAACTAGTTACATCTCTACAAAACAAATGAACCGATCTCTTAAAATCAAATGAATGGCCAAGATTCAATCTTGAATTATAAGATTGAATCACAACCATTCATTTTACTTTATTAGATGATAACTATCTAAATATATATATAATATTCATATCTTTACTATAAGAGATAAACATGACCAATTAGCTTCTTCAAGAAGCTCATTTTCGGCCAGCCCAAGGAGAAAGAACTCAGCTGCCTTCCTCCATAGCCAAGAGCTTCATCTTGGTTTTGATTTCTATATATACTAGCCTAGAGTCCTTAAAATCAAAACTTTCCTTCATCAAAATTGTTCTACACCTCAAACTCTACAATTCTAACCGATCAGAATTCTAATTCTCCATCAATTTTCACCTTGGTTCCTCACTCCCACACTACCTAGAGGTGGTTTGGTGTGTGATTAGGAGCTCTCAAGGTGAAGGGAGGTTAAGTAGAACACTTTTGGAGCAAAGAACTCAAAAGCTCTCAAAGTAGGGTTTAATTGCTCTCTTTTGCTTCAAAATTTATTCTGAGAAGTTCTTGCTGGTTCTGCCCGAAATTTTTCATTTTTTTGATTGATAATATGTTGATATTGATGTACTAATTTTGGTAGGGTGTTTGGTGTTGTGGAAAAATCATTTTTATCACAAGAGATTTTGAATTGATTTTCTGGATTTTCGGATTTCAACAGGGCAGGGTTTGTGCATGAATTTTCTGGTACAATTGTATTCATTTTTATGAGCTGTAAAACTTATATGTTGAAGCTAACATCCTAAGGAAACTCTGACAAATTTTGTGGTGCATGATAAAGACTTTTACTCCCTGAGAAAAATCAAGAATCGAATTAGTACTCATGCTGTCTAGATTTCTAAATCTGAAGTAGGAAAATTGTATTATTTTATTATCATAGTAAATGAGTGTTTTATCTTTTGAAATTTTTATAAGGAGTTAATAACATCTTGAATTGTATCTTTAAATTTTATCTTGGGTTGATTCCATCATATGGTAAATTTAAAAATTAGGAGAACCCTATCCTAGGCTTTGAAAAGGTGTGCTGTGACCACTAAATTTGTAAAATTTAATGACATGGTTATAGAACTCCTATTGTTATGAAAATTTTACAGGTTCTTTTAGACATATGGAGGTGTCATAGAAAATTTTTGTGACTCTTGAATTGGTAGTTTGATGTGGAAATTAATTTTGAATTCTAAAGTGATAAATCTGCTGATTGCTAAAAATGGTAGAATGCCTTGAACTAATGATAGAATGACTTTAGATGCAAGTATATATCATGTTAATGCATGCTAATTGTTTAAAAGAAATGTTGATGAGATATGGATGAGACTCCAATATAATTGTACTTGTGGTCTACGCAGGCCTTTGAAAAGAGAAGTACACTATGTGATTATTGTGAGGATAAAGGAAAAGAAAAGAAAAATGACATGACTTTTAGTTGCGCAATTTTTAACATACGGGGAAAATAGAAACAAGGCTTGCATGGTTAAGAGGGGAAGGCAAAAGTAAGAGCTTCCCTAGGAATTTGATGAGTCAGTAGATGTATTGACATATAGGAATGAGCTCATGTCCTAGTAATCAATAGTTCTTGTGGAATGACTCCACTACAAATACCACTTGATATGAGATTAAGCCTTCCCTATATTATTGAAAAGAGATAATTGCACTAAGTTGAATTCCATGAGTTACAAGAGAAAAAACACTTGATTACTACCATTTTGCATTTGAATTTATATGAATTATGCACATTAGTATTTATGCATATAATTTAGCATGATGAATTCAATACGAATGAATTTACTGGTTATATTATGTTCACATTTGAGGGAGTACCCTACTGAGAATTTTATAATATTCTCATCCCTATGGTTTTATTTACTTTGTATTATTCAGATCCAGCAGATGTCGTCACTAGTATTTTACCTTGACTCGCCATAGTGGGTGTGGCATTATGATCCTGTTCTCGACTCTCTTTATGTAGTGGGTTACTCGCAAGTTCGAGCTTATGTGTTTTTCGGCCGTTCTTTTAGTACCTCTATTTTTACCTCTAACTTTGACCCTGCTTTCCCTTATGATGGTGCGCCTCTCCACTTGGCACACCCAGTGATATTTGATGTCCCGCCTACACCACCGGCACCCCCTCCAGCAGATAATCCCTCTTTATCCTCATCTTCAGATTCTGACCCACCTGAAGGTCTTGATGCCCCTGGCGGAGGTGAGGCTATCATACCGATGGCCAACGGTTTTATCTAGTAGGACGTGAGATCTTCAGGGACTCCTGATATGTATATAGTGGTAGTTTTAGTACTAGAGCCTTGCTAGCCTGCAGATTTGATCTTATTAAATGTTATGAGGTCCAATTCTGGTTGTATAAAATTTTGCTGGACCTCGACTTTGAGCAGGTTAAACTAGATACTGGAGGTGTTTTTCCTTTTGTGAACTGAGTTCCTGACTAGCTTAGACATTAACTAGTGTGTTTCTGCACGATGTACATATTGCAAACTTAAAAATGATGTTTATATATGTATATACGAGTTTAGCCATATATGTGTGTGAATTATTTGATTTCATTTCGTTCGACTAGTATAGATTATGAAGATACGTAATACTTTTCTAGTTACTGTATTGATACTCGAGTAAAGTATGGTAATTAGGAGGGTGTTACACATTGTGTAACGCCCGGGGATTGCGAAGTCGGGGAGTGATCGCCGGTGCAAGGAGGCACGGACAAGGAGCGGCTCCTGGCAGACTTCGAAAGCGGAGGGGGACATGAATGAACCGATTACACACCCGAATGAGAGGGATCCTAAGGCGTATAGGTATAGGACTATCTGATTGAGGAGGGCTTATATGAATTGATTTGTACTACCTATACCAACAAGATGCATCTTCTTTTCGATAGCCCAAACTGAAAGAACTCCATAGTTAAGCGTGCTTGACTTGGAGCAATTTTGGGATGGGTGACCTCCTGGGAAGTTTTCCTAGGAAGCATGCGAGTGAGGACAAAGCACGTTGAAAAGACCCGTGTTGGTTTGTGGGGACAGTCGTCAATCCATAAAGCAGCAGGGGATGTTACAAATGGTATCAGAGCCTGCACCTCTCCCAGTACGGTGTGGTTCGGGGACGAACCAGGCGGAAGCTAGTGGGCATGTAACGCCCGGGGATTGCAAAGTCGGGGAGTGATCGCAGGTGCAAGGAGGCACGGACAAGGAGCGGCTCCTGGCAGACTTCGAAAGCGGAGGGGTACATGAATGAACCGATTACACACCCGAATGAAAGGGATCCTAAGACTATATAGGTATGGGACTATACAGTTGAGGAGGGCTTATATGAATTGATTTGTACTACCTATACCAATAAGATGCATCTTCTTTTCGGTAGCCCAAACTGAAAGAACTCCATAGTTAAGCGTGCTTGACTTGGAGCAATTTTGGGATGAGTGACCTCCTGGGAAGTTTTCCTAGGAAGCGTGCGAGTAAGGACAAAGCACGTTGAAAAGACCCGTGTTGGTTTGTGGGGACAGTCGTCAATCCATAAAGCAGCAGGGGATGTGTAACACCCTAAAAATTATCTAAAAATTAATTTGAGCTTTATTAGTCATAATTTCAAAAATTTGATAGTATGAACAATGATGAGGACGATCCAACGGATTTGTAAAAAATAAAAAAATATGAATAGTAATTTGCGGGTCCCGTAGACCCGCTGGGACAGCCGAAACCCTTGAATTGGGACCCGGAAATGCCCAAAATTGAGAAATTATATGATTATGGTTAGAAATAGGTAGAAATAAAGATTTTATACCCGAAATTATTTTTTGGGCAATGTTTGATTTCCCGGGTACACTATTTTACCCGTTCGGTAAAATTTCGGTGTGTGATTTCTAACACCGAAAGATAGTTTTATCTTTGTAAAAGGATAATGTTTATCCTTTAGAGCCAAGTGTAAGGCTAGGATTTAATCTTGGATTACAAGATCAAATCCTGGCCATTCATCTTGTTTTCTTTTAAAAAGAATACACACATCATATTAAACAATTGTTACAACCTAATTTAATATCATTAAAAGCCATAAAACTTACCTTTGAAGCTTGCAATTCTCGGTCATTCCAGAGAGAATACAGCCACCATTGTTGTCTTCTTCATAAGCTCAAGTTTTAATTTCAAATCATCAAAACACTAACCTAGAGTTCATAAAACCACAAAGTTCCTTCACAAAACTTGTTCTACACCTCAAACCCTACAAATCTAACCGATTGAAATCCCAAATTCTCATCTTAATACCTCACTTCCCCACTGCCTAAGGAGGGTTTAGGACTGAAATTGGTGTCTTGAAGTGAAGGGAGATCACTTAGAACATCCTTTGAAGTATCAAGCTCAAAAGCTTTCAAAATAGGGTTTTCTTTGGCCTTTTCCTTTCAAAATTTTCTGAGCAATTGTTACTGGTTTCAATCCAAAATTTCTGGTTAATTTGGTTGATATTATGTTGTTATTGAAGTATGAATTTTTCTGAAGTGTTTGGATAAGCTTAGAGAGATCATTTTGTCAAAAGATGTTGAGTGATACTTGCTGGATTTTCGATTTTCTGACAGGCAGTGTGTGATCACGAATTTTCTGGGCTTGTTGTAGGCATTTTCTTGAACTGAAAAAAATATATGTTAGAGTTAACATCTTTAGCTAGTCCCACGAAGTTTCTTGGGTTTTTATTGTGAGTCAAACGGCCTTAGAAAAATCAAGAACCGAAATTAAGCATATGCTGCCTAAAGTGTTGGAACAAAAGCTGTAAATTTTGCTAATTTTGTTACCATATCAAATGATGGAATTATCACTTGAAAGTTTTACAGGGTATTAGAGACATATTGAGGTTTTACCAGGATTTTTATTTATAATTTTTTGGGTTCAATTGCTAGGGTTAAAAATTATGAATTTTGGTTCTTGAGCTGAGGTTGAGTGGTTTCTGACCACCAAATTTGTCTAATTTTGTTAACATAGTTAGAGAACTATTTTTACTCTGAAATTTTTGTGGAACCTTTTGGATACATTGAGGTGTCATTGAGAATTTTTATAGCCTCTGAATTGATTGTTTGATGTGCAAATAAATTTGTGCTACCATGGTGTAAAATCTGCCCACTTGCTGGAAATGAACCAAAGACTTGAAGTGATAATGTAATGGTATTTTGGTTCTAGTATGACATGAATACTTGATGTTAAATATTTGGCCATGTGACTTGTGATGTATAAATGCATATTAGAGGAAGTAAAGATTGGTTTATGAAGCATGATTGAAATCACAAGGTGAATGAATGTCTATATGTGTTTTATACATGCATTGGAAAGAAAGTGAATGATATATTGAATTAAGTTCTGTAACCATAAATAAACATGAGATCCTCTGTGACTTGTCAAGGGCAAATAAGAAACATGAGATCCTCTATGACTTGTCAAGGGCAAATAGAGAAACATAAGATCCTTTCGACTTGTCGAGGGCAAATTAGAGAGAGATGAGATCCTTTCGACTTGTCGAGGGCAAATAGAGAGGGGTGAGATCCTTTCGACTTATCGAGGGCAAATAGAGAGAAAAATGAGATCTTTTCAACTTATTGAGGAAAAACAAAGATAGATGAGATCCTCTTCGATTTATCAAGGGCAATTAAAGATAATTTCCCTATATTTAGTATATACATATTTGTATCATATCGAATCATTTTGATTGACATTATTTACTATGATTATGAGCTTGTGATAAATGTGTACATAGTGATTGATTCTTAAAAACAACCCACTTCGGAAATATGATTTGGAACTTTAAAAATGAACCGTTATTATATAATGCTTGAATCACTTTTTTTTTATAAACCGAAGTGGCTGGGACGATGGCGATGACATTATGATTGTGTATTAAAGGGAGTTGCCCTACTGAGAATTATAAAATTCTCACCCCTATTTTGTGTGTTCCCGTGTCGTCTCCAGGTTGATCCAAAGAACGGTGAAGACACTACATGAAAACTATACTGGAGTTGCAATAGTTTAGTAGTGGATGTGTTTATTTTACCATAACTGTATTATGGTTATATATATGTAAATGTAATAGAGAACGGATGTGTTAAGCTCATAGAAGAGCTTCCATGGTATACTAAACCTTGTATTAAATAAATGTTTTGGTTTTCCTTGCTATATATATATATTTCAATAGGACTACGACATAGTTATCTCGCAAATCAATCAAATTGACTATAGATAATTATGAAAGGTCTGCTAATTTATAAGTAACAACTCTCGAGTCTGATGTCATGACTTAAGGATGACGTTGTACTTGGGAGGATGTTACACCTTGCACTATTGGGAACATACACATCACAAAAGCTCTAGCTAACCTTAGAGCTAGCATTAGTTTTATGCGTAAATCTCTCTACCAATCCCTGTATTTTCGAGAGCTCAAACCAAACGGTTTGGAAATTCAGCTGGCCAACCACAACATCATAAGACTAGAGAGGGTATTGGAAGATGTTCTGGTAGAGGTAAATGATTTGATATTCCCTGCTAATTGAGTTAGAGAATTCTAGGATGATTCAATGTGATATTGATGGGCACTGGTTGATGCACCTCTACAAGACCCCCACGGATTTAGGGGCTCAGATGGCCTAGCTATGGCTAAAAACTGCACACCCTCTATGAAGGTCCTAACCATCCAACTTAAGGACATTAAAGCAAAATGATAGGTGGGAGTCAACCCACCAAGAGGTTTTTTTTTTCCCTTTCCCTTTTATTTTTCTGCATTTTATTTATTTTCATTTATTTTTGAGGCTTACATCACATTTATTTTTATTTTCATTTTCCACTATCCTTTTTGACACCTTAGAGGCTATATGCATAGGCTCACACTACTTGCACTATATTGACTTGCTTGGCATTGACTATTTTGTATTACACGCAAGCAATTTACAAAACAAACCCATCAACAGATCTTGATCCGCGGCCTAATTGACAACTTTTTTTTCACTATTTTTAGGATCTTTATGTTGCAGATCTTTTTTTCTGTTTCTTATTCTTATCTCATTCCTAGTCATCAACAACAAAACCAAACATCATCTTGTTTCATTTTCTTGCTTTGATAAAGCCGCATTGTTCTCTCTCATGCATTGTATAACCCTCACCTTTTATTTAGCATGACATCTCATTCCTCACCCTTTTGCCTTCTTATAAGTTCTGCCTTTTACTGACCTTCTATTTTTACCTCTTTTCCAATAATATTTATCCATTTATCACAACCTCCAAGTTTTGAATTCCCTTTATCTTTTTTCTTTCTCTCATCTTCACATATAAAACCCACCTCCCTAACCTACCTCCTCCTCTAATTATACCTTCTTATTTGTTCTTTCTTTATTTCTTTTTGTTTGCACCATGAAGATTTTCAACCAAATAATATCATATCAACAATCAACAAAAAATCAATGCCAACATAACACTATAGCAACTAATCACATTTTACCAACCAACCACCTACTACTACCAATCTTGATAACCAATCTTCCTCAGTCTCTACTTGTGGGAAAACTGATCCAGCATGGAAATATTTTAATTTGACAATTGAAAAAGGGAAGCCATTATATACATGCTTGCTTTGTTTAAATCAGTACAAACGTGGAGGGATTAATAGGATGAAGCAACATCTTGCAGGAAAAACAGGAAACATAACTAAATACATGAAAGTTCCTCATGACATGAGAGAGAAAATGTTAGCAAGTTTGGAAGAAGTCAAGAAAAATAAAAGTAAAGATGATTCTATGAGCTTTGGTGATGAGATTGAGGTAGCATTTGAACAAGAGGAACAAGAGCTTAATCTTAGGCATCCACCATCTAAAGTGCAAGTTATTGGAGACAAAAGCAAGCAAAAGGCAAAACTTAGACTCCAAGAGGCCAACCAAGTTTGAAAAGTGCATTTCAAAGCAAGGAGGCATTACATGAAGTTGACTTGAGAGTTGCTAGATGGCTTGTTGATGCAAGGATTCCTTTTAATGCAATTCAGTCACCTTTCTTTAAAGATGCACTGGATGGTATTTGTAACATCCTCCCTAGTACAACATCATCCTTAATTCATGACATTATATTTAGGAGCTGTTACTTATAAATTAGCGGACCTTTCTTAATTATCTATAGCAAGATCGATCAAATCGTGAAATAACTAAGTCGTAATTCTATTAACATATATAACAAAGAAATAAAACATTCATTTAATACAAAGTTGAGTACAAAAAGAAGATCTTTTATGAGCTTTAATATACATTTGTTCTCTACTATATTTACAGACATATATATATAGCTAAATACAATAGATACAAGTTTCCACTACTAAACTACTATAATTCCCATTTAATCTTTCCTATAGCAGCCTCACGGTTCTCTATATCAACCTAGAGACGACACAAGAACATAAACACATAGGGGTGAGAATTCTAAAATTTTCAGTAGGGCTTTACCCCAAATACACAACAATAAATTTCATCGTCATTGTTCCAGCCACTTCAGTTTATTAGGAAAAAGGATGATCATACATTACATAACAATGGTTCATTTTTAAAGTTCAAAATCAATCTTTTCGAAGTGGGTAACATTTAATAATTAATCACTTAGTACACATATATCATAAAGCTCGACCACATAGTAAGTAATTCTAATCAAGCAATTAAGTATAATATGATTATGCGTATGCTAAATGTAGTGAAATTATCTCAAAGTGACTTGGTTTCACTTATGGCCATAAAATTCAATTCAGGGCATTTTTCTTTTTTCATCAACATAGGAAAGACTTAGTTTATACCATATGGTATTTACAGTGGATCACACCACGCAAGGGAAATAGATTGTTTATCAGGACTGAGCTCATTCCTATATATGATCATCAGACTTCATTTTTTCCTCTTTCGAATCACACAGATCTATTCCTAGCCGATACATCTACCAACTCATAATATCTCTAGGGAAGTTCTTCTTTTTGCCTTCCCCTCATTCAACATAAGTTTTGTTTCTATTTTGTCTGTATGTCAAAACATGCACGATGGAAATTTATACATTCTCTTTTCTCTTATAACTATATCATGTACTTTTCTTTTCTCAAATACATGCATAAGCCATATTTAGGCATTCATTTACAATGAAATTCATACTAGTCTCTCATAAACCAATCTTTAAACTATATAGCATGCATTCATACTCATCATACTTGAATTAAGAGTCATTATATTAGCAAATTAATACTTGAGTGTATTTCAGCACAAATACAATATAGGGACAGATTTCACACTTTTGTAACACAATTTAATTCTCTAAGATACTTTAATGTATCCACAAGGTCCTGTAAAAAATTCAGTGCAAAAGTCATCATCTAACTATGTTAACAAAATGAGACAAATTTGGTGGTTAGAGACCACTTAATCTCAGCTCAAAATTGGAAATTTATAATTTTTACCCTTAGAAAATGACTAAATCAATCCAGAATAAAAATCATAGTTGAACTTCAAGATGTTTCCAACACTCTATAAAAATTTTAAAGGCAAAAGCAATCATTTGCTGTGGTAACAAAATTAGCCAGATTCACAGCATCTATTCCAACAATTCAGGCAACATAGGTATCATTTTAGTTCCTGGTTTTTATAAAGTAGCAAAAGTCCAAAACATAGCTCAAGAAAATTTGTGGGACTAGCCTAAGATGTTAGCTTCAACATATAACTTTTCTAGCTATAAAAATACCAAAAATTGTACTAGAAAATTCATGAACAATCCCTACCTATAGCAAAACTGAAATTCCAGCAACATGGTTCAAAATCTCTTTTGACAAAAATGATTTCTAATATCATCCAAACACACCACCAAGTTAGACATATCAATATCTATATATCATCAACCAATATAACCAAAAATATCAAATTAAATTAATGGTTAAAACAGAAAAATGAATTTAAAGCAAAAGTGGTTCAAAATCCCTATTCTTTGGAGCTTTAGAGATCTTAGCTCAAAAGGATGCTCCAAGAATGATTCCTTCCACTTCAAGGCCTTCAAAGCAGCTGATTGTGAGTTCTCAAAGTATAAAAAGATGATGGATTCAAATTCTAATCAGTTAGTTTAGTATATATTAAGGAATGGAACAAGTTTGGTGAAGTGAGTTTGTGATTTTATCAAGTTTAGGCTAAGGTTTTTGAAGCTTTAAGCTCAAACATGGGGTTTCTTGAGGAAGACAACAATGGAGGCCGCCTTGGCTTCTCTTGGTCGAAATCGTAGGGCTTGGAGTGATAAGGTTGGTATTTTATTCTTATCCTAGGTTAGATATATTAATTATGTAGTCAAAAGGTGTATTTGTTTCCTTTTAAAAATAAATAATGAGATGGATGGCTAGGATTTGGTTTGAAGTCAAAGAATGAATCTTGGCCATCTACTTGGTGGATGATAAATGGCTCAATTTACCTTGTTAAAATTGAACACTGAAATTCCACCGAACGGATGAGATATTGGCTCTCGAGTAAAATATAATAAATGAAATGTTAAGATTAAAACTTGTTTTTCAAGTTTCAATCCTTGCCATACACTTGGTATAAAGCGGTTGGCAAAGGTTACTTGGCCACCAAGTAACTTTTACGATGTTATAAACCATACATCAAAACTCTACCGACTGGGTACAACATCGTACCCTGGTAATCAAACATTACCTGAAATTATTTCTCAGTCCTCAGCATCTCCTAGTCTCAGTTCTAGGGTTTTGGCTGTCTTAACAGGCCCATGGGGCTTCTAAGGTCACTATTCACCCTGACTTGGAATTTTTATTTTTACATGTCTATTGGGCCATCCTCATCATTGCTAAAACCATCAGATTTTTGAAATTATGACTAATAAAGCTCAAAATAATTTTTAAGGTGTTACAGTATTGCTGGTATTGGGCCTAGTTATAAAGGTCCTTTTTTTGATAAATTGAGAGTCCATTTATTAGGAGACCTTAAGAAAGAGTTCCAACTACTTGTGGATAATTATCGAAATAATTGGAAAGAAAATGGTTGCACACTTATGGCTGATGGTTAGACAGATCAAAGACAAAGAACTTTGATCAAGTTTTTAGTGAATTGCCCGATTAGTATGTGCTTTGTAAAGTTTGTTGATGCTTCAGATGTAGTAAAAAATGCCTCTACATTGTGTAATTTATTTTCTAAAGTTACTAAATGGGTGGGGCCTAGTAATGTTGTGCATGTGGTGACTGATAATGCAGCCAATTATGTAGCGACTATGAAACTCATTCATGAAAAGTATGAGAACATTTTTTGGTCTCCTTGTGCCGCCTACTGCTTAAATCTCATTTTGAAAGATATAGGTAATATGCCCCATATTACTAGCCTTGCATCCTGAGCTTCAAAGGTAACTGCCTTTATTTATAATCATATGGTATTCTTATCTTGGCTTAGAAAAAGGCTTGGTTGGAAGGAAATTTTTCGTCCAGGAGCTGCTCATTTAGTAACTGTCTTTCTTACATAGAAAAATATATATGAACACAAGACAAATTTGCACGCTTTGGTTGTCAACACACGTTTCACAGGGCATAAATTAGGTAGGAGTACTAATGGGAAAGCTGTTAGTGCTATTGTGTTAGACAACAAGTTTTGGGATGGTTGTCATACCACGTGCAAGCTTATAGGCCCTTTGATTAGATTATTAAGAATTGTACATTCTAATGAAAAACCTTCATTAGGATATGTATATGAATGTATGAAAAGGGCTAAAAATGCAATCAAGGACATGTTTAGGAACAGGAAGACATCATATGAACCTTGCACTTAAATCATCAAGGTAAGATGGGATAGGCATTTAAAGTGAAGTCTTCATGCAACAACCTACTTTCTAAACCCTGCTTTCTTCTATGATGAGAAATTCATTTAGAAGAATCAAGTTATACAAGGCTTACTTGATATGTTTGATGTAAAGAGCCTTTGTAGTGACACAATTAAAGCTTTGAAAGTGGTACAAATATACCGGGAACGCATGGGAAGCTTTGATAGGCCAAAAGTTGTCCAAGCAGCCAAGGAACTTCAACCTAGTAAGAAATTTTATCTAGTAGCTTGATTTGTTTGAATGTTTTGAAATAATTAGTTAATGTTAATGATGAAACATTTGTACCTAATTTTTGTAGGTGAATGGTGGAGATATTTTGGTGGCAGTACCCCAATTTTGCAAAAGCTAGCAATTCATCGTCTTAGTCAAATATCTTCTTCCTCAGGGTGTAAGTGAAATTGGAGTGTTTTTGAACAAATTCATACTAAAAGAAGAACTAGGTTGAGACATCAAAGACTAAATGATCCTATTTATGTGACCTATAACTTGCACCCTAAACCTAGGTATTATGAGTTTCGTTATTAAACTATCTAATATTTGTTAATTTATGTTATTTTTGCAACTTTAGGATAGTAAACTTTAAAAGTTATTTTAATATTTTGAATTTGTGTACTAGGTTACAACAAAAGAAAAGGTCTTATGATCCAATTAATTATAAGAGTATTGATCTAGTGGATTTTTGGGTGATGGAAGATGTTGAAGAGGCAGAACTTCCTAACGGTCTTCAAGAATTAATATATCAAGAAAATTCTATCCCTTCATATCATGCTGGTGAGTCTTATAGTTATAGAATGTATTTTTATAGATGTTTCTATATATTTTTGACATATTTTGTATCTTTTTACTGTTTTTAGATGATGGTGAGAGTCATGAGACTCATCAATTTGATGCTATTATGCTTTGTGCTTCATTTCATGATGATGACGATGAAAATGGACATGAGGTTATTGATAATAAGGATATTCAGCAAATTAATGCCAATTTCGATGATCCTATTTGATTCATGAACTTTTTAAATCTTTAATGTTTTCCTTGTGTTATTGACTTATTGTTATGTTTTGACTTATGAGTATGTTTGTATGTGAGTTAATGCTATGTTTTATTGCACGTAGTAACTTGATACTTGAGAGATTTGATCCTCAATAATGTTTATTTTGATTAAGGGATGAATTATGTTATGTGTTATGTTCTATGAGTTGTGTTGATGTCCAATTTAATTTTAAATTATTCTATAACGTATATTCTATTTTATATTTTTATATATTTATATAAATACATATTTTACTGTATACCAATTATATTTTGGTTAGACCTCCGGTCGAACCACTGAACCTCTAAATCTTTACCCTGACCGGTTCAATATCCAGTCCGATTTTTAGAACATTCGTTGAGAGTGATGTTGAGAGTGAGAGATTGGGTTCTTCTTTATCAAAGAAAGGTCTAGTGTATGATTTGTTTTTAAATGTCCATGGTGCACCCAAGATTGATTTTTGTCCTTTTGTTCTCGAGTGGCATATGGTTGCGTTGGTTGTCTTCTTTTATTGGAGAAATTCTTAGGTGCTCTTAGAGCAAGACAAAATATTTGCTCTGATCCATTTAGTAATTGACAAATCAACTATTACATTAAAAATGTAGGGAATGTGCGAGACAATAATGATCCACAAAATTTATGTTTTAATTAATAAATGGATTAGAGCAAATATTATCTCTTGCTCTTAGTGCACCTAAGTATTTCTCTCTTTTGTTGTTGGTGTATCACTAGTCGGAAACCCGTGAAAAGCATGAAAGTCATAGAGGATAACTGTTACTGTAGTGACAAATATTGAACTTAAAGTGATCATTAATATTGTAAATATTTAATTAATCCGCTAGTTCTTATAGTTTCACTGACTTTTCAATTGGATCCCTACATTTTAAAATTTTTTAATTGGGTACCTATATTGAAAATAAATGTTTAATTTGGTCCCTAATCGCATTACCCGTTACAAAAGTATGAGAGTTAACAGAAATTTTTCAGAATGTTTTTCTTTTACTATAATTTCGTATTAAAAAAAATCTCACATATTCCAGGAGTATATTTGACTAGTGGATGAATTAAACCCATAATAAAAAGCTATCTCAAGCAACATGAGTATATTTGACTGTAATAATAAATTAATAAAATAATTAGTATAAATCAAGTCGTAGTATCACCTTTTTCATATGATATTATTACAACCCTTTTTTTGGAAGATCTTATATAAACTAACCACTAAGTCTAAGACACACCCCAATGTAATCATACATTGTTAAATATTTCCAAGTAAACTACATTCCTAGTCAATTGTGTATTGCATATTAAAATTTTGAGACCTTTTCCACATTTCACCCTTGATATTGCAAGATACAATTGTCTATGTGAAAACACTGGCTGTGGTAAGAATAATCATACATGGGATAGAGTTTGTCCTTGACTTTTATTGATAGTCATTGCAAAACATACAGTCAAGGTGAACTGTCTACATCGGAACTTCAAGGGAATACTTGTGTTAGAAGGTATTAAATTCTTCTTAGGATATAAACCTTTTCGCCAATGTCTATACTAGTGGTAATTCGGTAACCAATTACATTTATACCTAGATCAGTGACCATCAGTTGACTGCCATTACAAAGCCCAATAGATTGATCAATATTCCTCAGTAACATAACTGGCACACCTTTTTTGAGCCTTAATCTATGATTTGAGAGTCCAGAACACTTGATTCCATTCAAAAACTCAAAGTGATCTAGTCATGTTCAATGCCAATATCATTATCTACCTTACATATGGAATCCGAACTTAGATAGTCTTTTTCATCACACAGTATCATTTGGATAATAAAATCATTAACACTTTCAACTGCCTCAATAGTTGGTGCCAAAATAGCTTTATCCTTAAAAAATTTTCAATTCCCAATAATATCCAACAACTTAGGATAAGTGTATGACACGATTATCGAAATTGGATCATCCCAATCTAAAATCAACAAATCTCTAGGAATATCAACCTCAAAATCACGGTCAACTTCACAACCGATTTTGCCCTTCCCAATATCCAATATCCACTTACCAAACAACTTCAAACTTTCAGCATCATCAGTGTCGGAGCCTATAAGTAGACTATAAGTCCATAGAGCGTTCAAAGAGGAAGTGAAAATAGAGTATTCATAGAGGAAGTTCAATTTCACACTCCAAAGAATAGAAACTTTCCCTATTAGTAGACTATAAGTTCTCAAACAAAAGAATCAAGCAATTATTAAGATTAATGTAAACAATGAAAAAGTGAATGCAAAAATACAACATTAAAAATTTATTACCTTAACAACAATAGAATTGACATCTTGGAATTCCATATTCAATGAATTGCCACCAAGTGGCAAACCACCAATCATGTTCGGTTACTAAAATGCACAGGAAGAAGTAAATTCAAATATTGAAATATTATTGTTATATAAAATGATTCAAATAACATACCCATTGAATATTCAAAGATATGAAGCTTAATTGATAAAAAGGAAAGGCTAACATCCTTGAATTGTAGTCCAATTTTACGACCAAAATAAATGCTAACAACACTATATGAGGGTTCAAGCTAACCAAGAAATGTCAAATATTTATCTATTGTCCTAGTATAGAACCTGTGTGATATGGAGTGTTTAATTTTGTGCTAGTATTTAAGATATATGAAATAAGCTTCAAATAGATATTATTAAAATATATTTTATGAGATGCTGAAAATACATTATTGAAATAGACTTTATAAGTAACAAACCAGGGTGGCCATCTTGGAATGCTGGGAAATTTTCAACCCATACCCAGGTTAGTGAGCTCGCACTTCGAAGCACGCACCCTGGGAAATTTTTTTTTTCCACACTAAGGTGGCCATCTTAGGACCTTGGGGATTTTCAACTCACGCCCAGGTTGGTGAGCTCGCACCCTGGGGAATTTTTTATTTCACACCAAGTGTGACCATCTTAGGACCATGGGAAATTTTCAACTCATGCCCAAGTTAGTGAGCTTGTACCTCAAAGCTCGCACCTTGGGGGAATTTTTTATTTCAAACCAGGGTGGCCATCCTAAACCCTGGGGAATTTTCAACTTACGCCTAGGATGGTGAGCTTACGCCTCGGAGCATGCACCATGAAGGAATTTTTTTTCATACCAAGGTGGCCATCTTGGGACCATGGGGAATTTTCAACTCACGCCCAGGTTTGTGAGCTTGCACCTCAAAGCTTGCACCCTAATGGAATGTTTTATTTCACACCGAGGGTGGCCATCTTGGGACCATGGGAAATTTTTCAACTCACATCTAGGTTTGCGAGCTTGTATCTTAAAGCTTGCACCTTGGGGCAATTTTTTATTTCAAACCAAGGTGGCCCATCTTGGAACCCTAGGGGAATTTTCTACTCACGCCCATGTTGGTCAGCTCATACTTTAGAGGAATTTTTTTGCACACCATGGTGGCCATCTTGGGACCCTGGGGAATTGTCAACTCATGCCTAGGTTAGTAAGTGCACACCTAAGAACTCACACCTTGGGGGAATTTTTTATTTCACACCAAGGGTGGCCATCTTGGGACCATGGGAAATTTTCAACACCTGCCTAGGTTGGCGAGCTCCTACCTCAAAGCTCGCACCTAGGGGGAATTTTTTATTTCAAATCAGGGTGCCCATCTTGGAACTGTGGGGAATTTTCAACTCACGCCCAAGTTAGTGAGCTCGCATAATGGGGGAATTTTTTATTTCACACTAGGGTGGCCATCTTGGAACCGCAGGGAATTTTCAACTCATGCCCAGGTTAGTGAGCTTGCACCACAAAGCACGCACCCTCTAGGAATTTTTTATTTCACACCGAGGGTGGCCATCTTGGGACTATGGAAAATTTTCAACTCACATCTAGGTTAGCGAGCTCGTTCCTCAGAGCTTGCACCCTGGGGTAATTTTTTATTTCAAACTAGGGTGGCCATCTTAGAACCGTGGGGAATTTTCAAGTCATGCCCAAGTTGGTGAGCTCGTACCTTAAAGCTTACGCTCTAGAGGAATTTGTTTTTCACACCATGGTGGCCATCTTGGAACTCTGGGGAATTTTCAACTCACGCCCAGGTTGGTGACCTCGCACCTCGGAGCTTGCACCCTAGGGGAATTTTTTATTTCACATCGAGGGTGGCTATCTTAGGACTATGGGAAATTTTCAACTCACGCCCAAGCTGGCAAGCTCATCCCTTCAAGCTCGCACCCTAGGGGAATTTTTTATTTCAAAAGCTGGGTGGCTATCTTGGGACACTGGAGAATTTTCAACTCACGCCCAAGTTAGTGACATCACACCTCAGAGCTCGTACCCTGGGGAATTTTTTATTTCACACTGAGGGTGGCGATCTTGGGGCCATGGGAAATTTTCAACTGACGCCCAGGTTAGCGGGCTCACACCTCGGAGCTCGTATCTTGGGGAATTTTTTATTTCAAACCATGGTGGCCATCTTGGAACCCTAGGGAATTTTCAATTCACGCCCAGGCTGGTGAGCTCACACCTTGAAGGAATTTTTTTTCACACCAGGGTAGCCATCTTGGGACCCTGGGTGTGAACACCTGATTTTGTCCGACCTATAAAACAAAAATTTTCCAAGCCCATTTCATTTCATTTATTTGTTGTCATAAAAAAAAACAAACAAACTCCAACTCAATTCATTTACATTTTTTTTTCTGGTTGTTTGGTTTTTGTCATAAACCCAATCATTTTTCTTTAAAAAAAAAAAAGAAAAGAAGCCAAAGCCCATTTTATTTTTTTCCAGCCCGTTTCTAATTTCCTTCTTTGCCTTTAAAAAAAAGAAAAAGAAAAAATAATAATCATCATTGTCTGTTTCTTTTCCTTTTGTGTTAAAAAAATGAAAAAATAAAATGAAAAAAACAAACCGAATGTATGCGTGGTTGTTCGATTTTGTTATGCTGCTTGTTCTTTTTGTTTTGTTGCTCTATTTTGTTTTGTTGATCTATTTTTCTTGACCATATTTTGTTAAAAAAAATAATAAAGGAGAAGTGACAAAGAAGATTGTGCTGTAATCGAAATGATAGAGCGTGAATAGCCAAAAAATGGAGGTAAGGAAAATCAAAAGGAGCAGCTTTAGAATCCCAAGAACCAGCACCAGCGTGAATCCAGGATGAAAATCACAAGATCACCTGCCATTTTTGACAAACTAAACTTTCAAATTGTGTATAAATTCAGTCAAGAATGGAAGGGGCGGAGGATGGAGTTTCCAACACTGAAAATTCTTTCGTTACCATTTTCTTTCATTTAAAAAAAACACCTTGCAAACACACAGAAGAAAAATCACAAAGCTACAGGTAAATTATTTGTTGATTCATTTTTCTTTTCTCCAGTGTTGTCCATTTTCCATTATTAGCCAAGCCATATCCATCTAACCGAAAACCACATCCCTGTTAAAAACCCAAAAATCAATCCCAACCAAAAATCCAACATTCTCAGCCAAACACAAAAGTAATCAATAACCAAACACAGTCCAAAGCCTATAAACCATCCAATTTAACAAACAACAGTCCCAATTCAAACATAAAAAAAAAAAAAGAAGCCAAAAGGAGGAAAAACAGAAACCGAAAGAGGGGGTGGCTGGCGGTGGCTCCAACAGAGCTCCACCATCCGCGGTCTCTTCCTCGTCCATTCATCTCCATCATCGTCGCTAGCATTCCACCCCCAAGTCGGTCTTCCGTTTGCTCCACCATCACGTAAATCGCGGCCTCCCCTCTTCACGCCGTCGTTTTCCATCGCGCAAGCCACTGGACCCGTCGCCCAACCAAATAGCAAACCCCTCTTCCTCACCAGTATTGTTCCACCCTTGCGCGACTTCCCTTCCAAGGCCTGTACCGGATCTATTCTTAGCCGCACCATCACACGGTGGCCTCGAGCTCTCTCCCCTCGCTTGAACCTCCATGCGGATCGTCTCCGCCTTCCACTCTCTTCGTCGGCAGCTCGCGCTCCCTCCCTTTTGGCTGCGTACGCTCCGGTCTCGGCCTCTGCTTCTTTCCTCGCTGGAGAATCCCCCCTTGCCATTTCGCTGTCTGTGCAATGCCTCCACCGCGCTGAAGCCGCGATGGCATCTGGTTTCTTCTCCACCTTGCGTGGCAACCGTCCCCTTTCCCCTCAATCTCTTACTCTCTTGATCGCTCTCTCTTACTCCCTCTCTGTATATCTCTCCATTTTGTGATATTTAAAAAAGAAAAAATAAATCTCTGTCTAGAATTTAAAGGTAAATGAAATCCTTTTCCCCTTTGTGTGTGTGCACTTATATCCGAGCATGTAATGATCTTTCTCTTGAACTCTCAAACTCATTCAGTCTTTTCTCTCTGTTTATCTCTCTCTCTATATAATTATTCTTGTCTTTGTGTGTGTACATTATGTGGGTGATTTTGAAATGGCTTTGTGCATAATAACCTCTACCCCACCACCACATCATTTTGTCCATCCTTTCTTTTTACTTTGGTTTACAGAAAGAGAAATATTTCATTCTCTCTGTGCATATTTTTCCCTTTGTTTTTGTGTGTGTGGCCATCAAAGTCACGAGCATTTTAATTTCTTATTTGCATTTTTATTTATTTTATTTGTCATCTAGTTTGTATTAACAAGATTTTGGGCTAGGCTTACTAGTTTGTTTTAATTTTGATGCATTAAAAGCCCAACTTTTCCTTTTCTAACAAAAAAACATTTGGTTTAATTTGAATTTAAAATGAATTTTTGTTTTATGTCAATAAAAATAAGAAAAATTAATAATAATTAGAGTACCGTTTTAAAATAGGATTAATTGGGCCATGACGGCTTATTAATCTTATATTCTAGAATATTTTAACTGTAACAGCTTGATATTCTAGACCCTTTTTTAAATAAAATAAAATAAAAATCAATCAACTCACAAATAATTTTTACAGAACTACGTGACTTTGAATTCTCTATTGCATTAGGGGATACGTAGGAGTAGGCGATTCCGATCCCTGTCAAGTCAAAATTAAATTTTCATAATTCATTTTACTTGTAAAATAATTTTCTATTTTTTTTATATAGAGGGATATTCTGTTAAAAATGTTAATTTAGCCGAGACGGCTTGTTAACTCAACAATTTGAACATTTGAACTGTGACAGCTTAATGACCCGAAATGTCCTCCAAAAAAAATGTATTCATTCTCGTTTGTATTTATTTATTTATTTACTTTTATAAAAAGATGTCAAAAATATTTTTTTTATCTTTTTCTTTTCTTGTTTGAAAATATTTATAAGATTTTTTTCCTTATTTATTTATTTATCAAATATTTTATTTCAAATAAAGGTGTTAATTTAGCCGAGACGGCTTGTTAACTCAAGATTTTGGACATCTGAACTGTGACAATTTGATGCTCCAAAATTTCTTTTTAAAAGAAATTTTTTATCTCTTTGTAAACAAAAAATAAAAAAATAAGGGTTATTAATAATCTGCACAAATCAATTATAGGTACCGTCTAAAGACGGGTGTACTAGGGGTACGTAGGATTAAATGCCTGCCCTTCTCTATGCATAACCGACTCCCGAACTTGAATCTGGTTTCAAAGACCATTTGTAAAAATAATGGGTTTTTCCATGTTTTCCCAATTTCAATAAATTTGGTGGCGACTCCAATTTTTAAACAAATAACTCTTTTGTCGCCGTCCCCATCGCGATCCCGGTTGTGACAGATGGCGACTCCACTGGGGATAGTCCATGAGAGTCAGGCCTAAAATAATTGATTGAGCACATTATTATAGCCACACTTTTCTTTTTAGTTTATTTTACTTTTACCTTATTTATTTATTTCCTTTCTTTTTAGTGGATTGCTATTCTTTTCTTTTGTTAGAATTTTGTCACCATCATGTTTGTATAGTTTTTTTAATTTTATTATTATTCTTTCTTTGTAAAAACTTTAGGATAGATGACTTTTATTTTGTGCCCATTTTTTTTCCTTTTATTTTCATTATGCTTGTACAGATTCGTTTATTTATTTACTTGTGACAACCCTAGGGTAGACGACCTTTGTTTAGTATTGTTTATTTTGCAGGTATTGGGCATGGGTAGTTTTAGGATTCCAGGTTTGTATGCTCCCTTCACACACAACACTCACACATTAATCACACACGAGTGGAGCCCTATACCTGGGTCTGAGTGCAACTTGAGATAGGTAAGAGATTGTGTAGCAATAGTCATATTGGATATACGTCCTATTTGGTTATTGTGAAAATCTCGTCTAGAGTTTGACTCTTTCGGAATGTCCTACACCTAGCGGTTCACCTGCTGTTGTAGATAACATTTTGAAATGAGCTCTTAGCTCTAGAGGCCGTTAGAATCCTGAAATCATAGACCTATACCTGATGAAAGGTACACTAAGTAGAAAGCTCAGGAGACCATAGAACCCTCAACAGTTTACCTGAAAATAGGACACAAAGGGAGCATACCTCTTCTTTAACTTATTTTCTTTGTACATAAACTCCTTATATATTCTAGATGTTTATTCTTCCTTTTTCTTCATAATTAAAAAATAAGAATCATTCTTTCCCTCTTTGTTTTGGCAGGTTTGTTAGAGAATTATATCCTAGTCTCGTTGTGAGTATCTTTAGAAAAATGGAAGCAAACATGAGATTAAACAATCATGAAGAAGAAAAATTGAAAAAGACTTTACATCTTAAAGCCAAGAAACCCGACACAGAAAGCCTGAGATCCTTGATTCAACTGTTGAAGGTACCACTGTGTCTTTCTCTTACTAGAAAGTATGGAAAAGTTTTCAGCCTATTGGAAGTAGAAGAACAAGTAGAGGCAATCACAGCACTAGCTCAGTATTATGATCCTCCACTCCGATGCTTCACCTTTCAAGATTTCCAGTTGGCACCAACCCTTGAGGAATTTGAGCGGATCTTAGGGTTACCATTAAAAGGAGAAAAGCCTTACATTTACCAAGGGCATTATGCTTCTTTGCATACTATAGCAAATGTTCTAAAAGTAAATGTAAGAGATTTACATGAGACACAAAAATGTAGAAATGGGACCAAGGGATTCACGAAAGACTACTTGGAGAAACATATGCATCGTTTAGCTCAAGCTGAAGATTGGAACACTTTTTCATATGTGTTAGCCCTCACTATTTATGGCATTATCTTGTTTCCAAATATTGACAGTTTCGTAGATCTTACAGCAATTGATGTGTTCCTTGCTCGGAAATTTCATAACCATAATCCTGTTCCAACCCTCTTAGCAGATGTATATTGTTCCTTGAATTTTTGCTATGAGAGGAATAGCAAGAGAATTTTGTGTTGTTTGCCAATATTATATATATGGGTTACCTCACATATATTCTAAAGAAGTTACAAGACATCCTGTCCCATTGATGATTTGAAAATGCATCATATTAAGAAGAAAAATGGACGGGAATAGGCTAAAGAGTTTGCAAAATTGAGTGAAAAAGGGATTCGATGGTACCCTTGGTGGGAAGATGGACAAACATTGATTTATTAGTGTGGAAGCTTTCCAAATGTACCTCTTATGGGAACCTGAGGGTGCATAAATTACAATCCAGCATTGGTATTATGCCAACTTGGTTACCCTATAATGGAGCCACCTTCTGAAGTTGCAATAACTCCTTTCATCATATACTACTTGGACTCCAATGACAGTAACCTACTACAGAAAGTCCAATCTGCTTGGAACAATGTTGTCAGAAAAGGAAAAGAATTAGGAGTCAGAAGCTGTGCAGTAAAAGAAAGCTACTGTCAATGGGTGAAAAATAGGGCTCAAGAGGTTAAGTTGCCATTTAGAATTTTAACAGTTACTTCTAATATGGCATCAACCTCACATCTTGAAAACAGTGAAGAGATTAAAGAAATGAAAGAAAGGTTGGACAAAATTAAGCAAGAAAATATGCAAGTTGAGAATGAGCTAAAAAGCGCCCACCATGATTACGCAACTCTAAAGCGAGAAAGCATTGAAAAGAATCATGTTCTAGAAGGGACTAGTAAGAAGTTAAAAATGGAGCATGAGCATATGATGAAGACCAGAGATTGTCTCAAAGCTGCCAATCAAGAGTTAAAGCTTCGAAGGCAAGAGCGTGATGAGGCGTTGGCTGAAAATCGACGACTAAAGAAGCTGCTCCAGAATGCGAAAGCAGTTGAAGAAACTATGCTCTTGAGTAAGGACCATGGGGAATTTTCAACTCATGCCAAGGTTGGTGAGCTCGCACCTCGTAACTCACACTGTGGGGGAACTTTTTATTTCACACTAACGATGGTCATCTTTAGACCATGGGAAATTTTCAACTCCCATCCAGGTTAACGAGCTCATTCCTCGGAGCTCGCGCCCTAGGTAATTTTTTATTTCAAACCAGGGTAGCCATCATGGAACCTTGGGAAATTTTCAACTCATGTCCAGGTTGGTGAGCTCGCACCTCGGAGCTCACACTCTCAAGGATTTTTTTTTTTTTTTACACCATGGTGGCCATCTTGCAAGTTTGGGGAATTTTCGACTCACACCTAGGTTGGTGAGCTCGTACATCAAAGCTCACACCCTGGCAGAATTTTTTATTTCCATTCGAGGGTGGCTGTCTTGGGACAATGGGAAATTTTCAACTCACTCCAAGGTTGGCGAGCCCGTACCTTGGAGCTCGTACACTAGGGGAATTTTTCATTACAAAACACGAATGGCCATCTTAGGACCCTGGAGAATTTCCAACTCACACCTAGGTTAGTGAGATCACACCTCAGAGCTCATACCCTAGGGGAATTTTTTATTTCACACTGAGGATGACGATCTTGGGACCATGGGAAATTTTCAACTCACACCCAGGTTGGAGAGCTCACACCTCAGAGCTCGCATCCAGAAGGAATTTTTTTTTCAAACCAAGGTAGTCATCTTGGAACCGTTGGGAAATTTCAACTTACCCCAGGTTGGTGAGCTCACACCTTGGAGCACATACCCTGGAGGAATTTTTTTTCACACTTGGGTGGGCCATCTTGGGACCTTGGGAATTTTCAATTCATGCCTAATTTGGTGAGCTCACACCTTGGGGGAATTTTTCATTTCACACTAAAGGTGGCCATCTTGGGACTATGGGAAAATTTTTACTTATTCCTAGGTTAGCGAGCTCGCACCCTAAGAGAATTTTTTATTTCAATCCATGGTGGCCATCTGGGAACCCTAGGGAATTTTCAACTCACGCCTAAGATGGTGAGCTCACACCTCGGAGTACGCACCATGGGGCAATTGTTTTCACACCAGGGGGACCATCTTGGGACCCTGGGGAATTTTGAACTCACGCCCAGGTTGGTGAGCTCACACCACGGGGGAATTTTTTATTTCACACCAAGGGTGGCCATCTTGGCACAATAGGAAATTTTTAACTCACGCCCTAGTTGGCGAGCTTATACTTCGGAGCTCGCACCCTAGGGGAATTTTTTATTCAAACCAAGGTGGCCATCTTGGAATCCTAGGGAATTTTCAACTCATGCCTAGGATGGTGAGCTCACACCTCGGAGCATGCACCATGGGGGAATTCTCTTTCACACCAGGGTGGCCATATTGGGACCCTGGCAAATTTTCATCTCTTACCCAGGTTGGTGAGCTCACATCATGGGGGAATGTTTTATTTTGCACCAAGGGTGGCCATCTTAGGACCATGGGAAATTTTCAACTCACGCCCAAGTTGGCGAGCTCACACCTCGGAGGTCGCACCCAAGGGGAATTTTTTTTTCAAACCAGGGTAGCCATCTTGGAACCGTTGGGAAACTTCAACTCACCTCAGGTTGATGAGCTCACACCTCGAAGCATGCACCCTAGAGGAATTTTTTTCACACTAGGGTGGCCATCTTGGGACCTTGGGAATTTTCAACTCATGTCCAGGTTGGTGAGGTTGCACCTTAGGGGAATTTTTTATTTCACACTGAGGGTGGCCATCTTGGGACCATGGAAAATTTTCAACTCATGCCTAGGTTGGCAAGCTTGTACCTCAGAGTTCGCACCGTGGGGGAATTTTTTTATTTCAAACCATGGTGGCCATCTTAGAACCCCAGGGAATTTTCAACTCACGCTCAAGATGGTGAGCTCATACCTTGGACCACGCACCCTGGGGTAATTTTTTTCACACTAGGGGGCCATCTTGGGACCCTACGGAATTTTGAACTCACGCCCAAGTTGGTGAACTTGCACACTGGGGAAATTTTTTATTTCACATTGAGGCTGGCCATCTTAGGACTATGGGAAATTTTCAACTCTTGCCTAAGTTAGCGAGCTCGTACCTCAGAGCTTACACCCTGGGGGAATTTTTTTATTTCAAACCAGGGTGTCATCTTGGAACCCTAGGGAATTTTCAAATCGTGCACAGGTTGGTGAGCTCACACTTCGAAGTTCGCACAATAGGGGAATTTTTTATTTCACACCAGGGTGGCCATTTTGGGACTATGAGGAATTTTCAACTCATGCCCAAGTTGGTGAGCTTATACTCCAGAGATCGCACCCTGGGGGAATTTTTTATTTCACTCCAAGGGTGGCCATTTTGGGACCATGGGAAAATTTTAACTCATGCTCAGATTGGCGTGCTGATACCTTGGAGCTCGTACATTGGGGGAATTATTTTATTTCAAACCAGGGTAGCCATCTTAAGACCCTAAGCAATTTTGAACTCATGCCCAAGTTGGTGAGCTCGCACCTTGGGAGAATTTTTTATTTCACACCGAAGGTGGCCATCTTGGGACCATAGGAAATTTTCAACTCACACCCAGGTTGGTGAGCTCATACCTCGAAGCTGGCACCCTGGGGGAATTTTTTATTTCAAACTAGGGTGGCCATCTTGGAATCCTAGGGAATTTTCAACTCATGCCCAAGATAGTGAGCTTACAGCTCGGAGCACGTGTAACATCCCCTACTGTTTTATCGATTGATGACTATCCCTACAATCCAACACGGGTCTTTTCAGCGTGCTTTGTCCTTACTCACACGCTTCTTGGGAAAACTTCCCAGAAGGTCACTCATCCCAAAATTGCTCCAAGTTAAGCACGCTTACCTGTAGAGTTTTTTAGTGATGGGCTACCGAATATAGGTAGTATAAATCAATTCATATAAGCCCTCTTTAACTGTATAGTCTCATACCTATACAGTCTTAGGATCCCTCTCATTCGGGTATATAATAGGTTCATTCATGTACCCCTCCACTTTCGAAGTCTGCCAGGAGCTGCTCCTTATCTGTGCCTCCTTGCACCGGCGATCACTCCCCGACTTTGCAATCCCCGGGTGTTACATGCCCATCAACTTCTGCTTGGTTTGTCCCCGAACCACACCGTATTGGAGAGGTGTAAGCTCTGATACCATTTGTAAAATCCTCTACAACTTTATGGATTGACGACTGTCTCCACAAACCAACATGGGTCATTTCAGCATGCTTTGCCCTCTCTCATATGCTTCCTAGGAAAACTTTCTAGGAGATCACCCATCCTAAAATTGCTCCAAGTCAAGCACACTTAACTATGGAGTTCTTTAGTGATGGGCTATCGAAAAGAAGATACATCTTATTGGTACAAGTAGTACAAATCAATTCATATAAGCCCTCATTAACTGTATAGTCTCATACCTATACAATCTTAGGATTCCTCTCATTCAGGTGTGTAATCGGTTCATTCATGTACCCCTCCACTTTCAAAGTCTACCAGGAGCTGTTCCTTGTCCGTGCCTCCTTACACCGGCGATCACTTCTTGACTTAGTAATCCCTGGGCGTTACATGCCTATTAGTTTCAGCTTGGTTTGTCCCCAAGCCACACCGTACTGGGAGAAGTATAGGCTCTAATCCCTGCTGCTTTATGGATTGACGATTGTCCCCACAAACCAACATGGGTCTTTTTAGCGTGCTTTGTCCTCACCCACATGCTTCTTAAGAAAACTTTCTAGGAAGTCACCCATACCAAAATTGCTCCAAGTTAAGCACACTTAACTGTAGAGCTCTTTAGTGATGGGCTATCAAAAAGAAGATGCATCTTGTTAGTATAGATAGTACGAATCAATTCATATAAGCCCTCCACTTCTGTATAGTCCTATACCTATACAGTCTTAGGATCCTTCTCATTTAGATGTGTAATCGGTTTATTCATATACCCCTTCACTTTCAAAGTCTGCCAGGAGCCACTCCTTGTCCATGCCTCCTTGTACCGGTGATCACTCTCCGACTTCGCAATCTATTGGCGTTACAGTACACACCACGAGGGAATTCTTTTTCACACTAGGGTGGCCATCTTCGGACCCTAGCAAATTTTCAACTCTCGCCTGGTTGGTGAGCTCGCACCCTGGGGGAATGTTTTATTTCACACCGTGGGTGGCCATCTTGGGACCATGGAAAATTTTCAACTCATGCCTAGGTTGGCGAGTTCGTACCTTAGAGCTCGCACCCTAGGGGAAGTTTTTATTATAAAACCTGGGTGGCCATCTTGGGACCTTGGAGAATTTTCAACTCACATATAAGTCAGTGAGATCACACCTCAGATCTCACACTTTGGGGGAATTTTTTATTTCACACCGAGGATAGCCATCTTGGGACCGTGGGAAATTTTCAACTCACGCCCAGGTTGGCGAGCTCGTACCTCGAAACTCGCACCCTGGGGGAATTTTTTATTTCAAACCAAGATGGCCATCTTGGAACTCCAGGGAATATTCAACTCACGGCCAAGATGATGAGCTCGCCCTTCAAAATATGCATCGTTGGGGAATTGTTTTTCATACCTGGGTGGCCATCTTGAGACCCTGGGCAAATTTGAATTCACACCCTGTGATACCTGAAATACACGTGTCCATGGGCAAGTTCCGTAGTACCCTAGGATCCCCCAGGGGCCCACCCAAGTAGCCGAATCGGCCCTGGAAGTAGAATCCAGGTTGCAGCACCAGGTTCTGCAGAATTATACAGAATAGGTTCACTGCAGCGAGTAAAGCTCGCTGCAGCCAACAGGCGAGAAATCTTTGCTGTAGTGAGTAATGGTTTTTCCTGGCTCGCTACAATGAGTAGCCCGAGTCAACACAGTATCAATAAAACAACGTCATTTCGTTTTGACACCAAAATAAAAACCCATCAGGTCTCCCCTCCCTACAAAAGAAGCAGAACATAGAAACCCTCTCCCCTTCCATTTTTTCATCTCTTTTTTCTCGCATTCTCTCCAATCTAGCTCCCCCAAATCATCAAGGTATATTAATGTTGTTAGATTACGTCTCCATTCTCTCTATTCTTCCATGATCTTGAGTTAGGTTTTGTTATTCCTCTCATTGTTGTCAAGTGGGGGTGCTAAGTGTTGTCTAGTGATTAACGGAGATTAATCTTGAGTTTTTGTCGCTCTATGGCAGTGTCATTCCAAGCTCTCAAGGTCAAGTTGGTGATGCCCACATACTCCCAGCTCCAAAACGGTAAGTGAGTTCAAATTCATGACCTTATTTTAGGCATTATGACTATGTTTGATGCATGATATTTATGAAATATGAAATTTGAGTTTTGAAAAAGGATAGAATATGATTTTTTATATGGTTATGTTAAATTAGAAAAATCATGATTTGTGATGATAGCATGAAGGAATGAGTTTTACAAAACAATTGGACCATGATTGTTGTGTTGTATGTATGGAAAATGTTTTATATGCTAATGAAACGATTATTGGAAAAGTATATGATTTTATCTAGTTTCTATTTTGACAAATGTTTTAAAGGATATGATATCGTTATGTATATACTCCAGACTTTGGATTTCATAAAGCTTTTAGAATCTTAAGTTGAGCTATGTTGAATAAAGCATGATTAGTCTTATGAAGAAATATGCTATTATGGTTTTGGAGTTTCCATGATTTAGAACCCTAGTGTTTTAGGCTATGATTTTAGATTTATCCAGTATCTAAAAAAGATATGGTAGTTTAAGATTTAAATTTAGAACTTCAGTTTTATGGTACCAAGAGGTACGGAATTCAATATGATTCTTACCAACTGCTAGATAAATATTCTGTGGGCTGGAGATCGGGCTGCCTACAAATGGATGATCCCTTAAGCACGATTCTCACAGCCACAGTAATGCTAAAGTCAGATTGTTAGAGTTATATGAATCCAGAACTCCCAGTGTACTAAGAATTTAAGGGCTCTATTCGCCAGGGACAGAGTACCAATTTTTCAGCTATGGATTTTGTCAAACAAATTTAGACGGTAGAGATCAGGAAATAGACAGTTAATTAACGGCTGTATGAGATCGTTAACCTTGGTACCAAGTTGTCTGTCAAAGGACAATATCACCCATAGCAGATACAAAAAATAGGACCTAATTAGGTACCCATAGCTCGTCCGCCAGAGATTATTTGACTTTACAGCTTTTGGTTATTATATATGTATTTATTTAGCTCAGTAGATACTGTTTTCCTAGGCTCTACCGTACCTTAGTTAAAATGATTTCATGTTGCTTGTGAGTTACAATTGTTTGTTCATGGATTTATGAAATGAGAAATGTTTTCTTGTATAGCTATATATTTAAATATCAAATGATTATGATTGTTGTATGCATGGTATTTTATGTATATTTCCTTGGTTATCCCATATAGGTGATGGGTAAGAGCTCACTCACTGAGTTCGTTGACTCACCCCTTTCCCTTCCTAATGTAGTTGCAAGTACAGGTTCAATATCCATCCAGCCTAGTAGATTCAGTAAATTCCAGTGGCAGGCCTTATTTGAAGTAAGGCTTAGTTTAGAATTATGTCCGTAATAGAAGTGCTCCAGTATGTGTGCAAGCAGGATCCCAGCCATGCATTTAGTTTCAAATTTTGTATAAAATTTCAGTATTTGAGATAGTTATGTATATATTTTCAGTTTACAAGCATAGATTTAAAATGGTAAAGTTGATTTGAGTTTATATAACAAGCCATAAATGTACTTATAGTTCAGTTACCAAGTATTAAGTTGATTTTCATATTTAAAATTTAGATCAAGTGCTGAAACAGTTTATGTTTTTATGATTTACATGTTTAATGGAAATATCATATAGCTTTCTATGTTAAGGTATTTCAGTCTTATGAAAACTAGATATCATATTTTGAATAAATATTTGGATCATGATTTAAAGAAAATTATGTTTTCAGAAAGTAAATTAAGTATAATATTATTATAAAATATACATTCATAAAGACACATCACCCAAAAGGCTTATGTGGGGACAGGAATCCTCATGTGCTGGTCACGTTCCCAAGTCGGGTCATGACACACCCAGGTTGGTGAGCTCGCACCTCAGAGCTCGTACCCTGGGGGATGTTTTTATTTCACACCGATGGTGGCCATCTTGGGACCATGGGAAATTTTCAACTCATGCCTAGGTTGGCGAGCTTGTACCTCGGAGCTCGCACCTTAGAGGAATTTTTTATTTCAAACCAAGGTGGCCATCTTGGAACCCTAGGGAATTTTCAACTCACGCCTAAGATGGTGAGCTCACACCTCGGAGCATGCACCATGGGGCGATGGGGAATTTTCAACTCACGCCCAGGTTAGCAAGCTCGTATCTCGGAGCTCACACCCTAGGGGAATGTTTTTTATTTCAAACTAGGGTGGCCATCTTCAGACCCTGAGGAAGTTTCAATTCACACCCAAGTTGGTGAGTTCACACCTGGGAACTCGCACCTTGAGGGAATTTTTTATTTCACATCGAGGTTGGCCATCCTGGGACCATGGAAAGTTTTCAACTCATGCCCAGGTTGGCGAGCTCGTACCTCGAAGCTCACATCCTGGGGAAATTTTTTTATTTCAAACCAAGGTGGCCATCTTGAGACCTTGAGGAATTTTCAACTCATGCCTAGGTTGGTGAGCTCACCCCTCGGAGCTCGCACCCTTGGGGGGATTTTTTATTTCACACTATAGGTGGCTATCTTAGGACCATGGGAAATTTTCAACCCACGTCTAGGTTGGTGAGCTCGTACCGCAGCACTCACACCCTAGGGGAATTTTTTATTTCAAACCAGAGTGACCATCTTGGAGCCCTAGGGAATTTTAAGCTCACTCCTAGGTTGGTGAGCTTACACTCTGGGGGAATTTTTTTTTTTCATACCATGGTGGCCATCTTATAACCCTAGGAAATTTTCAACTCACGCCCAGGTTGGTGAGCTCGCACCCTGAGGAATTTTTTATTTCACACCGAGAGTGGTCATCTTGGGACCATGGGAAATTTTCAACTCACACCTAGGTTGGCGAGCTCACACTTTGGAGCTCGCACCCTAGGGAAATTTTTTATTTCAAGCTAGGGTGGCTATCTTGGAACCCTGGGTAATTGTCAACTCGCGCTCAGGTTGTTGAGCTCACACTTCAGAGCTTGCACAATGGGGTAATTTTTTATTTCACACCATGGTGGCCATCTTGGGACCCTGGGGAATTTTTAACTCATGCCTAGATTGGTGAGCTCACACCTCAGAGCTCACACCCTAGGAGATTTTTTTATTGCACACCGAGGGTGGCCATCTTGGGACCATGGGAAATTTTCAACTCATGCCCAGGTTGGTGAGCTTGTACCTCCCAGGGGAAATCTTTTATTTCACACCAAGGTAGCCATCTTGGGACCCAGGGGAATTTTCAAATCTTGTCCAAGTTGGTGAGTTCGCATCTTGGAGGAATTTTTTATTTCACACCAAGGGTGGCCATCTTGGAAGCATTGGAAATTTTCAACTCACGCCCAGGTTGGCAAGCGAAAAAAGACTTTCTTTAACAGGAAGAGTCTTATAAACAATAAACCAACACCAAATAAAAATCCTTTCTTTGTCAAAAAGAGCCTTGTAAAATATGAAACAAAAAAAATTAAAATAAAAAAAATATTCAGAAACATTGGGAAGAACACAAACGAACAAAGGGAAATATTTGGGGAAAAGAACACAAACGAATACAAATATGTAATCATCTCATATCATGGAAGTGTTAAAAATCAGTATTCGAAAATTTGTCAGAAAAGGCTTTATAAAAAATAAAAACAAAAAATAGAAAAAGAAATTGATCTCAAAAATACTGGGAAGAACAAAGTCTAACAGACGAAAATATGTTGAGAGAAGGGATCTCGTTCACATGCAATTGCTTATAAAGCATAGATCTATAGAAATTTCAGATCATAGAAGCGGTTATATAGCACAGATCTAAAATCATCTCAGATAGTTGAAGCGGTGTGTCGGTCAAGGTTGTAGAGATGATCAGTGGTTAGACAGAGAGTAACTATACGGTGAAGAGAGAAAGAAAGCAAGCAAATGGAAGATCGCTTAGTAGTGGCTGCTGCACCACTTCAATATACACGAAAGAGGTAATGTGTAGGACTAGGGTTTTGTTTATGAGAGAGAGAAAGTGAATGGCCTTCTGATAGCAAGTGTGAAACCCCATCCTTTGTTCATCCACGTGGGTCAAGGAAAATGCCCAAATCAAGCAATAGATAAAATTCATTTTCCATGTATTTAGAGCACTCACGGGACCAACTTGTGGAGCAAGAAAATAAAAAAATAAAAGGACAAAATCCGCAATTTCGTGTTTTGGTCTTCTAAGGCTAGTTGCACAGTACACGTGGAAGAGAGGGTGGAAATAGATCTCCCACGGTTGTAGCCTTCGGGAGATTCCTCATTCCAATGCCAAGTTGTTGATGCTTATCCGTATAGGGTACCCAAAGTCGAATTCAAGCATATCTCCCTTCATTCCTATTTTGGCATTGCTTGTTACCCAAGCCAAGCGTACTATCGACAAAGAAATGTTAAGAATACACCATGCCTTACGCAAGAGACCTCCAGTCTTACATAAGCCGCAGCTACTTCAGATTCCTGCCACCACATCTTCTTCCTTCTCACCACTCTTACAAACACGGACACCCATATCATACCTTTACCTTACTGTTATTTTATCCTTTTCTTATATTTTATACGGTGGTGTTCGTGTTTGTAGTATTTAATAAACATTACTCATTTTTAAATATCCACGGTGCACCCAATATTAATTTGTCTTTTTGTTCTCAAGTGGCATATGGTTGCGTTGGTTGACTTCTTTTGTTGTTGGTGTATCATTCCTCTTTCGAACGCAAAGTCGCTGATGCTTATCCGTATAGGGTACCCAGAGTCCAATTCAAACAGATCTATCTTCCTTTATCTCTATTTTGGCACTGCTTGTTACCCAAGCCAAGCATATTATCGACAAAGAAATGTTAAGAATGCGTCATGCCATACGCAAGAGACCTGTGATCTTACACAAGCCGCAGCTATTTCAGATTCCTGCCACCACATCCTCTTCCTTTTCACCAGCTACTCTCAGTAACACTACCACCCACTCACACTCGAGAACAATGTTGCCACCAGCCGGAACTATCGTTTTCAACGCCGTTGGAAGAGCCCAGTACGGCTTCGATGTTTTCTCCTTAGACCTCCACAATCGCCACCCTCCGCCTCACACCGCCGCAGAGCACCGCTACACCGACGGCGTTTCAGTAAACTTCAACGCCCAGTTCGTTGACGATAAGGACCACGAGTTACACCACAATAATGTCGTCTTTGTCTCCGAAAGAAGTGGGTCACCCCGTTTGTATATTACCCGACCCGAGGATAAACCCCAGCCTCTGCCTTCTGTACCTAACAGCCTTTTCCATGACCGCCCAATTATCAGAAATGGCAAGCTCTATTTTCTTTCCACGCAGGAGCAGCCCGAGCCCGACCCTATTTTTAAGAGCTGGAGCACGGTTTATTCCACCGGGGTCGACGGTGGTGGAGCAGTCACCAGGCTCACGCCGCAAGGCGTAGTGGATTACAGTCCCGCCGTGTCACTCACCGGAAAATTCATCGCCGTCGCTTCTTACGGATCTCGCCGTTGGGGCGGCGATTTCCGCGAGCTTCAAACTGAAATCGTGGTGTTCGAGGATTCCGAACCGCAGAGTCGCCTCGTGGTTAGCGAGGGTGGTGGATGGCCAACTTGGTCCCAAGACACGACAATCTTCTTCCATAGAATTGCAGAGGATGGATGGTGGAGCATATTCCGAGTAGATCTACCGGATTCGGGGCTTTCCGGATCTCCGAGCCCGCCCGTTCGGGTCACACCGTCGGGGCTGCACTGCTTCACCCCCGCAGCCCTGCACGACGGTAAGCGCATCGCCGTCGCAACTCGTCGACGAGGGACTAATTTCCGCCACATCGAGATCTTCGATCTTGAATTACGAACATTCCAACCAATTACTGAAACTATAAATCCGAGTTTTCATCACTACAACCCTTTCGTCTCACGCGATTCGCGTTACATCGGGTATCACCGATTCAGAGGCGAGTCAACCCCGGGCGAGTCCACGTACCCGCATCTTGATCCAGTACAATCTCCGGTTCAGGACCTAAGGTTGCTGAGACTGAACGGTTCTTTCCCCAGCTTTTCCCCTTGTGGAGAGTTCATTGCCTTCAATCACGATTTCGACACCAACGGCGGCGTCAAGATAATAAAATCCAACGGCTCTAGGCGCTGGACCTTGCTGAAGGGACGCACCTGCTTCTACAACGCGTGGAGCCCTACGGAGAAGAACGTGATATACACCTCCATCGGTCCGATTTTCGAGTCGGCTTCAAAAACGGTTCAAATCGCACGAATCGAATTCGACCCGGGTCATCTCACCGACGAGCAGAAAGAGATTCCTTTTACGCTAAAGATTCTCACTAAAGAGGGCACCGGAAACAATGCTTTCCCGTCGTGCTCCCCGGACGGGAAATCCATCGTGTTTCGATCCGGTAGGTCGGGGCACAAGAATTTGTACATAGTAGACGCCGTTGGCGGCGAATATAACGGCGGTTTGCGGAGGTTGACGGAGGGAGCGTGGATCGATACGATGCCGTGTTGGTCACCGAAGGGTGATTTGATAGCGTTTTCTTCGAACATGCATAAACCCGGAGACGCTGAGGTGTTCGGCATTTATGTGGTGAGGCCTGATGGGAGTGGTTTGAGGAGGATTGAGGTGGCGAAGGGTGTGGATGCGGAGAGGGAGAGGTTGAACCACGTGTGCTTCAGCCGCGACGGAGAGTGGTTGCTGTTCACGGCGAACTTGGGAGGCGTGACGGCAGAGCCGGTGTCGTGGCCCAACCAGTTTCAGCCGTATGGGGACTTGTATGTGGTGAGGTTGGATGGGAGCGGGTTGAGGAGGCTCACGTGCAATGCGTACGAGAACGGAACGCCGATTTGGCACGATAAGGATTTGGTGTTGTGCTCTGAGGATGGGGAGGGTGGTGATAGTGATAGAGATAAGTTGAAGGGTGCGTTTGAAGAACCACTCTGGATCATTTGACTGTGACTCTGGATCACGAGTGAGGATTGACTCGGGAAGTTCGACTGTTGTGGTGCATTTGACTGCGACTCTGGGTGAATAAATCTCTTCCTAAACTGAGATAATGTGGGACCAAAAGTTGAATCAGCCATTGATATTTATGACTAGTGTTTCATATGCCTGGAATCCCATAGGGGCTATATTTAATATTGTGCTAATTGAAACTAGTTGAGGTTTTATGTTAATTCCCAGTGGCCAGTGTAGAACTGGTAATGGTGTGAAGTTAATAAATTGTGGCCTCTGTTGTTCACTTCTCATCGCCCACATCATCGAACTTTGGAATGGAGAAATAGAGAATGGATGGTAAAAGAATTTTGATTTTATATGATTTTATAAAACGAACGTATTTTATATTGTTGCATAGAGAAATAATATGGAATAATTATCGGCAATTTTATCCTTGATTGGCCAAAGCCGTGGCATTGTTTCCGTGTGTTATTACTCTCCCCTGTTTCTCCTTCTGTCACTAGTGTGCATCTCTGGTTTGAGCATGTGATTCTCTTTCTCTCTGTTCGAAGAAAGAAGCGGTTTAGGCAATGCTTCTCTTCGCAAAGTATCTACAATTACGTATACTCCAGGACTATCTCTGCATCACGTTGTTGAAGCTTAGTTACTTGATTGAAGAATAAACCATCAATTCTTATTTTTCAACCCAAACTAAATAATTGCGACTTGAGATTCAGCGCTTAAAGGCTCAGAAGGTGACATGTACTGTGTGAATGGACTTCTTTCGGTGCTATTTTTCACGTGTTCAATTGCGAGGTATGATAAAGTGAGAGTTTGTTCATTTCAAGTTATGCTAGGCCTTACTAGAATGAGTACTTCAAGTATTGATCTCTTGCATCTACGACTTGGATGATGTTATTTCAGTGATATAAACAACTCATTCTAGTAAGAGGATGACTGATGACTCCAGTTATATAGTTGGTAAACATACTATTTGCTTGCTATTATTAGTTTTTACTTGTCTAGCTGTTGTATCTTGTATATCCCTTTTGGTTAATGCATATTGATCTTTATGGAATATTTATTCCTGCTTCATCAACTTAATTATGAAGGAAGGAGGAACGATGAATGAATTCAGAGCGCTTATTTTGTTGGCTTCGAAAGGAAAGCTGTTCCCTTTTGGTCTCACTTTGCTGCTGCAATTATTTAACTGAGAGTTTCCACTTATCTCTTAATTTCATTAAATCGGATATTGCAGCGGATCAAATACGTCGGGTGGTTTAGCAGAAGACCAGACAAAAATCTCTACTTGATTTATTTTGGCCCACTATGTTAGCGGCTTTGCTTTCTTCTTTTGCTTGTTCTCAAGAAGGTGCTAAAGATAGAAATGATAAAGTGAATCAGGTAATTTTAAAACAACTGCATGAAATTGTTTATTGTTTGTAGATAAACAATTTACAATTCGGTGTTATTTCTTTCAGATTGACTGGCATTTTATTACTTTTTGTGACACTTGCTTGTTGATCCTTGAGCCATCTAAGTAAGTTGGGCAGTGTCCTAGACACTCCTTTATTTATCCCTACTTTAACTGTTTCTATCTTTGAATGTTGGTCAACGCACTCAATACTGGTATGTTCCGTCCAAAGTTCAAGGAGTCGAACGACAAGTTGTTAGAATGTGGCCGATTGTTTTCTGTATTTCTTTGTATGTCTCAGAGAGGGGTAGCACCTATTTATAGATATGGAGTAATAATACCAAAAAACAAAAAAAAATCAATGTCAAATCAATCTTATCCTAATTTTCTGCCTAAATCAATATACAATAAATACAAATCAATTCACAGTTTGGATGATAGGTACAAGAAAATTATGGATTGAGCCTTATTGTAATTAGTGAGTATGTGAGATGAGAGAGAATAAGGGAGCTCACTTTTGTATAACCAAGAGCTGAGTTGGCAGAAAGAAAGTGGGAGAGAAGTGAAGATTTTGTGGGATTCTGTCAGAGGAGATTATTTATAGGGAGAGGGGGTGTGGAGGGAATCACTGAGGAAATTATGGGAAAATATTGGGAGAGTGGTGGCCTCTCTAAGAGCTATCTTGGGTGAAATTTGACTTCTTGAAGTACCATACCTATTTTACTATTTCTTTATGCTGTTCATCTTGTAATTGATTCCTTCAAGTACAATATTATTGCAGCATTGTGTTATTTCTCGAACATATTTCTTTATATATGTTCTATTCTAGTTCATTATTGCTCTATGAGTATCAAGTACCTATCAAATATTGGGAGAGTGGTGGCCTATCTAAGCGCTACCTTGGGAGAGATTTGGCCTCTTGAAGTGTCATACCTATTTTACTATTTCTTTATGATGTTCATCTTGTAATTGATTCATTCAAGCACAATATTGTTGCAGCATTGAGTTAATTCTAGAACATATTTCTTTATATTTGTTCTGTTTTAGTTCATTATTGCTCTATGAGTATCAGGTACCTATCACCAGACAAATCTAATCATATCATAACACCTTCTCCCTCAACCTCAAGTGGGTAGTGATGAGACCAACTTGAGTTTGGAAAGTAAAGTATCAAAGCGATCTAAATTATGAGCTTTGGTGAACAGATTGGGGAGCTAGTCGAGAGTCCCAATGGAGAGTAGATGAAGAGCACCATAAAGAATATATGGTGGCGAATGAAATGGCACTCAATCTCAGTATGTATAGTATGCTTATTGTAAACATCATTTTGCGCAATTTGAATAGCACTTCAATAGTCACAGTATAAATAAGTAAGGAAGGATTAGGTGAGATCTAGATCATCATAAAGCTATCATATCCAAAGAACCACATATGTGGTGTCAGCATAGGCCTGGTACTTGGTTTTGGTATTGGAGTGAGTAGTCAAAGTATGTTTTTTGTTGTGCCATGAAATAAGAAAGACATTAAGAAAGATGTAGTATCTAGTGGTAGAACACTGACCAATGGGATCTTCACCCTAATCAGCATCAAAATTTGCTTGAAAGACTTGGGGGAAATAAATAGAGGAGAGTAGTCCATGAAAAATGTGCCTTGGCATACGAATAATGCAAAGGTCAACATTGCAATGAGTTAAGTGTAAGGTAAACATAAACTAACTAACCAAGTGCACAACATACAAAATGTCAGGATGAGTAACTGTTAGATAGATTAAGTTCCTAACCAATTGTCTATAGAGTAGGATTATCCATCACAATACATCCATATGAGTGAATTGCACATTAGGCTCAAGAAGGTTAGATTCTTTAACACCCTAACTCTTAATCTAATACGATCAAGTCAGATTGTAGTTAATTATTAGTTGTTATGCCTTGGTTTCAGAACTTAGTTGTTTTCTTTAAAATATGAGTAATAAAAATACGGCTAGTTGCACCTAATTAAAAAAAATGCCTAATTTTTTTAAATTTTAAAACCAAAACATAAGCTGACATGCACATAATTACCGGTCGATATACAGATAGTAGCAACAATAATATAAACCCCATCTTGATATATGTATAAACCATAGTATAACACAAACTAAGATAACATATCATAATCATAATATAATAGGGACGTCCCATAAACATAGACATCCTAGGATACTAAGCCCACCAACAGCATACAATAGTCTAAAAGTTAAGCATAACTAAACCAGTTGTGGGTGCACATCCACCAAAAGACTAAGCTACGAACATGCATAAAAGATAGGACAACCCCTAAAGCTGCTGCACAAAAGAAGGTTTATCTCTGCGCTTCAGTTGCGACATTCTGGTTCAATTCATGGTGCAACTCCTGTAGGTAGAAAAGTGGACAAGAAGGGAGGTTGAATCATGCTTTTTCTTTCCCCTTCTCATTTCTGGAAAACTTGAACAAATACTATTAAGTGGAAACTTGAAATGCAGCGGAAACAACATTAGTTATGTCAAAAAGTACTTTTCTAAACCATGACAAAGATTATTAAAACATGTATAAGTCGGTTTTCAGAAAACACAGTATAACAGGTATAGAGCAGTAAAGAAGGAGAGTTAGGGAAGACGAAGATACTGCATATGAGTTTTTATATTGGTTCAGCCAACCTACCTACATCTAGTTCTTAACCACCATTGAGTTCCACTAAAATCTTTCTCAACCCGAGAAAGTTAGATAGTCTTTACAGTAGCCTTCCCAAGCTCTTACCAATGACCAATAGCTCGCTCTATGTCACACTTGAGTAGTCTTTAATAGTCTCTCCAAACTAAACCCTTAACTAGTAACTCACTCTACTGTCACAACCAAATACTCTTTGACCAGCCTCTCCAAGCTAACTTATGATTAGTAGCTTACTCTACTATCATGTTACAAGTAGTCTTTGCTTAGCCTCTTCAAGCTAACTCTCAGCTATCACTATTGGATTGGGGTTTCAAAGGTTTGTGTTTGGATTTGAATACTCAAACTAACCAACACTCAAATTTTCGTAAAATGAACAATAATAGCCCTAGAAAACTTGAATGATTTCTTCTAATTATTCTTCCTAGGAAGAACGTATAATCTACTGAGAACGTAGAAAAAAGATTTTTACAAGGAAGAAAATTATTGCAAGCAATAATAAACTTTACAAAGGACGAAGGAAACTTTTTTGGCATTTCAGCACTTTGAGCGGTAAAAGTCTTTTTCTTTGTAAGCATAGCATCTCTTTTTATACTTGATTTGCATTTATGATTGTTGCTCTTAATCTGGTATCCAAGTGAAATGTGATGATCTTCTTTTTGTCTTGGAAGTGCAGTCTAGAGGAGTAGCTCGGCGTTGTCAGAGTAATTGCAGAAGCCATTGTGAGATAGAGACTTCTAAGGCCACCTTCAGAAACTATTTTTTATTTTTTGAATGAGGTTCTGAATTTTTCCTTCTAGAAATTGGGCCAATTGACCAAGTTGGTAGAAGAGATATCACGTTAGTTCTTGATTGGGTTTGACTTTAAATTTGAATTTCAAAATTTCCTCATTTCCTGTAAAGTGCACTGTTTTGATTGTGAAACATGCTTTCTAAAGTGCGGTAACAGTTTCTTGATTTTTCTTTGATCTTCTAGTCTTAAATTAGAGCTTATTGATGATGATATGATTATGACCATGATGATTGAAGATGGTAGTACACACTTGCTTTAGAGTTAGATTGAAAATCTTTACTTGAATTACACTTTCTGAAGATCTGAGCCTTGGTTTCTTGTACTTGGAAATTTTTTTTTCAATCCGTTGAGCATATAAGGGTTCATTCCACGATATGTTTTTCACTTATGTTAAGTCCCAATTTCTTCAAATGAGATTAAACATGTTTGTACATTTCATGTGAAAATATTTTGTTTTAAGAACCATGTATACTAACATGATAAGACCTGTTTGTTGCTTCTAGAAACTCATGAGTTAAAATGGAAAAAAAAATGAGAAACTAGTAGTGGTGATAAGATAAAAGGTGTATGAAATTAATTTCACAAGATTTTTTTTTTTGTAAAGGAAAGTTAAAATGGAATTTTTGTGTGGTAAGGCTTTGATCTTGGTAAAATTTGTGAGGTGTGGCCTTCCTCTTTGCCATACATTTGTCAAATGTATGGTATAGTAGAGAACTTTTCTCTAAGCTTCATGCGGCGCAAGAAACCACGAGTCAATGTTTTATCAAATGTGTGAAATATCCATATCGGAAACTTAAAATATATTTATCCTAGACCTAATACTCTATCCCGGCCTCCGGGTTCAAGCTCCTCCACCCCAGGTCACCCTTGGCCCTGGTTTCAAATATACTATTTATCTGCGAGCTTGAAGCCATTATTCACCCCCAACCCCAAGTAATTTTTTTTCACAAAATGTTTGTTGAGTCGCCCCTATTGTTAGACTATTGGAGGAATATTTAGATTATCAATACATGAATTTTCAATTTTATTTTTAGTTGAATTCATGTTATTACACTCCTAAGGTCCATGCCCTTATCAAGGAATTGCAGAAGAGGTGGAAGGAACATGACCAAAAATGGATGGATAATTAGGTCTCATGGAAGAAAAAGTTCAAGCTGCTATCCCGATGAAAGTGGAAAAGAAGATAGAGAAGAACATGCAGAGGCATACTTACTTCGAGATTATGTGAGCGAGCGACTCGTTTCTTCTTCTTCTTCTTCCTCTTCCAATAACACCACCAGTACGAATGTGAGACTTTTTTTCCTTGTGTTCGGATTAACTCATATGAGTGTATTTCAATCACTAGTCATAATAACCACTCATGATCATTTATTTGTACTAGATTTTCTTTTGTTTTATTAACATTATTATGAGATTAGTACATTTTTATTTTATTTTATTTAAATTGTGATTTTTCTTTTTTTTTATTTGGTTGTGATTTTTATATATTTAAAATTATTTATTAGCACGTAAAATGATAATAATAACAATAGCAAATAATACAATAACAATAATGGAAAATTATAGGAACCTCCTTAATGTTAGTTGTTACTACAATTATTCCCTCCTAGATTTTGAAATTACACCTCCTTTGCTGAGAGAGAACAATAAATAATAGCACAAAAAAATTGAAAATGAAAAAAAATGTTAAATGATTTCTATTCCATTAGGTATTTCTCCAATTTCTCCGCCACCACAACCACAACACTCCTCGACTATCCTCTGCCTGAATTGCCACCTTCATCCCTGTAGTCGCTCTACATCGTGTCGAACCTTCATGGGTCTTTGCTCTGAATCTACTATCCTTTACCTCATCAGTGTCTTTACATGGATAGCGCCACCCTAGCCCTTTCATCGCCTTGCCGGCAGTGCAATTGTTAGGTGACGTTGTGTCATAACCCAATTTGGAAACGTGATTGACATGTGAAGAGATAAGTCCCACATAAGCCTCTTAGATAACATGACATATTGAAAACATAGATTAATGTGATTTTCATACTAATTTTATCTAAATTATTATCAGTTTCTCTGTTTAAAATACAATATTAGAATTCATAAAATTGAAATATTTCAACATACATAGCTCTGAAACCATCTTAATCAAATATGCTATTCGTGAAAATGTAAACTATTTCATCTTATGATCTTAGCCATAAACTGGAAATCGATTCAAGTCTTGAAATCCAAAATAAGTACATGGCCAATTTGTTGCATAAGCTTAATCTTATTTTGCATTTCAAATCCATATTTGAATTTTGAAAGCATAAAGGGATATACATAAGTTCTAAAAATAAATACATATAAAAATAAATACATAATCTTAAAATATAATGCATGGTTCGAATCTTGTTTGTACAACCACTGGACTCCAATTTAACATAAACCTAAACCAAGCCTTACTACAACGTAAAGCTCACCACTGGAATATATGTGGACTATTGAACTAGTAGCTTATCGATAACATACTCTACAATTGTAACTATAAAAACAGGGAGAGGGGTGAGTCAATAGACTTAGTGAGTGGATTCTCAGCCACCACCCATATAGCACAATCAATGATATATATATATAGACACATGCATCAAGCACAAATCATTTTAGTATCTACATGCATAATTACATAGGAAAACATTTCCGAATACATGGTGCGATAATTACTAGAGAAACAGGAACCTATGGACGTGGTAAGTCTGTACATAATAATAGTAATAGCTATTCTGATTTCTGAACTCTAAAAAGGCACCTAATAAGGTCTCATAGGGTGGACACCTAACTAAGTTCCATTTTCTAAATACTCTAAAGAGTGAGATTATCCTTTGGTAGACAACTTGGTACCAAGGCTAACAATCTTACAACTATTAATTCGCTGTCTATTTCTCTATAGTTACCGTCTAAAATTAATTTGCTAATAAACTGAATAAAATTGAAAACTGAATGTTTTAAATTCATATAATTCTAACAATCTGACTTTAGCATAACTTTGTCTATGCAATCATGTCTAAGAGATCACCAATTTGTAGACATTGTGATTTCAAAAACCCATAGAGTATATATGCATCTGACAATTTGACATGAACCAAGGAGGGGTTATAAGCCTGCAAGACAAAGCCAAGGAGGAAGAGGCATTGAAGGGAATTAGAGGACCCATGATAAGATCCAAGACTATGAGAATGAAGCGAGCTTTGGGAGACCTAATAATGGAGCTCAAGGAAAAGGAGGATCAACGCACAATGGAAGTAGGAACTAAATGGATCACATTCCTTCAACTTGAAAATGAAATTGAGCCAATATGAAGACATAATTGTGAAAGCCCACTTTGCATGATCAAAGAAGCAATGATGGGCTACAACTGACCTATTTAATGAGTTAAGAATATTGGGCCTCAGTGGAAAATAAATAAGTCCAGTTTTTATTATTTTCTTTGTATTTCATATATATTTTTGAGTGATTTTTTTTTTCTGAAGTGAGTTCTTATGTCTTTTGAGAGTTACTAAGTTATTATTATGATTAGTGGCCTCTTATAGATGCACTGGTCAAAAATAAATGCAACATGTATGAATGCATGATGGTGGTGCAGAATTCATACTTAGTGGAGTCCTAGTGGATATTAGATGCTTAGTGGGAAGTTTAGTGAAGGTTTAATGTTTTAGTCCTCCACTAAGCTTATAAATAGGAGAACTCTTGTATTGCAAACACAAGTTGAATTTGAATGAAATTTGAGTTTTCTCTATAGTGAGAGCTTCCCTTGAGTTCTTGGGCAAAGACCTAAATCTAATCTTATCAAGACGACTTGTGGCGATCAAAACTTTCATGACTTATCACTCACCTTCTCATCTTTCTTGAGTGTGACGTCAATATTCTTCCCTAAAATTGAATTTCAAGGCCATCCGTTTTCTAGTTTCGTATCATTTGGTATCATAGAGCTTTGGCTCCTTGCTTTTCAAGTTTGTGTTTTTCCTTATCAATTCAAAAAATAATTTGGGCGGATTCAAAAAACAAAGAAAAAGAAACTGCGGGGCAAATCCCAAAAAAAAAAAAGAAGGATTGTTGAATTAAAATGGCTAAATATTCTTTCTTTGTGAAGATATTATTCCTTTTGTTGCTCTTGATCTTTGTTGAATTTGTTATTTCCATATGTTTATGTCTCTTGTTCTATTGATATTTTCTTGTTAGTTCTATGCTCACTTTATTGTCTACTTACTGTCACATGAAGCACACAAGTCAATTAAAATCAACTTATCACTACCTGACAATGCTTTCAAAAGTTGATTGTAATCGACTACCAATAGATACTAAAGTCGCTTTTAATCAATTTTTCACACCATTTTGACACATGCACAAATGTTCAGTGTAATCGTTGGAGACTTATATAAAAATTGATTATAGTCGACTTCTTTATAATAGCTAATAATATTTTAAACTTTACATGGAAGTTAGGTATAATTGACTTTTATTATATAAAAATTAGGACATAAATATAAACGAGTTATAAGGACATTTATTTTATTTTATATATGTAAAAAATCGTCTTCGGCGTCGAACTTTCAGAACTTTGCTCTAAGCTACTGCCCGTTACTCTACGAAAAAGAAGAATAATAATAAATAAATATTATGCATAACTGCAACTCAGAATTGTAATCATTTTTTTTTTTGACGGAGAAAAAACTGATTCATTAATTGGGCAAGGAAGAAACACCATCAGATACAAATTTCATGACTTCTCTAGGACCTTCCTCTAGGCTCTAACCAAACATAAGATTCGGCCCTAGCAATGACTTTGGCTAAATGATGGGCCACTCTATTACCATCCCTCTTAGTATGGAGGAAATTGCAATAACCAAGCCCAACACCTAAAACTCTGCGGAATTGAAATGATTGATTTATGATAATAGGTTAGTTAACTTTTAATTCTGATGTATAATGCAGAAATTACATGTACGACATGCGTTCACACGTCACACCAGCCTGTCCTTCAAGAATGCGCATCTTGGACTGAAACCGCTAAACTTTAAGTTTTGCCAAATTACATAGCAGACATATCACGTCTGGAATCTGCCCGGGGCTACTGACAAGCATCCCCTTTCATCATAAGATTAAGGACGCATAAGTAAAAAGCATTTCTTCCACTTCGCCTCGTCCATTCCCTTACATTCTTTTCTCTCTCTTCCCCCTCTGCTTTATTGTCGGTAACCAATACTGCTCTGTTTCTTCCCCTCTCTCTTTCTCGGCAGCTTATCAAACAATCATGGCTATGCCATCTCCTTCGACAGAGGACAGCAACAAACACGAGGGTATCTAAAAATATTATCCGCTTAGTTTTTTTTTTTTTATGTAATTTTCTGATGTGAGAACTTTATCTTTCTGCCCTGGTAGTTTGATTTGATACGTCTTTTGTCTCTTACACCCGATCTCTGAATTATGGGCTCTCTCTCTCTCTCTCTCTCTCACACACACACACACACACATATGTATACAGGAACAGTTGCTGAGAAGCCAATAGTTCTTGATGAAAACGCTCTGCAAAAGCACGTTGCATTCTTCGACAGGAACCATGATGGCATCGTTTACCCGTGGGAGACATTCCAAGGTTTTCCCTTTTTTTTGGTGACCTTTCCAGTTGAAGTGTTTTTGTTACATGTTTTCACGTAATTTTGGGCGACTAATTTCTGACAGAATTCTCTGGTTGACAATTATCTTGTTTCTGTTAAGGGCAATCATAGCTTAAAATAATGTTAGACTAGAGAAATTGTAAAGAAATATGAAACTCATGCATCGCAACTATACAGCGGAGTTGTGAGTCTTATGGCTACGGAAATTTAAAATTGCAATATTGGGACTTATTGGGGACCACAAGAAGAAATTTTGCTTACAGAAACAGGATATGGAAGAGAAAGAATACTGAAAGTGAAATGTAACTGATTAAATTCATAGATATTTCTTCTCATTTATCATGGGATGCTGTCTTCTTTTTTCAGGGTTTCGTGCAATCGGTTGTGGAATTCTGTTGTCTGCTTTTAGTGCTATTTTCATCAATTTTGGACTAAGCCAAAAAACCCGCACGGTATTTCTCTTTCCTTCACAAGTTTCATTCTTTTAGGCTGGGATTTAACTCAAAATCTCAATAAAAAAATTTAGTGTTCATTCACGAGCTTTATTTGGGAGAAAGAAAGGAGGAAAAAGAAATCTATATCATCATCGTCATTATATAAAGAGGATATGGTAATACCATTATGTAAAAAGGATATGGTAGATAACTATTTTTTGTATCTCTTAATTAAATTGAAATTTACTTTCAAGCCCATAAACATAGTCTATATTAAAATATCTATTAATTTATCAAAAATTTATAACAGTCTCTCTTTTCCCACTTTGCTTCCTATATTCTCCACTCTTTGTTGCAGTTTCCAACTTCTTTTTTTTAATGCATGATAGTTTTCAATTTTTATTTATCATGCACATCTTGAAATTATTCTGCTCTTCTATTTCTTTTTCTTCAGATTTTACTCAAGCCATGACCATTTCTTTCCAAAATCTATTGGAAATAATAAAAAATATAAATTTTAAAAATTAATTATATAAATACCTAAAAATAGAAAATGCGACTAGACAAGACTTAACATTTAAAATGTAAATTTTAATTGATTATATTTAAAAATTTATTTTATTAAAGTAAATTTGTTATGTGTAATACTTAGCACTAATTACAATAATTTCCAAAAAATAGAAAGGCAACTCGACAAGCACGGCCATGTCTGTCGAGTAACTAGTATTTATAGAGATTTTAACATATTCACGAGTTTTATTTTCAGGAGGGAAAGATATTTGAGAACTTTTACTATATTTGAGGACTTGTATGAACCCCTGAAAACCTTTCAAAACCACTATTTTGTAGTCCCCCAAATTGAGGGTTTTAAATCGAAGATATCAAGATGTTCTTGAGGGTCGGTTGTCCCGTCGTACTGCTTCATGTCTGTGGGCGGCTTAAAGCCGATTGGGACGGGATACCTCATGATTGTTTCAGCAAAAGGTGTTTCCAAGTTGTCGTAGGTCTTCGAGGCTATGAATCTGTTGGCTCTGTGTTCTCTATTTGGCAGGTACTCGGGCCGGTGATGTATGGAGAATGTCGGTATTGAGGTCGATACCCGGCTAGAGTCAAGGCAGAAGGTTGGATCAGGGCTATTCGGACTGTAGGGGTTGTCCTCGGGGTTATTATGCTCCTCGTGGGTCCACCGTTCCTCCCATCAAGGTCTCCACCAATGAGCTTCCTGCGCTTCGCGAAGTCTTTCTTCCAGTTTTTGGATTCTTTCATCTCGTCTTCTGAGTTTCCTTTCTGTTTGTTTTGTTGGTATGTAATTCCTTCGGCGCCTTTCTTCATGGCACTTTGTTCCTTCCAATTCTTGCTCCAAGCTTGCTACTCGCGCGCCTTTCTCTTGTAATAAGTTTAGTATCTCTTGGTGGGGAAAGTGGATGCATTCGGGGATTTGCACTATTGAAGCTGGTCGAGTTCTGTCGTGCCCGCCACTCTTCCATCGGGACCTCCTACGGTCCCCACCTGGGTTCCCCGGTGGTAGAAGCGGACTCTGATGCGCTGTGCCCATCCTAGGGTAGGGAAGACAGAGGAGCTGAGGGACCTAGCAGTAAGGTTGGGGCCTTGTCTCCTTCAAAGGCAAGTCTACCGGTGGTCTTTGTCCTGGCTATCTGGTTGGGTGGTGAAAATGGCAATGGGATAGCGGTTTAGTTGGGTTGTGTATGATAGTGAGTAGGTTGTGTATGGTAGTACGTCCTCGGCAACGGCACCAATGTCACGCATTGTAACGTTGAGATTGGCTCTTCGATAGTGAAGGATGAAACAATTAGGTGGTTCGCTTCCTCTAGTTGTCTAAGCGTCTGGGGTGGGTACCTACGAAGGGACTCCAGCGCCCAAGTCAGCATTTTTCCAAGGGGAAGGCAAGTAAGAAATGGGATAAAAATGGCTTACCACTGTTACTCTTCCCATTTTGTATTTATACCCTCTGATTATGTCCAAAGGTGAGATTTTTAAGGCTGAGTTGTTCTGTGCGGATGGCATACTTACCATCAGGAAGGTTGTTCTAGAAGGCTAACATGGATTCACGCTCTCTATGAACTCCGCCTGTGTTCTACTCCGGTTCCACGTTATCATGTTACCTTGGGGCTGATCTCGGGTGGTCCTCGAAGTTTCTTTGTCTTCTCTTGGCAGGTGCCATTGGGTAGGGAGCTGTGGAGAACTCTGGGTCCTCTACCCCTATCAAGGGCACGCGATAAGATTCGAGGGGATCCTTGACTTCCGTCCTTTTATGACATAACAAAACTCATCTACGATCTTGGCTTTAGGGCACGGTCCTTGCATAGCTATTACCACCTTTTGTGTCTCTCTACCACCATTAGCCCCACCACGTGTGCCTTCTTTGCTAGGTGCATTAGACGTGAAAGAAACCTCAGTGTCTAGATCAGAGGAGAAAAAGGAGGAGTTGATGCGTGAAGATGGTGGTGGCACCCATTCACTAGCTGGATCTAGCATTTTGTCTGGTGTGTGTGGAGGCAAGGGACTAAACTCTCTTGCTTGCCACCACTCCTATTTTGAGCGTTTGTGGTTTAAGCAATTTGTGACCAAGAATGATTCCTTTGTTATTTTCTAAAGAATATTTTTTCATTTCATGTAGAGATACTTGTTTTTTATGGCAGTGAGTTATGTTTGAAGAAGACAATGCTAAAAAACTATCCTTTATTTTTTTCCTTCAATCCTAATCTTTATTTATTTTCAATTGAAAGGTTGTTAGATAGAATGAATTTGAGGAAAAAAATAGGTGGGCATGATTTACTCAAAATAAATGGCCTAGATTAATTTGCCGTCAGGGACTTAACGGTAATTTAATGGAAGGATCTATTATAACAGTAATAATAGTTCAATTGGGATTAACTCAATGTTTATGGTGTCTATTTGCAAAAGATATAAAGTTCAAGGTGGTTGGGTGCACTTTTTCCTTTTTTTTTTAAATGGAGAAAGAGGCAAATTTTATATCATATATCAATGAGATTTTTAGATTTTTTTTAAAAAATACTATTATAAAACATATTAATTATACTAAATTAATTTAATAAAGGAAAAAATTGAAAAAAATATATTATAGCTTCTCCATTTCTTTCCTTTTTTATTTATTTATTTTAAACTCATGAACATGAAATACTGAAACCACTAAACTCCTTCATCTCCTTTTCTTTTATTTCCCTTCAATACATTCCCTTTCCTTCCTCTCAAATCTCGTGAACACACCCTAAGGGTTTTTCAGTACCTTTATAAAACTTAAAAATATCAATAGCTTTTAGTTATTTATGGTTAAAGTCACACGTTATACACTAATCTAATTTATTAAAATACAGAAAATTAAATATTTAATCAACGTATCTATGGGTTCCGAAGAAAAACCTTAATTTTATTATTTATATAGAATTCACGCGATTTTTTAACAAAATTTCTCATCACTTCTGTTGTAAGTTGATAACTTTACAAATTTATAAAATAAAAATTTAACTATATGAGAATATTGAGCTGAAACTCTTTTACTTTGGAGTAATAATATTCGTAAAAAAAGGGGATATATTATTTTAAGATATGAAAATTGTGTATTAATAATTAAGAATTTCAATTAATTATCTAATTTGTGAATTTATTTGTTAGAAATATGTGTGAATAATTACAAATTCCAGTCATCTTATAAGTAAGTTTGATAAAAAAAAATTTTTTTAAGTATTATTTAAAAAAACTAGTCATTTGACTTATATAATACATGGGGTAATTAAAAAATTAGTTTGTTGAGGATTATCGAAAATAAATAATTTATTTAAATATATTTAATAGAAAATTGAGTATATAAATTTATTTTAAAAATAATTTAATAGTTAAATAATTAAATAAATTGATAAAATATAAATGTGTTATTCTATTTTATATCTTATTTTGAATATCATGTGTATTTATAAGGTTGAAAAAAATCTCGATAGATGACCTATAATAACTAAGAGCCTATTTTATGAAAATTTTACACATTTCAAAAGTTGACACTATTGAATAATAAAATAGAATAAATGAATAATTTTATTATATCATGAGCCGTTTAAATATGTGGCAATAGGTATCCATGACATAGAGGACATATCTCATGCCCCCGTCCCCGTTTAGAATCTTGCCTTTTATCTCCTATCCTTATCAGTGTCACAGGTCCTCATTCCTCAAACCCTCTGGGGATTTGAATCTATGCGCATATTCACAAATTTATTAAAAGAATTTCAAAAAGAAAAAAATTTTAAAATTTAAAACATAAATATCTATAATAACATATATTAGCAATGCAACATAATTCAAATTAAAAAATAAAAAATATATATATATTGCTAATTCAATATAGATAATTGAAAAAATAAAGATGTGCTATCACCATCCCTATTCTGTTTGACAAACGGGGACTCCACACTCATAATGATAAAATTTGTCCCTATTTCTATCTCTATTGTTTGTAATTTCATCCCACGTATTTCCATTTTAATGATTTTTTTTTTGTTATTCCTAGCCATTTACATATTTTTAATAACTTAAAATATTTTATTTATATAAACATAAGAAATATATTTTCTAATTAATAAAAAATAATTAATAAATTTAATTTATATGATTTGAATTATACACCTTTCCTTGTACATGCTTTTCGATAAAAATCACATAAATTTTGGCTGGCATGATTCACCTTTTTCATACTAATTCTTACGACCGTGCAGGGCAAGTTTCCTTCTATTCTGCTACCAATAGAGATTAAGAACATCCATAAAGCCAAACATGGAAGTGACTCTGGTGTCTATGATGCCGAAGGAAGGTAGACAGCTATATATATTCTCTTTCTAGAACTGCTTTTAAAATAAAAGTTACGGCTAAGAACTTGTTTGAGATTTTTTATTTAATTTTAATATGTTAAAGCAATAGTTTTAATAATTAACGTAAAATTATGTTAGCAAAATTACGTAGACACTTTCTATAGTCACTTTAATGGCCGTATAAAACACTTAATCACGTCAATTACAAAGAAGATATTTGATTAGTTAATGGTGTAAAATATTTTATAATTTATACTAATGATATTAGAATTAATATTTTTTTTTATTTTTGGTTAGTCATATTAATTTGGTTAGCTACTTATTTCTTTGCTAGAAAGGTTTTTTTTCCCTCAAAAAATTTATACTTTGGATTACTAAATCTGACATCATGATAATTTGTTAAGTACACAATTTTAAAGCATAATAAAAACGATTTGATTTCTTACTCATCCAGGCTGTGCGTTTAGGTTTGTTCCATCAAAATTCGAAGAGATTTTCAGCAAGCATGCCCGGAAACACCCAAATGCTTTAACATCTGATGAATTAAGGGGGATGCTCAAGGCAAACAGAGTTTCTAAGGATTACAAAGGATGGTGAGTCACCTAGTTTGTCATAAACTACACGGAACTAATTAATTCTGGTTCACATTGATTGTTTAGGGCGAGCATATGAATCTTATATAAGATGTTACCATTTGATGCTCAGGCTTGCTAGCTACTCAGAGTGGAAGATCCTATATGTTCTTTGCAAAGACAAGAATGGTTTACTACACAGGGAAACTATTCGTGCTGTTTACGATGGCAGTCTGTTCGAACGGATGGAAAAGGAACACTCAGAAAAGAAAAAAGACAAATAAACATTCATGTAATTAAATTACGTTTCATTACCCGGAAAAACTTACGTTTGAACGTTTGCTAATTGCTATGTTTTGTGAATTTCTGGAGTGCTTTAAGACTGTTAACTAGAAGTTATGAATTTTTAATTCATATGGTTGGATGAATGTGGATCTTATTCTTAGTATCGACCTCGTTTTTGAATTTTATCGAGTGGTTGTATTAAATAAAAGGCTAAATGGTGATGGCTTTGATTTTTGCTTGTCACTTTATTTGATCCAACAGTTCCCATGCATCTAAAAGGAATTAGCAGAGTTAAATAAAAAAGCCTTTAAATGGAAGAATATTGATAAAAAAATAGGAATTATTTTACTCTTTTACACTCTGTCTAACATAGGAATGTTCAGCTTTTAACCATATATAATTATACTATGCTTTTGGAGGGTAAAGATTTTGCATGTGGTACACCGTTGACGGTTTTCAGTATACGAGGCAAAAGGAAGGTTTAAGATCCACATTCATTCGGGGAAAAGGAGGAGGAACAAATGAAAGGTCACAACACAAGTGATGAGAGCGACAGTGAGGGAGTGAAACAATAATGTGAGAAATACACAAGAGAGAGGTGTTGGGGAGGGCACGGTGGAACAAGTCTCATAAATAAATCCACACAAATCTAATAAACCAAATAAATGTACAAAACACAAAGGAATGAAAGTAAACAAGATGACAATGGGTGTAAAGATATTCTAGAATTTAATGTGGTTCGACAAATCATATACTTATATCCAACCTAGAGAATAAACACTTTTACTATAAGAAGAAAAACAACACAAGATTCCCGCTTTTTTCCATACCTAACCCAAAACCCCTTTCACACCTCTCAGAGTTTACATCTCGCATTTGTTCTCTCATACTATGAAGAACCGAAGTCATTAATTTTATTTATAACCAAAGGTCTTATCTCCGAGAATCCATATCTCCAAATCTTAACATATTCTTGAAATCTTCACATAGATTCTTCAAATCTTCACAGATTTTTCAAGCACCCACATATTTTTCAAATCAAATCTTAACCGATTTTCCAATTCTAAAAAGATTTCGCATATCGTAATAAACTTCACATATCCTATCAGATTTCATATATCCTACCAGATTTACCATATTCTACCGAATATCCTATCAGATTTCATATATCCTACTAGATTTATCATATCTTACTAAATTTAAAATATTTTTAATTTGAATATTCCACATCTAAAGGTTGTACGTAAATAAAATCAATCATTATCCCATCAATATATATATGAACTAACTTTCCTACCAAGATTGACATATTGAGTATGAGTTGCTGATTAGCTGTGTGAGGTATAGTAGATATTAGTTGTGTACGTGTATGCATCTGTTCCTATGCTCTTGGGGTGTATGTGGGAGATATAGGTGTGCTATTGGAATATATGGGATGGGGTAAGGACTGTTCGGTGTTTATAAATGATTTTTTGATAAAAAAATATTATTTGTACAATATTTTCATACAATATTTTGACACCTACATCATCTCATCCATCCAAAACAATTGCATTTATATTTTAATATCTTATTTTACCTTTTTGAATGGATAAGATGATATAGGAGTCAAATGTCATATGAAAAAGTTGTACACATAACACAACCTTTTATAATTGTTATCACCAGAAAATAAGTGGGATGGATAGTTGAATATGTTTCATTGGTTGTTCACTAAACGGTTAATAAATAATGTTTTATGGGTCTATTGCAATAGTTGAAGTTAATTTTTATTGTGCCACCTTTACATCCACATGTTTAGTGGAAAAGAATACTTACTGCATGTCAAGTAATGTGAATGCATGTTCAATGTGGCATGGGCAATGCTTAAGCAATTGAGGTGGTTATGATTAAAATAACTATTGGAATTAGCTATGTTGAAATTAGCCATGAAGGAAGCGGTTGCACATATGTATACGTGAAATGGCCACAGTTCATGGCAGTTAAGCTCTTTTTAGGACTACAAATAAAGCAACAAAAAGAGGGAACCTCGATCCATAAAAAAATATATACAAAAGAGCTTTTAAAAATATTTAACATAAATAAGAAAAACCTGTAAGCACCCTCATGCATTCATCTCAGGTCATTGATGTAGATGAGAATGGTAAGAAAATGTTAGAAAGCAACTATAGAGGAATGATTGAGTCTTTTCTGTATCTTACTACAAGTAGGCTAGACATTTAGTTAAGTGTGGATATTTGTGCTAGATTCCAATCTAATTCAAACTAATCACACTTAATTGTTGTTAAAAGAATTCTGAGATACTTAGCTGGTACTACTAATCTTAGTGTATGATACGAGAAAGGTGCATGTAGCAAGATTGTAGGTTTTTGTGATGCTAACTTTCTTGGACATAGAGTGACCTATATGCACCTCTATGGTGCAGTTAAGTTAAAGGGCCCAAAGCACAACATTTGTTGTAAAGTGGATGGGCATCGATTGAAGCACCTCTATGAAGCTTCTAGGGATCAAGGGGCTAAGATGGGAGTTTTGTGGGCTAAAGCTGCATGCCCCCTATGAGGGTCCTGACCATTCAACTTAGGGATGTTAAAGCAAAGTGCTAGGTGGAAGACAACCTACCATAAGGGAGTTTTTCTTTCCTTTCTTTTATGTTTATGCATTTTAATTCTTGTTAATTTTAGTTTTGAGTCTTGCAGTATGTTTTATTTTATTTATGTCTTATACAATTCCTCTTATACTTTAGAGGTTACATGTATATGCTGACACCACATGGGTTACTACACTAAAATAGATGTTTTGTGGTGGTTCATTTCAAGTTTTCACTACAAGAAATGTGCGATTATCTGCACTCGCCATCGATGTGTTTTTCTATGGGTAAGTTTTTTTACCGACGGGTTTTTCTATGAGTAAGTTTTTTACCGACGGGCTTACCGATGAGCACGGGGGTATCGGTTACGAGGCCATTGATGAAAATTACCAATGGTATTAAAAAACCCGTCGGTTATTTTTGACTCGTTTACTGATGGGTAATTGGATAATTAGCCGTCGGTAAAATTAAATAAAAGGCGTTATCACAGCATCAGAAAAACAAATTATACTGACGGGTTTACCAATGATTCTTATCAATGGGTTTTACATAAATTTATTTTAATTTTTCATATTTTACCAATGGGTTTACCGACAGTTTTCTAATAAATTTTTTTAAAAATTCCTTTTTAACAATGATGTGATTGATAATATGTTATTTATTAATTAATTATTTATTTATATATTAACCTAATTATCAATTAAATTAATACTAAATAAGAAAATAATAAATTGATAAAATGAATAAATTAAACTGATTTTATAAAATATCAAATTATGACAACAAAATATACAATAAAAATAAAAAAAAATCCAGAATGAAAAAAATGAAGTTAAATAAAAACTAGCTAAACTCTTAGGCGTCGGCATCATTGGCGGCGTTGGCAGCATCACCATCATCATCATCATCATGACCATCATCATCATTCAGCCCGTCCGACTGTAAGTGGCCCTCAGTAATGGATGGTAGTGGGACATGGGGGAATGGGGTCTGGGGGAGCGTCTTGTCGAAGTTGGAGGATCCCAAAGCTTGCATGCCCTGGAAGAAGCTCATCACATGTGCAGTAATTTACTGCTGCATCTTTCGGAGTTGAACCTTGTCCTTTTTTGTTGTCTCCTGCTGCTAACGCTCCAAGGAGAGCTTAAGCTCTCGGATCTCTCTCAACTCCCACTACACACCGCCGGCTCGCCTACTCTTTGTTGGAGTCTTTGAAAGAGTCATGCTCGCTATCTTTGGATCAACTGTGCCTACTACTGCAGTTCCTGGCTGAGGTCATGCACATGCTCCCTCAGGGCATCATCCTCAGTAGCTAACCCAGTGGCAGAGGAATGGGGATATACTCTCAGGGTAGTACTCCATCCCATATATATGGCCCTTGTAAGGGCCACCAACCACCTAAGCCCAGACATCCTCCTCATTTAGAGGAGGAGAAATGTCAACATCGGGCCTAGCTTCAACCACCTGGGTCAGGTACTGGGTCTATGCTTACTCCTAGAGGTCAGTAAACTCGTGCTACAAGGAAAAAAAAAGATAAAGCACATTGTAAGTAATAATTATGACATAAATGAAAATAATAATAAAAGTTAAGTAAAGTTATGTATAAATTCAAACTTACATAGGTCACCTCAGAGCGAGGGTCCACTCAGACCTCTCTAGACTCATCATCACCCCTCTACACACCCTTTCGGGTGTGGGTCTCCCGAAATAGCTCACCCTGTGTCAAAGGGCGGCTAAACTCCCTCGCTTGCATTAATAAGCACAACAAAGTCATAAACATATAGTATTTGCCATAATTCAAATATATTAAAGGTTATTATAAAATTTAGAAAGGTTAAAGAATTACTAAACTCTTGCAGGTGCTCGACCCACCAGTATGCAGTGACCCCCCTTTTTGTGAGGCTCAGTTTGTCTTTCCCCTATTCAACTTATACTTAAAGATCGGGTTGCTGGTCCAGTGGCGCTGCAGCTCACTGAGCATGGCATCATTCAGCCACGAGCTACTCATGTATCCTTTACAGACATCATGAAACATATTCTGCAGTCGCTTGGAGGACCTAATCTTCCAAGCACCCTTCACTACGGACTCATGCTTGGGGTCAATGTAGATGGATTTCTACATATACAAATTCACAGCATACAAGTTATTATGTATAAGCACATTAGTTAAATAATATAAACACATATTTTAATAAAAGCGAATAAATCATAGAACCTCCGTGATAGGGATATACGACTCCCTGACATCCATAGGGATGTCAGTCCATGTAGGCCACAGATGGTTATATCGACTCTATATAACCTCCGTGATCTTGTGGTAAGCTAGCACAAACTACCGAAAACTATTACATAGATAAAATAAATCAAAAAACAATCAAAATATTTTAAATATCATAAGCAATGTAAAACTATAATATACTAAAAAAAAATAAATTCAACTTACCTATCTTTACCGTTCGGCCTGATCTGGGGGAGTGGTCTACTATCAACCCCAAGTGGCCTGCCATCAAGGCCAAGGGACCTCCCATTTGCGTCCCGTGCCTGTGACCCAGTAAAGGAAGGAGGAGTCTGATCAGATACAAGGCTGGGAGTTGGGGCAATGGTAGGGCTAAGGGCAGTGGCAGGGCTAGGGGAGGGGTCACTAATGCGAGTGGGCTATAGGTGTGAATATGTAGGAGGTAGGGGCCTGGCATACCCAGGAGTAAGTATCATCCTAAAGCTTGGGGTACTAATAATAGGGACTAAGGTGGATGTAGTGGAAGGGGAGGTGGTGGAAGGGGCGGTGGCGGAGGTGGTGGGAGGGGCGGTGGCTGAGGTGATGGTGGGTAAACCGACTTTTTGAGGTCGACCTCTGCCTCTACTTGCCATATTGAAACAATTAAAAAGTAGTCCATAAAAAAATTCATTAAATCAGGAAATTATTGTAATTTCATAATAATATTGCATATAATATTAAACACCTTAGTTAATCTGAAAGTGCAGGATTGTTTTCATCATCACTCTGTTATTGATCACTAGGTGAATCATCACCACTACTAGCACTTATTTCATCTTCCTGATTTCTGATTGAGTGGTTACTTGTGTATTCAATTATGTCAACTTCCCTAGTAGTCAATGGAATAGGGTTTTCAAGATTGTCCACATTGACTACTACCCTTGAAGGGGGTAGATCATCCACTTGATAAGCATCTTCAACAATATCTTCCTCTACTTCAATCCTACCTCTTGGTTTTATTTTGTTTACAATCCTCCATTGTGACCTACTTTTCCCAGGATAAGACATATAATATACTTGTCTAGCATTTTGGGCTATAATAAATGGATCATAACTTCTATATTTTCTGGTGTGATTGATTTGAATGAATTTGTAATTATTGTGTTGTCGTGTCCTAGTAAGTCAGGTAGGATCATAGCATTCACATTTGAATGGGACACATTTATTTGCGAGCTCATCAACATACTCAAACTCAAGGACTTCTTTAACGACACCATACTAATCACATTCTTCATCCCTAGTATCACCTTTAACATAACACCCGTATTGTCAGTTTTTTTTCCCCGTACCCCAGTCAATTGTGTGAAACTTGTACCCATTAATATAGTACATGAGCCAAATTACTACTTTATTTTTTGGCCCCCAAGCTAAATTAAACAAATGGGGACATGTTACACCATTATTTTTATTATGAACCTATGTACATGAAGTTTGAAATGTCAATTAGACTTATATCAAACAAAATTAACATATAAGAATATATTGGGTTACATAATCTTAAACAAGTGGACTTACATGTAATCTAAGCAAATCCGAAAATTGTTGAAGAGAATCTTGACGGTGTAGTTGCTCAAAGTATTTGTTGTTAAAAATATATTTTATGTTATTTTAAAGATGCATAACATCATTCTTTCACTAAAAAAAAATTGTTGACTTACAATCTAAATGGTTGCACCTTATCACAATTTATCAAAATATGTAAGTGTGCAGAATTCCACTACTGGGAAGTTAGCCATCGAGCTATGCTCTTTCCAGCTACTTGACCAGGTTGATTGAATATAGACAAATTTGGTGGAATGGAACATTCCCCTCCATCATCGTTATGACTAACCTGAGTTCTCCTAGATTGAACATGTGGCTGAAGTAAAATGAGCAGAAATTGGAAGCCTTTTTCGCTAGATAAGCTTGACATATTGATCTTTTCACTTGAGACCTATTCTTCATAGTTCTTTTAAACCTTCCTATTTCCCTTTCAAATGGATATATCCACCTATATTGAATTGGTCTACACACCCATGCTTCATATGACAAATGTATGGGCAAGTGATCCACTGAGTCAAAGAACCCAGGAGGAAAAATTCTCTCTAATTTGCAAAGAATTATGGGAATATTTTTTTTATGACAAACAGATCATCAACTCTAAGAGTAAAGAGCATAAATCCTTGAAATACTGACTAAGCTTGGTTAGGGCTTCTAGACAAATCAGGTAGCTTTCTAAATGCAATTGGAAGCAAATACTCCATGAAGATGCGACAATCATGTCTTTTCATGCCAACAAGCTTACCCTGTGCAACATTGATGCACCTACTTAAGTTAGAAGCATAACCATTGGGCATTCTCAACTCCTTCAGCCACTGACAAATAGCTTGTTTATGATTGGAACTCAAGGCATATTTTGCCTTTGGTTTATAGAACCGATGATCTCTTAATTCTTGTAAATGCAAATCAGGCCGCGTGCAATACTCAGCCAGATCATGCCTTGCTTTGTCGTTGTCTTTAGCTCGATCTGTGTCTAATACAGTATTTGTAATGTTGTCAAACACATTTTTCTCAATATGCATGACATCTAAACAATGACGTACCAAATTATCCTTCCAATGTAGCAACTCCCGGAAAATACTTTGTTTTGTCTAATTATAATATACCTCATACCCTGGCATTCGCATTACCCTTCCTACTTCTGTTATTTTTTGGAATTCCTTAACTCGATTCCATATTTCGCAGCTACTTAGTCTAACCAGAGGCTCATCGTGTTCAACACAATTACTTTTAAAGCTGTATCTACTTTTCCTATATGGATGATCAGAATCTAAGAAGCTTCCATGACAATCAAATCAAGAGTTCTTTCCTCCAAATTTCAAGGTGAATGCTTAAGTATTCTCCATGCAAATCGAGCATTCTATTTTGCCTTGGGTCATCCATCTAGATAGCATTCCATAAGCTGAAAAATCATTGATGCTCCACATTAATGTAGTCCTCATTATGAAATTCTGCTTTGTTGAAATGCATGAGTAAGAACACCCTGGCACCACAACTCATTCAGTTTATCAACTAGGGGTTAAAGATACACATCAATCTTAGCTTTTGGATTATTAGGGCCAGGGATTATATATGTTAAGAACAGGTAAGGATCTTTTATACACATTTCAGGAAGGAGATTATAGGGTGTAACAACTACGGGCCAAAGGAATAGAGTTTACTAAATTGGTTATTCGAAGTAAATCCATCTAAATAGAGTCCCAATCTAACATTTTGTGGGTCACAAGCAAAATCAGGATACTATTGATTGAACTTTTTCCATGCCTCACCATGCAATGGATGCGTCATCACACCATCATCCCTCTGATTTTCACTATGCCATCTCATATGAGAAGCTGAGCTCATTGACGCATACAGTCTCATAAGTCTAGAGATTAAAGGCAGATAGTGCATTATTTTCTAAGAGACATCTTTATACCTCCCACTTTCACATATCTTGGGTTTAAACCTAGGTTCTTGGCAGAACTTACACTCAATCAATGAAATATCATCTTTATAATAAAGCATGCAACCTTTCAAGTAGTAATCAATCTTTATTTCCTTCAACCCAAGTTTATAAACTAATTTTTTAGCTTGATAAAAATCTTTTGGAATTACATCGGGGTTCGGACTTAGCTCACTTATCAGTGCAACCCACTGATCAAAAGAACTTTGGCTTTGATTCCCTTCAGACTTAATGCTCAATATTCTAACTGCTAATGACAATTTAGAGTGCATACAATCCTCCTATAAAGGTTGATTGGCAGCTTCTATGAGTTAAAACCAAGTGGCATCTTGGTTGGGCTCCTCAATTAAAGGCTGCAAATAACAAGCCGTAGATTCAAATTGTAATGCCCAGGGACGAAGTTGGGGAGTGATCACCAGTGCAAGAAGGCACAGACAAGGAGCGACTCCTAGCAGACTTCTAAGCGGAGGGGTACATGAATGAAATGATTACACACCCGAATAAGAGGGATCCTAAAGACTGTGTAGTTGTGGGACTATACAGTCAAGGAGGGCTTATATGAATTGATTTATACAACCTATACCAACAAGATGCATCTTCTTTTCGGCAGCCTATCACTAAAGAACTCCACAGTTAAGCATGCTTGACTTGGAGCAATTTTAGGATCAGTGACCTCCTGGGAAGTTTTCCTAGGAAGCATGTGAGTGAGGACAAAACACATTGAAAAGACCTGTGTTGGCTTGTGGGGACAATCATCAATCTATAAAGCAGCAGGGGATGTTACAAATGGTATCAGAGCCTGCACCTCTCCTAGTATAGTGTGGTTTGGGGATGAACCAGGTGGAAGCTGGTGGGCATGTAACGCCCAGCGATAAAGTCGGGGAGTGATCGCTGGTGCAAGAAGGCACGGACAAAGAACAGTTCCTAAAAGACTTCCAAGCAGAAGGGTACATGAATGAACCGATTACACACCCGAACAAGAGGGATCCGAAAGACTGTGTAGGTGTGGGACTATATAGTTGAGGAGGGCTTATATGAATTGATTTGTACTACCTATACCAACAAGATGCATCTTCTTTTCGGTAGCCTATCACTAAAGAACTCCACAGTTAACCATGCTTGACTTGGAGAAATTTTGGGATGGGTGACCTCCTGGGAAGTTTTCCTAGGAAGCGTGTGAGTGAGGACAAAGCACACTGAAAAGACCTGTGTTGGTTTGTGGGGACAGTCATCAATTCAGAAAGCAGCAGGGGATGTTACACAGGCCTAATAGCATCAAACACCATCTCTTGATGCCTAGCCAAGTTATCCTCCCATAGCACATTACCCACATCGATTTGAGTTATATGGATCCCACCAGAACTACTTCCAGTTTCAAACATACCCACTTGATTCCATGCATTAACTACCTCCCCATGCTCGATCTAATTCCAATAGTCAGGCATGAATCCCTACTTGTACAAATGAACCCTTATCATATCATCATCTAAATACTTCCTGCGTTTGCCCTTATTACATGGACACCTAACTTTTGCCTCATTAATGAACTGTTGTGTTTGACATGCTACCCCCATAAATTCTTTAACACCACTATAAAACTTTGATTGAATCCCCCTTCTATTAGGATGCAATCTATCGTACATCCATGACCGGTTTGAAGGTAACATTGCGCTTGTGATAAACCAAAGACCATACGTAAAATTTTTTAAAGACGTCAAATTGTTACTATCAAATAAAAATTCAATTGCTATTTAAATTTGTAGTACAACTACTTTTAATCTTATTTACTTAACAAAAATTTTGACCAAATTTTGATAGCATCTCAGCTTAAATTAAGAGCTTCCATTTTCTTATATTTCAGTACAACCATAAATAAAGAAATTTATAGAGCATTCTTATTTGGGACATGAATATTTGTTATTTTTTAAATATAAAGGAGGCTTCTAGTTTAAAGTCAAAGTGTATAACTATAATGCTTCAGAAATGTATTATTCAATATGTTATGAACAAACTACCAAAGATTGTGAAGTTGGCAATGATGACAATGAAAGGCCTATACCACCTGAGAATCACGTATATTTCTTTAAGGTGCATCGTAACTTTCAAGAATTGTACATGATTCTCAGGTGCTGCATGTAATATCCCCTGCTGCTTTATGGATTGATGATTGTCCTCACAAACCAACATGGGTCTTTTCAGTATGCTTTGTCCTCACTTACATACTTCCTAGGAAAACTTTCCAGGAGGTCACCCATTCCAAAATTGCTCCAAGTCAAGCACACTTAAATATGGAGTTCTTTAGTGATGGGCTACTAAAAAGAAGATGCATCTTGTTGGTATAGGTAGTACAAATCAATTCATATAAGTCCTCCTTAACTGTATAGTCCCATACCTATACAGTCTCAAGATCCCTTTCATTTAGGTGTGTAATCGGTTCATTCATGTACTCTTCCGCTTAAAAGTCTGCCAGGAGCCACTCCTTGTTTGTGCTTTCTTGCACCTGTGATCACTCTTTGACTTTGTCACCAGGCATTAAATGCCCACTAGCTTCTGCTTGGTTTGTCCCCGAACCACTTCGTACTGGGAGAGGTGCAGGCTCTGATACTATTTTGTAACATGCCTTGCTATTTTATAGATTGATGACTGTCCCGACAAACCAACACAGGTATTTTCAGCATGCTTTATCCTTACTCACATGCTTTCTAGGTAAACTTCCCAGGAAGTCTCCCATCCTAAAATTGTTCTAAGTCAAGCACGCTTAACTATGGAGTTTTTTGGTGATGGGCTACCGAAAATAAGATGCATCTTGTTGGTATGGGTAGTACAAATCAATTCATATAAGCCTTCCTTAACTGTATAGTCTCATACCTACACAGTCTCAGGATCCCTCTCATTCGAGCATGAAGTCGATTCATTTATGTATCCCTCCGCTTAGAAGTCTGCCAGGAGCTGCTCCTTGCTCGTGCCTTCTTGCACCGATGATCACTACTCGACTTCGTAAATAAGGGGTTTTTGGCCTTTGACTTTTTCTAATTTTATTATCATAGTTAGAGAACTCTTTTTACTTTGAAATTTTTATAGACCTTATGGACACATTGAGGTGTCATGGAAAATTTTTACAACCTTTGAATTGGTTATTTGGTATGAAAAATAAATTGTGTTACTCGAGGGGAAATCTACCAATGTGCTGAAATTGTGACAATGCCTTGAATTAGTGACCTAATGACATTTGGTTCAAGTTTGATGTGTATGAATGCATGCCATGGACTTCAAGAATTACTTTATGAGGGAGGGATGAATGATATATATAGGTTTGAAGCATTATGAAATCAGAGAATTATGTTAATGCATATAGAAATGTGATGTATGTATATGTGAGTTTGAGGATGATATATGTGCTAAGTGAAAAATGAAGTCCTATTTAGGGCACGAAAAGTCCCCTTTAATATAAGAAGGGCATGATAAAGTCCCTTTTAATATAAGAAGGGCACAATAAAGTCCCTTTAGTATGAAAAGGGCATGGGAAAATCCCCTTTAGTATGAAGAGGGCACGGCAGAGTCCCCTTTAATATAAAAAGGGTACAGAAAAGTCCCCTTTATTATGTCAAGGGCACAAAAATATCATTGCAATTGCCATATGTATACGTATATTTTATTAAATTATTGGTCTTGGTTATATGATCTTGAATGTCATGAAATACATGTTTTAAGTAATTGAATAATAAGAGAGACCCACTTCGGAGAGTTAGTTTTTTTAAACTTTAAAATGAACCTTTGATATAGTTTGCATGCTCATATTTTCTTAATAAACTGAAGTGGCTGGGACAGTGACGATGACATTACTTTTATTATATGTTTTGGGGAAGTGCCTTATTGAGGATTCTAGAATTCTTATCCCTATGTGTTTATATTCCCGTGTCGTATCCAGGTTGATCCAGAAAATAATGGCACTGTAAGGTGAAAGAACTCGGGATTGCAGTAGTTTAGTAGTTGATGTTTTTACTTCACTGTACATAGTTAGAGTTATATGTATGCAAATATAATAGAGGACATATATGTATTAAAGCTCATAGAAGAGCTTCATTTTGTACTTAGCTATGTATTCAATAATTATTGTGTTACTTTGTTGTATATTTTAATAGAGTTACGCTTAGTTATTTTGCGCATTAATCAAGCTTGCTATAGATATTTAAGAAAGGTCCGCTAATTTATAAGTAATAACTCTCGAGTCCAATGTCATGGCTTAAGACTGATGTTGTACTTGGGAGGATGTTATATTATGGTATCAGAGCAGTTCATCCTTGTAGGACCTTGAGGAATAGACTAGCTATGCTTCCAAAGTAACTATCATGCATTATAATTTTATATAGATGTATGATTGCTGATTGGGAATGTTGTGGGTTGCTGCCACACTTAGCTTGGTATTGAGCCTGATCAACTCAATAATTCTTGTTTAGTGTGATAGAATTGAGGACTTCAAATTCGCATACTAGGAGCAGAGTTGGAAATGAAGCCGATATGATGGATACATTCCGTGAGATGGCCGCAAAAATGAGGGAACAAACAGTGGTTGCTAACCGAATGATGGAAAGGTTGGGCTGTAATGAGGAACAGAACCTGACTGGCAACCTTGGAAGGAATGAGGTAGATGTAGAATATAAAAAATTTGCTGAGTTTAGGAAAGCAAACCCCCCGCCTTTTCGAGGAGCTTTTAATCCAAGTAAAGCAGAAGAATGGATGAAGACTATAGAAAAGATTTTCTCGATTTTTCCTTCCATGGAGATCCAGAAAGTGGCTTTTACTACTTACATGCTAGAGGCAGATGCAGAATTTTGGTGGGTTGGTACTAAGAGGTTGTTCGAAGCTTCTCAAACTGAAGTCACCTGGGATATCTTTAAGGAAGCTTTCTACCACAAGTACTTTCCTGCTTCGGTGAGAAATGCAAAGGAGTTGGAGTTCATGGCACTCAAGCAAGAGTCCATGAGTGTAACGGAATACACAGCCAAGTTTGAGTAGCTTTGCAAGTTTTCTACTATCTATCAGCGTAATCCAAATGAAGCTTGGAAATGCATGAAGTATGAAGGAAGATAGCGTGAAGACATTGAAGCTGCTGTGAGACTCTTAGAGATCCAAGATTATGCAACCTTGGTAAACAAGTGCTGTCGTGCAGAGGACTCCAACAAGAACTTAGCAATTACTCAATCTACTAAAGAAACTTCTAATAAAAGACTGGCTCTTGAAAACTAAGACTATGAGGATGACCCACCCTTGAAGAAGCAGTTCAAATCAAGTCCATATAAGGATAAACAATAATGGTCAACCACAAGCCAAGATTGTCCAAAATGTAGGAAGAACCATGGGGGTAGACCCTGCTTGGTTGGGCAGAACATATGCTATCGCTGTGGAAAGCCAGGACATATAATGAGAGAGTGTCCAAACAGAAATTCAAAACTAATTACAAAGCCATAACAACGGAGTAAGGTCTTCACCATAAGTGCTGAGGGGATGTCACCACCCAAAAGTTTGATCTAAGGTAGGGATGTTTAGGGTTTAATTGTTGTCTTTTGTTTACCTGTGTGTTAATTCCTTGTTTGACTTATGAAATTATCTTTTGAAATTGTTTTCAAATGAATTAAGACAAAATTCTTTTATGGTGGGTGATAATGTAACACCCTAAAAATTATTTTAAAATTAATTTGATCTTTATTACTCATAATTTTAAAAATCTGACAATTTTAGCAATGATGAGGATGGTACAAGGGATGTGTTAAAAATAATGTAAATAGTGATTGTGGGCCCCCGTGGGCCCATTGGGATAGCTGAAACCCTAGATTTGGGACTAGAAGATGCCCAGAACTGATAAAAGAGAGGGTTAAAATTAGAAATAGTGAGAATTGAAGATTTTATACCTAGAATTAGTTTTCAGGCAATATCTAATTACCCGGGTATGGTATTTAACCTGTTTGGTAAAATTTCGGTGTTTGATTTCTAACATCGAAAAATAGTTTAATTTTTATAAAAGGATAATGTATATCCACTTAGACCTAATGTAAGGCTAAGATTTAATCTTGAATTACAAGATCAAATCCTAGCCATACATCTTATTTTCTTTTAGAAAGAAATAATTAAATAGATGTTTCCAACCTAATATAAGATAAACTTAAGCCACCTAACTTCATTATTTCATCTTCTCATCCTTGGCCAGCAAGAGAGAATGCAAAACCTTCATGTTTGTTTCACAAAAACCATGAAAAGCTTGATTCAAAGCTCAAGCCTCATAGCCTAGACTTGTTAGAATCATAACCTTCCTTCATTAAACTTATTCCACACATTGATAACTACAAATCTAACTAATTAAAATCTCAAATCCTTTCCTTGGTACCTCACTTCCTCACTACCTAAGGACATGTTTGGTATAGGTTGGAAAGCTTTGAAGTAAAGGAAATCATTCTTGGATCATTCTTTGGAGCCAAGATTCCTAAAGCCACCAAAGTTGGGCTTTTGAACATCTTTTATGTCAAATCTGTCCTTATCATTCAATTAGTGATTTGTATTGATATTTTTGGTTTAATTGGTTGATAATATATTAATAGTGATGTGTTAATTTTGGTGGAATGGTTTGATGTTGTGAAAAATCATTTTTGTGGAAAGAGATTTTGAACCATGCTGCTGAATTTTCGATTTCTATATGGACAGCCATTGATCACGAATTTTCTGACCTAGTTAGAGGCTTTAGATTGAGTTAAAAATTTTATATGTTGTAGTTAACATGGTAAGGCATCTTCAATAAAATTTTGAGGTATTCTGAGTAATTTTTCTATATTTAAGAAATCAAAACCCGAGATTGTACCTATGCTGCCTGAAATGTTGGAATAGAAGCTGTAATTTTTTCTAATTTGTTACCATACCAAATGATTGAATTATCACTTGAAATTTTTACAAGGTGTTGGGGATATTAAATTTCAACTGTGAATTTTTGTATGATTTTATATGATCATTTGATAGGGAATAAAATTAGCAAAAATTACAGCTTCTATTCCAACATTTCAAGCAGCATAGGTGCAATCTCGGTTTTTGATTTTTTAAACACAGCAAAAGTGCCCAAAAGACCTCAAAATTTTATTGAAGATGCCTTACCATGTTAGTTACATCGTGTAAAATTTTCTGCTCAATCTAAAGCCTCTAACTAGGTTAGAAAATTCATGATCGGTGGCTGTCCATATAGAAATCGAAAATCCAGCAGCAAGGTTCAAAATCTCTTTCAACAAAAATGATTTTTCACAACATCAAACCATTCCACCAAAATTATACATATATAAATACATATATATATATATATATATATATATATATATATACAATAAAAAATATCAATATAAATCAGTACTTAAATGATAAGAACAGATTTGACACAAAAGATGTTCAAAAGCCCTACTTTGGTGGCTTTGGGAATCTTGGCTCCAAAGAATGATCCAAGAATGATTTCTTTCACTTCAAAGCTTTCCAACCCACACCAAACCTGTCCTTAGGCAGTGAGGAAGTGAGGTACTAAGGAAAGGATTTGATATTTTAATCGATTAGATTTGTTGGTATCAATGTGTGGAATAAGTTTAGTAAAGGAAGGTTATGATTCTAACAAGTCTAGCCTATGAGTTTTGAGCTTTGAATCAAGCTTTTCATGGTTTTTATGAAACAAACATGAAGGTTTTGCATTCTCTTTTACTGGCTGAGGATGAGAAGATGAAATAATGATGTTAGGTGGCTTAAGTTTATCTTATATTAGCTTGGAAACATCTATTTAATTATAAAAGATAATTCTTTCTAAAAGAAAATAAGATGTATGGCTAGGATTTGATCTTGTAATTCAAGATTAAATCTTAGCCTTACATTAGGTCTAAGTGGATATACATTATCCTTTTATAAAGATTAAATTATCTTTTAGTGTTAGAAATCACACATTGAAATTTTATCAAACAAGTTAAATACCGTACCCGAGTAATTAGATATTGCCCAAAAATTAATTCTAGGTATAAAATCTTCAATTCTCACTATTTCTGACCTTAACATTCTCTTTTCTCAGTTCCAGGCATCTTTTAGTCCTAGATCTAGGGTTTCAGCTATCCTGATAGGCCCGTGATGCCCACAATCACTATTCACTTTTTTTTAACACATCTCTTGTACCGTCCTCATCATTGCTAAAACTGTCAAATTTTTAAAATTATGACCAATAAAGCTTAAATTAATTTTTAAGGCATTACACTATAGGTCTTTCAATGTCATCATTGCCAACTTCATAATCTTAGGTAGTGTCTTCATTATATCTTGAATAATCCATTTCTAAAGCACTATGGTTGTATACTCTGACTTTAAAATAGAAGCCTCCTTTATATTTAAAAAATAAGAAATATTCATGTCCCAAATAAGAATACTTTGTAAATTTCTTCCGGCAATATAATTTTTTAATGGCTGACTCAAATTATTACCTTCAAACACATTGAATTGGTTTTCTTTATTTTTTTTAATACAGTTACTTTTAATCTTTTTTTTAATCTTATTTCCTTAGTGAAAATTCTGATAAAATTTTGACCGAATCTCCCTTTAAGTTAGGAGCTTACATTATCAGAAATTTCTTTTAATTGGTCCCTAAAACACATTTAATTGGTCTTTAAGTCTTATTTTTATTATTACTTTCAAGCACATTCAAATTTCTTTAACAAAATTTCGACAGCATCTTCCCTTAAATTGGGAACATACGTCGTCAGATATTTATTGTATTTGATCTTTAAAACACATACAATTGGTCTCTAAGTTTTACTTAAACTATTTTTTTTACAAAAAATTCAATTGCCTTTTAAGTTTTTCTTAATATAGTTACTTTTATTTATTATATTATTCCTAAAAAAAAAGGTTAATAAAATTTTGATAGCATCTCCCTATAAATTAAGAGCTTCCATCGTCAGATAATTATTATATTTAGTCTTTAAAATACATTCAATTAGTCTTTAACTTTTATTTAAATTATTATTTTTAAAATAACTCATTTTCCTTTTACGTTTTTCTTAATATAGTTACTTTTTTTAATCTATTATTCCCACAAAAAATTATAATAAAATTTTGACAGCATCTCTCCTTAAATTAGGAGTTTCCATCGTTACATATATCAGTTAATTCAACAATTATAGATATTGTTACAAAGATCAACAATAGAATAGGTATAGTGAAACAGTTACATATTAATAATTATATACAATTCACATAATCCTAAAATCCATTCTATTGCACATCCCTTTATAACTCCACAACATACATCTTGCAATCTCCACAAACACAAAGAATCCCACAACAAACAAATCAAACAAGTCGGGGAAGGACCTCTACGCCATTCCCCTCAGTCATGCAATCCCGATTTCCTACAACTCTATCCTAGAGAATATAAGTCTCTATATATCCTTCATATATATTAAATCATTAAACAATATAAATAATAAGGATTGAGTTACTAAACTCTATAGCAGTAAAAAAAATATAAAGTGTAGGAAAGCTCTCGGCATTCAACCAAATCCAATCCTGAAAATCCAACATCATAAATTTAAATCAATACAATTATATACATATAAAACTTAAAATAACATAAAGAAAAAGAATGGCAAACCGACCCCAAGGTCAATAATCGCTGTGACCCTCAAGTAAAATTCCTACATTAGCAAATTAACAACAACAATTACTCCCCAATATAACAAAACACAACACTATGGGTACCCATAAATGAGCGAAAAAATTAAACCAAATCAAAACACTAAAACCGATTAAAATGCTCACCAAAGCCCGAGGATCGTAATGGTGGCCTTCGTTTCTCGAACGGAGCTCTGGTGGTGGCGAATGGAGGCAAAAACCAAAGGCAGTGGTGCAGTTAGAGAGAGAAAGAAAGATTTTAGAGAGAGGGAGAGAGAGAGGTTTCCGAGTGAGGAGGAAGAAGGGTCAGGGGGTGGGTATATCTGCAGGTTATCGACGGGTGCTCGATTAATGAAATGATGCATTTTATTAAAAATTATTTACCGATGGGTGTTCAGAAATACCCAATGTTTGCGCGATAACGTATGAATTTTCAAACACCCATCGGTAACTCATCAATAAAACCATTGGTAATTTAATTAATAAATAATAAATATTAAATTTAGTAATTACCCATTGGCAGACTCGTCGGTAATGTAATTAATAAATATTAAATATTAAATATGGTTATTACCTGTCAATAAATTAATTAATAAATAATTAATATTAAATATAGTAATTACCCATCGGTAATACAATTGGTGTACCCATCGGATATTATGCGTGCTAAGTGGCCAGTATTACTCAATGTTTTACCGATGTAGTTACCGACGGGTGATCGTAATTACCATAATTATTTCCAAAAATGTGTCAAATTGTCGAAAATACCATCAGTAATTATCGACAGTTTTGCACCCATTGGTAATGGGCGTCAGTATCCTATGCCTTTCTAGTAGTGTTTGTGGCGGTTTTTGCTATAACATTTCCCAATGATTCCATAACAGCTGTTATCCCAAGTGTCGCCAACCATTTTGCGGTGGTTTTGAGCAACCACTAGAACAACTGCTGCAAGTTATTTTGCAGTGGTTTAGGTGGCGGTTTAACAGCCACAAATTAATTTTTTAAAAAACTTGTTGAAACTTTAGCAATATTTTCAAACCGCCGCAAATTGATTTTTCTTAAAAATTTGTTGCAACTTTTGTGGCAATTTAACTGTCACTATTTTTTGATGTTATTTTGCAATGCTTTCAACCACCATGATTTTTATTTTTTGAGCTATTGCTAATATACGGAAGCATATTTGATTTTTTTCCCTTTAGTTTTAATCTTAATAACATTTTCAAACTACCTCTACTTGTGTAATCTTTCTTTGAATCCATTTATCTAGAACTAAAAATAAATTCATTAATGTACCTAAAAAACATTCAATCAAATTGTTTCAAGTATATAATTAAAAAGAAATTAAGTACAAACCGAATGCATAAAATGAAAATTTATCTTGCTAAAGGTGTCAAGTAAACACAAATCCTTAAATATATAGATATCTTAAACATCAACAAATTTATAATCAGATGAAAAAAGACTAAGGATTAAATGATGATGATGATTCTTCATTTTGGGGTTCATGACTAGCCTCCAAAGAAAAGGATTAGACGATGATGATGATCCTTCATTTTGGGGTTCATGACTAACCTCCAAAGAACGCCTTGCTTCTAATGGTGAGCCTAAGTCTGTTGCTTGAAATTAGAAAGAAACTCAATATTAGACCCATAATCCATGATCCACAAGCTCCAACTTTACATATATGGAAAGAATAACAAAATTCCCCTAAATGAGACATGCAAATATCATATCAATTAGAAAACAAATATAAATAAGCATGTCAAATGGTCTTCATTAATTATGTGAAAATGCAAATAGAATTTGATACATCCTCCTATTCAACCATTGCTATGGTATAGAATTTGCTCATAAGAAATACATCAAAGGTTACATATGTACATTCTTCCAAAGGATACACTCACTATGGCCAAAATAAGTCAAAGGGCTACACCTCATTACTAAACTACTAACCCATTACTATCAAATACATAAATTTCAGCTATAATGCTACAAAACTAATGCATCTTATAGCTTCATGAGCAATTAGACCAAATGGATTGCGAAAAATAATGATGCAACATGAAAAAAGGAAGACCTAAGGTTTCCAGTCCTAGAAAAAATTGATACTACTATAAGGAAGTGCTCTTTTTAACAAACCATTTATGTTATCATACCAAAATAATACAACATGTCATTTAAACACTCAAAATATCGAAAATATATTTAAGACTTACATTTTGTGTTTTAAAGTGAATGACTTTTGTACTTTGATTCTGTATTCTTTTTCCCCTTTTCCCTACTCATAGTAAAATTGTTCCCTAGCTTGACAATCTCAATCTATAGTTGAACAAAGAAGCATTTGAACTCAAAATTAGTAACTATCCTTAAACTTGTGAATAGAAATTCAACATCATAGGAGACCACTAAACAAATATTAACACTAGTTATCTCTAGTTTGTAAATGTGAACTTGGAAATTCCATTCAACATGCGAGTTTTACCAAAACAATGATTTCTCATGAAGTTAACAAACACAGTACTGAAGTAATGATCATAAAATTTGAAATGACCTAGCTTAAAAAATAGAAACAATAAAGAGAGAGAGAGAGAGGGGGGGAGAGAGAGAAAAAGAGGGCAACCCACAAACAGTTTTCCAGAAAATCTTGGCCGGGGCGACGATGTTGAACACGTTGAAATAGAGGAACAGCACACCCGAGATGGCAAAGAGCATGAAAGCTTGAGGAGGCAGCTCAAGAGGCTTCATTTATGAACAATCTTGGCAAGTGATAGCGATGAAAGGTGCTGGTGGAGAACGAGGATGCTGAGACGGCAATGAGCAATGATAAATAAATGAGAGAGAACTATGTCAGGGTATGAGGGTGAGTGCAGAGAGAAAGGAAAACGAGCAAAGAGGGTGAAAATAAGGACTAAGGGTGTGATGAGGGTATCTGTTTGGTTTAGGTAAGAATAGAAAGTGGGTGAGGTTCTCCTGGGTTTACTTGAGAAGAGAGCCTATAGTCAGTGTTATGTTTTAATTTTCATTTTTAAAAAAAGGCTTTGCGCCACTGCAGTATACTTCTCCAAATTTTTATTTTCACTTTAAAAAACAAGGGTGAAAATAAAGAATTTTATTTTAATAGTTTATTAAATATCAATCATTAATAATATTAGTAAATTTTTTATATGTATGATAATTGAATTAATATTTTTAAATAGAAAAAGGTGAAATTAACTGCTTTATTTATTTTAAATATAAAAGTGAAATTATTTCAAAATATATTGATTATATTTTTCATAACATTGTGTAGAAAACAGATCAAAAAAGAGGGAGGGATATATATAATATTGTAGCGTTGGGGACTATTCATGGCTAGTTGAGAGTTCGCGGAGAAGGCTACTTACGTTGGTTGTGAGTTCACAGAGAGTACTGCTCATGCTTGTTGTGGCATCGTGAAGGGCTTTATTGTGAATATTTCTCCATCGATTGAAGAATGAAGAGTATGCAACAAGTGGATAGGCAATAGAGCATCACTCAAATTAGTTAAGGAATGTTTTTGTAATATTTAAAAAGGGGTAAAATGAAAAGTTGTTATTTAAATTTAACTCTTGCTATCAAAAATAAAAATCCCAATTTGTCCTATTTTAGATTTTAAAAAAGAAGAAGTTCATTTCCTTGTTTGAATTTTTTAAAAAATAATTCTTTTATAGTCTATGATTCATAACTTATCTTAGTCCATTAGTTTAAAAAATAAAAAAAATGAAAATAAAAAGAAATTAGAATTGATGAATCTCATTTTTATCAATCAAATTATTTTCTAATTGTTTTTTAGATCAAATATTTCTTAATTTTTTTAATCTTTTAATCAAATCTTCTTTAAATTTTCTTATTTAGTGTCGATCAAATCTTTTAAAACAAAATTGTTTCTCATTGTGGTATCCACTAAGACGTTGTGGCAACATGTTTATAGAAAATTTAGTCACTTAAATAGCAAAAAAAAAAAATGTGACTCAATATAGGCATGATGCTAGTAATAATAATAGAAATATAATATTTAATTTTTTACATATTCATATAAAAAATTTAAAAAATTGAAACTACTGGAATTGGTCTAGTGGTGAGGAGTTTGGGTAGTATGTGTGGGAATCTAAAATTAAACATCATTGTAATCAATGTAATTTATCCACACAAAAAAAATGTTTGCAATTTGCTGCGGTTATAAAACCACCGCTATATGATAATTATAACTACTATGATAAGCAAGTATTTTGCGAAGATCCTGTGAAATTGCCGCCATATGTTAATATAACCCATGACCTTCGAATAAACCACCACTATATGCAAGTAATTGGCGGTAATTGAATAGCCACAAATCAACCGCCGCGATACTACCTTTTCGTGTAATGTATATGCAGGTTTGAAGCTAATTGAGGTATTTTTCTTATTTTTAGCCACTTGACCATGTTGCCAACCTTTGTATATTACCATTGTCTAGCCCCTTTGAGCCCTATTTCCCCTTCTTTTGTTTTAGGACATCCTTAGTCAAGAGTGAAAAACCATGAAAATTCTAACCTTTTAAGCTTAGGAAAGCATTTGTGCATTTCTCATATGTGCTTGAGCATAAGTGTGGGGGAGAGCATGAGGACATGCCCTTGTTTATGTATGGGGGGCAGACAATGTGCATCTATGAGTGGCCAAAAAATTTGTCAGCAACTGGTACACTATGAAAGCAAGAAGAAGAAGCAATTTACAGAAACAGAAAAAAAAAGTTGAAAAAGTTTGGTTAAAGGTGTACCACATTGCAATTCAAAGGCTTGTGATTGTATTAAGTTGGATAATGTGTATCCTTAGGCATTTCTGCTCTTAGTGTATGTATTTGCTCTCTTTTGGCTAAAGGTTTAGCTCTATTAACCTATATATTTATTTACCCACCTTCACCTAAGTCTCATCATAATCCAAGACAAGTCCTCCTGATTTAGTATGTATGTATGGCAATTAAAGAATGAGAACTATAGCAAGTCTATGATAATGCATTTTTATTTGAGGTGACTGAGTGTCCATCTTTGCCCAAAACACTTGAGTGAATGAGTGGAAAACATTGACCTTCGGAGGATTTTTGTACTTGGTCCATGCATCATCTAAACAGATTCTACCTTGTGTGCTATATTCTTGCTCGCACCTTGCTTGTTGAGATCCTTTTTGATTGTTGGCGTAAAGGCTTAATGTTGGTGCCTCTAGGTCTATACATGCATTATGCATTTTTATAGTTAGTAGAGCTAGGAGTCCAACCTCTTTGCTGCTTGTATCTAAGTATCTTACATAAGGACATGCAATGGTCTAAATGTGAGGGAGTTTGATTGGTTGCTTTTATGTACCCTTTTTCCTCTATAACTCTAGGCATTTTGCATTCTATTTGTGTTTAATTGATTAATGAATGGTGAATTTGTACTTTGTCCTCATCATGCATCATTGGATAAATTCATGGCTATTAGTATCGTTTCTAATGAATAGTTATATTTTGGAGTTGCATGTGCTTTTAATCTCATTTTGTGTGTATTATTTGGTGACAAGAACTTCCCAGGTTGGTGTACTGAACCAAAAAGGACTTAGAACGATTTTTAGATGCAGTTTGGTAATAGTGGGACCACCATAGCAATCCATGACTGCCCTAACAGTCAATAGATGAGGTGACTGGATGTAGGAATGCCATAGAAGTCATTTACTGTTAGTTCTAGAACCCTTTAGAAAGCGTCATTGCAAAATGTTTTGAATGATAGCTGTAACACCCCGATTTTTCCCTTGTGTACAAAATGACCAAAATGCCTCTAAGGTCATTTTTATCCAGGAATCGAGGAAAGTCGATCCAGGAAAATCTCGAGTGGATGTTTTGATGTTAAATGGGGATTATGTGTGTTATGTGTGCTAATGAGCAAAAGAATCTCATTTTTTGAGTTCAGATGCGCAAAATGACCAAAATACCCCTGCAGCTAATTAATATAGAATTAATTGCCGATTGGGCCCGGACTTCACCCAGAAGTTTGGAATGTCATTTTTAAGAGTTGTTTAATGTGTGTATAAGCCTGGGTGATCCCAAAGAGTTTTTTTGTAAAATTACCATTTTACATCTTATTAAGGGCATAATGAGCTCAATTATGTGATTAACGAAATATAGACAATATTAGACTCTAATTAAAGATTAATTAATTTTAGTTATTAATCTTGAGTCAAAATAATTAATTGAGGTTGATTAGAGCTTAAGATTGCTTAAGGAAACTCAAAATCCTATTTTTAATCCAAGACATTATGTCATATCATCATGAATAGTGATTTCTCTCTCCAATTCCATGATTTAAGGAAATATGTTGGTGTTTGAAATTCAAATTAATTGAGTTTCACTCAAACTAATTGAACTTAACTCCTCTAAATATTTATGACCAGTCACTAATCATGCTCTTGAAATTCCTAAATGCATGATTATCTACCTAACACCTAATTACCCATTTCTAACCATTCTCCTAACTAAATCTACCTCTAATACACATCCTAACCCACAATTAAGAAGCAACTTACTTCCCAAGTTCTTCTAGAAGGCCATGGCCACCCATACCTTCCTCATGGCCACCCATACCCCCCTTATGTGATTTCTCTATTTAAATACTCAAACATACACAAATTCTCATCTTCCTCCTATCCACTTTTTTGGCCAAGACTTTGTCTAAAAAAGAGCTCTTGCAAATTTCTCTTTTCTCACCTTTCAAAAACTCTCTTCTCTTCCCCACCACCTTTCAACCTCAAACCACCATAAACCACCATCAAAGAACACAACCTTTCCATCCCTAAGCATCAAAGCTCAAGAAAAACCCTTCCTTTCTTTTCTCTCTTTTGGCCGAAATCCTTCTTGACTCAAGGAGAAGATTTCTTCTCATTTTCTTTCACAAAATACCAAGCTTTGCTCTTTTCAAAAGATATCTTTGGTAGGGAGTTGTTTTAATGATTTCTATTCCTTTCTTTTGCTTTACTCTTGGTTTAAGATGTTGTAATGTTGATTCTTCCTTCCTCCTCTACATTTTCAGTTCTTTATTTTCCTTTTCCTTTCTCTTTGTTTTCAGCCTTGATGGCCAACATAATGAAGAAACCATGGCTTGATGATGAAGATCTTAGGTGTTGGTTACAAAACCATCATTTAGTTGATCTCTAAAGCTTGAAGGTTTCACTTCTAAGAGTTTTTGGCAAATAAAGGTATTATATTGTTTTAAAGAGTTAAATGGTAATCTTGAGCCTAGGACTCAAAAAGATAATAAATGGATTGCATTCATATTTATATTTCAAGTCCTTGCATTGCATATTTATATTTGAGCTTTGTATTCATATTTATGTTTCTTTGCCATCACCTAAATAATTAATCTCGAAGCCTACCTATTTCAACCTTAAAGTTGATTGTTGATTTAGAGTGAATACTCTAAGGGGCCTAGAGCACTAAAATAAAGAATTGGACTTGCATTCATATTTACATTTCTTGCCTAGCATGTTTACTTTTCAAGCCATCACCTAAAACTTAAAGATTAAAACAAGAGCTTGCATTTTCATATCACCTAAATAATTAACTTGAAGCCTACCTATTTCAACCTTAAAGTTGATTGTTGATTTAAAGTGAATACTCTAAGGGGCCTAGAGCACTAAAATAAAGAATTAGACTTGCATTCATGTTTATATTTCCTTGTCTAGCATATTTACTTTTCAAGTCTTTATCTAAACTTAAAAATTTAAAACTAGAGCTTGCATTCTCATATTTATATTCAAGCTTTGCATATCATATTTATGTTTCTCTTGCCATCACCCTATAATGCCAAGATTAATAATGAAGCTTGCATTGCATGTTTAAATTTATGCCATCACTTAATTAATCTAATGCTCAAGACTTACCTTTTTAACTCACATGACAACTTTGACTCATGGAATATATATCTTTATAAATCTAAATATCCTTTTATTAAAAGGAATAGAAATCTTTAGAGCTTTCAAAAACTGAAATTATAGATTTTGTTCCAGCATGCATTTAATTGGTAAAAATGTGTTTTGACATGTGTATATGGGTTGGAATCCATAATAAATAGTTTAGAAATTAATTCTAGCATTTTAGGAAAAGTCGGTAATGAGAAAAGGTAAAAAACGTAACTTCTAGAACACCGAAATTGTTCAACTTCAATTACTACCCAATTCTGTCCAACATTATTTAATGATTTTCTTGAGGATAATAATTAGTGAAAATCATTGTAATTGATCCCTTAGATGTATGAAGAAATAAATACATAAGTTAAGTTACCCGATTTCGAGGTTTTACTATTTAAGGACCAATGAACGTGCTTATTTTGATGAGATGATTGGCTCATAATATATTGTGAAATTTATGTGATGATAATATTGCATACTTGGCCATCCATTTATGTGATTTATTGTGGCATGTTATGACTATACTTGGAATATTTGAGGTGCACATGATAAGTGAAATGTAAGCATGTGATATTATATGATATGATTGTGCCTTTGCATCTCAACACAACATGTTAAGTTTAAGGTGACATAAAACACATGGAAATAATCCTCAAGACTCCCCGAATTAAAGATTATGAGAGGTGATCCAAGTGAGTTGCATATTCATAATAAGAAAGGCAAGGAAGTGATGTGTTTTTCTCCCCCTCTATTACCTCATATTAAATCTAGCGAAGACTAATTAGGTTCAGCTCATCCTACGCTATTGGTATGTTGGTTGGTTCTAGTGTTAATTTTTAAATTGCTGGGGAAAGCATGTTGGTTGGATTTGGCGTTAACGTGAGAGGGTGGATTGATGAGAAAGGAACTCGAGAATTCATTCATGAGAAAGTACATCATCATGGGTCCTTTTGCATTCCTATACATGTTAAAAGATGTTTGACTCATTGCATGCCCCATCATGCCTTCTTTTATTTTGCCAATGCTTTAGTTCTTTAACTTATCTTTGTTATGAACATACACATTATTAAGTAGGACTATGTTATCCGCATGTGTTACTAGTGCACTGAGCCATTGTCATGCATACATAAGATACCTACTGCATTCATGCATTAAGATTCATGCTAAAAGATATGGGCCTCGGTTAATGATATTTGGAACTTAATAAATGAATCTTATTTATGCCTACTACTTTTATAATGAAACCCGAGGTTCCTGGGGACGATAATGATGTCACGTGTGTATGGGGACAGAAACATTACTGAGATTCTTGTATAAGTTTCTCACTCCTTCTCTTTCTTTCCATCTTCATCTTCAGACAAGGTTGATGGCGACGCCGATGGACTGCTTTGAGATGCTGGCACAGAAGTTGCATGATGGCCGAGATCAGAGTGGCATAGTGGAAGCGGAGATGTAGGCTTTCCTGTCTATGATGCTTAAGGATATTTTGTCTTTGCACCTTAGTTTCTAGCAAAGGTTTAGCCATATTTTAGTTATGCTTAGCTTTTGAATTGCTGTTTCGCTCAAACCTTTAATTGGTGAGCTTAATGCTACTATATTAAGTAATTGTATTATGGCATAGAACCTTTGATGCTATTAATGTATGCTTTCATGGTGTTATGATATGCTTAAGATTTGATTGGTTAGTTCCTATTTATTCTGTGTTTAGTTCCTTTTTGGCTTGTATGCGTAACGTACGATGAAGTTCTCTCAAGTTGCGTAGCTCATGCTTTTCGTTTCAAGTTTAAAAAAAAAATACATTTTCACCCATATATTTCCGCTAAGTATATTTTCTAAAAACCTAAAGCTAAGAACTAAACTAAAGAGTAACGACTAATAATTAATCTAAGTGCGTCCTAGGCGTAATGGGTTACATATTAGGGTGTTACAATAGCTGTAATACCCTAGGATTTAAATAAAAGGATTAGAAAAGTTTTTTGAACTAAAAATAGTGCCAGTCACCTTTGCCTATCGTTCGGGTCTTGGATTTCACTAAGCCTGGACCCTACACTTCCTTGGAAGGCTCTATGATAAAGCCATAGTCTTGGGATCAAAAGTCTTGGTAATGGTTCCCTAGAGAAAAATGAGCTGAAGAGTGATTTTTAATGAATTTTATAAAACTCTTAGCCATTTCATTTTTAGATTATGAGTTTATAAAATTGTAAGAATTCCTGAATTTGAACTAAAATCGAAAATTTGGATTTTGATTTGTTGGGATTTTGATTTTTCTGATATTTTATTGAATCCAAATGGGGGGTATTTCTTTATTTACATTTATGTTTTAAAGTTATATTAACGTAAAAATAATAAATGTAAATAAGTGCATTTAGAAGAGCATTCTGGAGAGTACCGCAATGATCAAGGAACAGTAAGGCGGTGCAGGGGACGATTTTTATACTCTCTGGTGAGCGCTACAGTAGTAAACAAAATTATAAAAACCCTATTTTGGGTTCCAGAACTCTCTCATACACATTTCACACCATTCTTCCTTTCTCAAGCACGAAAACACTGCCACCATCCAAATTCCATTTTTTTCCAATTTCTTCAATTTTAACCTAGGATCTTCCATCATCAAAGCTTAAAGATGTGTTATCTTGCTAGTTTTACTTCATTTCATTTAAGTTTTCCTTCTTTAAGGGTGGTTCTCTATGCTTCTCAAAGGAAAGAAGTTTTCTACCTTGCTAAAGATGGATTCTTTGGTATTTAGAGGTTAATCTGGAGTTCTACTGCCTCCATGTCAGATAGTGGTGTCATCTCTTGCTTCTAAGAGTCCTGTTGGTTCTATTGGTGTAAATCCTTCATCGTTCACCCTTCCAGGTGAATGGGTTCACATATGTGATCTTTATGTTATGCATTAGAATTATTTTCATAAAGATATATAGTTTACTGCTTGATTTTAGAGATTTCTACAAGAAAGTTTGATATTTCTACTAGTCTATATGTTTTAGAACTCTTGGTTTTAGAGCATTAAACTGGTTTTTGATAAAACTCATGGGACCATGTTTGTTATAATGATTTTATGTAGAATTGATGACATATGTGATTGTTAGAGGCTTTTATGGTTGTTTTAATGGATTATGAAACTGATTTATATATATGAAATGGTTTCATACCAAGATATACAGTTTAGAGAAGAAAATGGAATTATAATTGCAAGCTTTGCTATTCTGAAGCATGATATTGTGTTTTCTAATTATGAAAACTTGATAGTTGAGATATGTTTTAGATAATCAATCAAAAGGTTTTAGAGCTTGAATCTTCATGAGATTCAAAACAGTTGACGGCTACATACTCTATAGAGGTATAAAATCATAAATGTCTACACATGGTAATCCTTTGGACATGATTCCCTAACCACAGTTATGCTAAGGTCATACTGTTAGAATCAGGAGGATTCAGAGCTTTCAGAGTACCACGAGTTTATGGTTGATGAAGAATAATCTAGAAATTCAGATATAAAAGGATTTTAGAGCATGAATCTTTGTATGACTCAAAACAATTGGCAGATACATATTTTACAGACTTGAAATTATCACTTATGATTTCATAGTCACAGTTATGCTAAGGTCAAACTATTAGAGCGTTACAAGGATTCAGAGCTCACAGAAAATTAAAAGATTTTAAGGATTTCCAGATATGGATAAATTTATTTAATTAAGTTAAAAGGTACCTATAGAGAAACAGGCTGTGTGTTAATAGCAGTTAATCTGTTAACCTTGGTACCAAGTTGCCTGGGCCAGAGATTATAGAGATTTATATATAGAGATTACAAAGAATTCATTGTCACACTGGGACGGCGATACGTAATGTCCAGATGTGACTAGAGATTATAGAGAATTCATTATCACACTGGGGACAGCGATAATACTTGCCAAATGTGATCAGAGATTCATATTCAGAGTTTTGTTACGTCACAAATATTGTGCATAACCAGAGTAGAGATTACTATTTTTCTAGGAGTTACTATACTATAAGCTTATATGATTTCAGGTACAAAAGTAAGATAAGAAAATTGTTTTTGAATTGTGCATGATGATTGGAATATATATATATATACGTGTTTGACTATGAATACTTTTGAGTATTATTGATGTTATTGTGATTTTATGCATTGTTCTTTGATGTCCCATGGAAGGGGATTTCAGGTGAGGATTCACTCACTGAGTTTTGGTAATGAAACTTAACCCTCTCTCTTTTTCCTATTTTACAGATAGAGTAGTTGCTACGGATTCTCTTCAACCTCTTTTCTCCTAACAGCACTAGACTACAGCTAGTGAGTCTTCATGTCATTTTGATTTAGAGTGCTTTAGTATAGATGCAGGCAGGATCCTGGACCTTAGATCATGTTTTGCACTAGGCATACTTGATAGTATATCATGTTTTGTATTTAATGACATGATTATATTAATTTTACAAACATTTCAAAGCAGGGCTAGTTTTATATTGTATTATAATTTCAGACCTTAGAAACAGATTATGAAATAGCGAAATTGATTATTTTGATCATTTTGATTATTTTGAATTTAAAGAGCAGGTGATTTATATGTAGAAAAAGAGAAATTTTCTGGATTTTGGTTTTTAGAAACAGAGCATGCATATAGAAACAGTTAACAGGTCACGAGGTTTGCGTGAGGATGGGATTTCTCACGTGCTAATCATATTCCTAGATCGAGTCATGACAATAACATAACCAATTTAAAGAAAATATTTTGAAGAATGACTAATGGTTTCCTTGAGTTTGTTGAATTAAGCAAACACGGTCTTCCGTATGCATAACGTGGTTCTTGAAGCATAAATAATTTCACTTTACATGTACAAACATAGTATATCTCTTTTAAAGTGACAGGAACTAAATGGAAATAAAAACTATATCATGGAATGAACAAATACATGCTCTATGAACTGAAGAAAATCATAGTCAATAAGAAACCAAGGCAAAGATCTTTAGAAAGTAGGATGCGACTTCAGAAAGTACTCTTAAGTTAAAGATTTCAACCCAGTTCTAAAGCAGGAGTGTTCTACAAACCTTAATCAGCATAATTGTAATCATCTCATCACCGACAACATCTAATTAAAATCTGAAAGATCATTTTTTCAACAATGAAATGATACCGCACTTCAGAAAACTCACGTTACAGTAAAGCAGTGCACTTTACAAGAAAATGAGGGAAGTTTGAAATTCAAATTTGAAATCAAATTCTGTTATAAACTGGCACGTTATCTCTTCTACCAACATGATTAACCACTCAAGCTTCTAGAAGGAAATGTTCAAAAACCTCATTCAAAAAGTAAAAAGTAGTTTATCAAAGTAACCTTAGAAGCCTCCATTTCACAACGACTTCTATAATAGCTCTGACAAAAGTTGAGCGACTCCTTTAGATTGCTTTCCAAGACACAAACTGATGAACAACATGTGTTACTTAGAGAAAAGGTCAAGGGCAACGGTCATGAAGAAAGACCATCTATAAATAAAGATGCTGTACTCGAAAGGAAGCAGATTTCAAACGTTGAAAAGAGCCAAAACATTGAAGAAATCTCTCCTCATTTTCTTGTAAAGATTATTACATATCATAATCAGTGCTTGATCTGTAAAATCCTTCTTTCTATATTCTAAATAGAATATATGTTCTTCTTAGGAAGAATATTAGAAAGAAGTCATTCAAGTTTTTCCCAAGTCTATTATTGTATATCTTATGGAAACTTGAGTGTAGGTTAGTTTGAGTTGCAAAACCAAACACAATACCTTTGTATCCTCGATCCAGTAGTGATCAATGTGAAGTAGCTTGGAGATGCTAGTCAAAGACTACTTCCAATGTGACAATAGATTTTGCTACCGGTCACGGTTTAGCTTAGAGAGACTGGTTTAAGACTACCCAAGGCTCAGCTTAGAGAGGCTGGTGAAAAGACTACTTGGTTGGTGACAATAAAGGTTGCTACTGGTCACAGGTAAAAGTTTAGGAAAGCTAATGTAAAGACTATCCTTGTTCTTTCTTAGGCTTGAGAGGGGCTTAATGGAGTTCAACTATTGTTGAGAACTGGATGTAGGCAGGTTGATCGAACTAGTATAAATACTCCTGTGTAGTATCTTCCTTCTCTTTCATCTTCTATTTATTTACTGCATTTTATTTAATTACTCTGCTTGTTCTAATAAGCTTTCCTTTAACATTTATAAATATTTCTTATCAGAAAGTTCATTTTCTGATATTTCTAATGTTGTTTATGTTGTACTTCAAGTATAATACTTGATAGTAATCTGTATTAGCTTTTTAGAAAGTAAAAGTGAAAAAGAAAGGCGAAGCACGGTTCAACCCCCTTTCTCGTGTACTTTTCTACTTATATTTACCACCCTAGCGACACGGTCATTTACTAACCTAGTGGTTGACAACAGCAACAACTGCTACAAAAATAACGATGACTACCCCAGCAATCATGTGCACACAACACTTAGAGTTAGTGGGATTTTTATTCTTATGTATTTATGCTGCAATATAAATAGGGTTAGGTAAAATGTTGTAGAAACCTTTTGTTTATTATTTTTAGGACTGCTATTAAGCTCTCTCTACTTTCTCTCTCTTCATCTCTCTACTATCTTTCTAGGTTTTAGGACCTTCCAATCCTTGTTTTGGTTCCGATTTGGGATTATGATCGTACTTACCCTAATATTGGTTGTGATCCTCCACCTATGGAGAAATAATTTTCTTTACCTTATGCAAGGATAACTAAGGATTGAGGTTTATTCTTGAGGTTCTAATTTTAATTACAATTTATGGTTTTTTTTCCTTTTTGTTATCTCTCTTGAATATTGATTGTATGAATTATTACAATTGTGTTTTGAGGGCTACCTAATCATGTGTTCATTCATGTTGTGAGTTCTATGCATAGTTAGGATTCCATTGAGATCTTTGATCAATTGATTAAATTATATCCATTTGGTAAAGGATTGGAGTTAACTCCATTGGGAGATTAGGTTGCTGTAATTGGAAATTAAACTGACATAGTCTCACAGAACCATGATTATGGATTACCAATGCATGTGTTAGTCAAGCCTTTAGTAGGAGTGCGATTGTGTGACCGCTATATAGAATTGCATAATTAATGATAGTGACCACTGCCACGAATTAATCCTTTGAGCCAATGATTGACCAATTCTTAATCTGAAGGACTCCTTGTGCAGGTAACTCTTCTCATATATATTTCTCTATTAATTTTTATTATTCTCGCAATAATTTCAAAACCCTCAATTTCTAATTCGCTAGTAGCATTTCCTTGTAAGATGACCTGAGTTGTGTCATTTATTACATTTTTTTATGCAACTTGACACTTTATAAATATTAATTTGTATGTGAATCGTGACAACTCGCATCACTTGTCATCAACCACTTTTGGGCTTGTGAAAGTTGTTAGCCAATAAATGTATTTTTTTAGTTGTTGATCTAATTGTGATCTTTTCTAACTCCTCGTGAGGCTCTAGCCTTGCCTTGTTCTCTTCTCTAGGGTCCAAATCTTGGATTTTCTTATGTTAGAGCTTGACCATATGCACTGGTTTGCTTTTTCTTCAAGGTTTGCTGGTAACATTGTTAAGCTTCCTTTTGATTGATTTGAGCAACTCTGATTTCTACACTAGACAAAGTGAACTTTATTGTCAAATGTAGGGTTGACACCATAGCTATTACTAGTATTCAACAATGATCGTCCCAGTATCATGTCATAGAGTGTTTGAGAATCTATCACAAGATATAGACTATCAACCGTTTTGATATTTAGTTTTGCTTCCAAGAAGGTTTCTCAATTCAATGACTTTGAGCATTGGCACACACTTCCAGAAAATCCAACTAGATCTCCATTATAGGGTCAATGGTTTGACTTAGGTATATGTATCTTCTATATCGTAGCCGAGTATAAGATATAGCTGATAAGGGGCATTTATCTAACTTATCTTACTACCAAACTTTAGTTTTTTATATGAGTTTCAATGTGTTGTTGATACAATTAATAAGGATTTTAATTTATTCCTCATTATGTGATTTTGATAGAATTGATGGCTTTTGCATTGATTTTGGGATAATTTGTAATCACACCGTATTATGTTTGACTTATCTTTTTGAATATGGTTTTGAGCATAGGAGCTTTAGATCAAGTTCAAAATGTCAAGAACAAGGTTGGAAACTATTCGGAAGAATTTGGGAGCAAAATAGAATAGTTATTGAGCTCATTTGAGCACATTTGTAAAAAGTATTGTAAGAAAAAAAATCAGTATATCTCTGTACAAGGATTGGATTAAGACAAATAAAGATGTTTTGAAAAGCACAAGAAGTCCTCTAAAATTTTCATGTTTAGCTCAAAAACAAGTTCTAAGAGCATTTTGGTGGAAATTGAGTTGCAAGATTAAAGGTTGTTGATGTTCTAATGCTGTCCAACTTGACCTCCAGTTAGTATTTTTGCAATATCTAGAGCTACAGATGTCTGATTAAGGTGATTTTGGTGGCGTTGGAAATCTTATTCAAAGGGCTACAATTACTATTTGGAGTTCCAAAGACAAATTAGATTCTATCCAGCACTGCAAGGCTACAATTGAGCACTGCAGCGTTCAACTGCACCTAAAAAATGAAGTTTATCAGAATAGTTCACTGAGTGCTATGGCACTCATATGATGATGCAGAATAGCTTATTTAATATATTTTTGGGCCCCATTTTGACCCATTTTAGAGAGCAATATATGAGGGATTGACACAGACTTTTACCCTAGCTTTACACTCACTTTGAGGTTGCCACATTAGTTGCTATTATTCTCTCTCTACATCTCTCTCTTATTCTCTCTTCTCTTTCTAAGGGTTCTATTGATGAAGGTGCTCTATCTTAGAGATTGTGGTAAGGATTATTGCTATTATTTTTAGGTTCTTTTATCTTCATTGATGTAATCCTCTAAAGATAGAGGGGTAAATTTCTTTACTAGTGCAAGGGTTTCTGGATGGATTGGGATGATATTTGAGATCTCTTTTCGATATTAAATGCATTGATTGTCTTAATGTTCTGTAGTTTCTATTCCTTTAATTATTGTGGTGATTGCTATAATCTTTATTGGAATAACTAAATTGGTGATCGTCATTTAGGGAAACCCTTTGGGCATAAATTGGTAGATCTATTGGTTTATATTTGAGGGAGAATATTAGAATTAACTTTTCGATTAGCGGTTAGGCTATAGTAATTGGTTCATTAAATCAATGTAATTTCTAAATAAATTGAGATCTTGTTTATTAGTTATTTGCATTGGTTAAATTCTAGAGATCGATAGATCACTAGTAGAATTGCCAATAATTTGTTACCAATAGCCACCGATGGGTTTAATATTTGATCAATGATAATTAATTTCCAATCCTAGGAATACCTTGCACTAGTGTTTTCTTCACTGTTGCTATTATCTTTTAATTTAAATTGCTTAATTCTCATTTTTCAAAACGCCCAATTTTCACAGCTAAATATTGAAGCCTCCTTGAGAGAAGACCTAGATTGTGTCATTTGCTATATTTTTTGTACAACTTAGCATTAAAATAATTTTTAATTTGAGGAGGTAGGTGACAGCCTCCGTCAATAGCCTAAGCATTCTTGATCTACCAACACCACTCCTTTATAATCAAGGTCATATAATGAGATTATAGGATTTCCTATCCCTTTTGGACGTGAAGACAGTCATGACACTTGTTTACTAGGCTCATCTCTCCATTAGGCTCCCTTTACGACCTTATGCCAGGTTTGTATTCTTGTTCTCTCTTTAGGTTGTCTTATTAAGGCATTGACAACCCTATAGATTCAATTTTTCTATGCCAGAAATGGAATTAAGTCCAAAAATTCCATCTTGGGAATCGAACCCTGCACAAGAGAGTGCAAGGCATGTTAAGCAATTGTCACCACTATTAAGCCACATGATTGCTCAACCTATTTGGTTGCATTAAATTATAACTTTATAATTTGATTTAATTAAATCCTATTCAACGAATAACCCAGTACCTTAGCTGAATCAATCACCGAGTCGAGTTTGATAACTATGGTTGATAGCTTGAAATTGTCAGGTAACTAGATGGACATAAATAAGTCAGAAAAAAGGCTAGAGTATATGCCTTGGGAGGATATCAACTTGATAGTATTATTTCCTCTTTCTAGTTGAGAAATTTCCTTAACTTTGATCATACCCAAAACTCCATTGCATAGCTGACTCTCTTCCTCATGATTGTTCTTCTGATTCATGGCTTCTACATAGTCCTTCAACCTTTGGTTATGCTTCTACAAGTAGTAGATTGTAACACCCTAAAAATTAGTTAAAAATTAATTTGAGCTTTATTAGTCTTAATTTCAAAAATTCGACAGTTTCAATAATGATAAGGACAGTCCAACAAATTTGTAAAATATATATATAAGTTGTCGGCCCTGATCCATTCTAGGACAGCTAAAACCCCATATCAGGGACTAGGAAATGTTTGGGACTAAGAAAAGAGAGGGCTAAGGTTAGAAATAGTTAGGAATGAGGATTTTATACCTAGAATTAATTTTCAAGCAATGTTTGGTTACTCGGGTACAGTATTTTACCCGTTCGGTAAAATTTCAGTGTGTGATTTTTAACACTGAAAGATAGTTTAATCATGATAAATAGATAATGTATATCTATTCAATACATGTGTAAGGCTAATATTTAATCTTGAATTCTAAAATTAAATCCTAGCCATCCATCTTACTTTCTTTCTTTAAGAATTATATCTTTATATTATATAATATTCAAACTTATTCTACAAGATAAACACAACAATAACCTTCATGTTCGGCTAGCAAGGAGAATTATAGCCACATCCATTTTTGTTCTTCAAAAACTATGAAAACTTGATCCAAAACCTAGCCTAAACTTGATAAAATCATAAACTCTCTTCACAAAACTTGTTCTACTCCCCATAATCTATCAAACTAACCGATTAGAATTTAAATCCATCAACTTTTTCTACTTTGAGAGCTCATCATATGCTGTGTAAGAAAGGTTTTGGTGTAGGTTGGAAAGCTTTAAAGTGAATGAAATCATTCTTGGAACACCTTTGGAATATAAAGCTCTAAAGTTTGCAAAGTAGGGCATTTTAACCCTCTTTTACTTCAACTCTATTTTTGTGATTTTTTTATTGATTTCACTGAACATTTTTCATTGAATTGGTTGATAATATATTGATAGTGATGTGTTAATTTTGGTGGAGTGGTTTGATATTGTGAAAAATCATTTTTGTGGAAAGAGATTTTGAACTATGCTGCTAAATTTTCGGTTTTTATATAGACAGCCACTGATCACAAATATTCTGACCAAGTTAGAGGTTTTAGATTAAGCTAAAAATTGTATATGATATAGTTAACATGTTGAGCAGTAAAACTTTTGTGATATTCTGGGCACTTTGGATATGCTTAAAAATTCAAGAACCGAGATTGTACCTATGCTACCTAAAATATTGGAATAGAAGCTGTAAACTTTGCTAATTTCGTTACTATAGAAAATTATTGATTTTTCCTTTGAAATTTTTACAAGCTATTAGAGACATCTTGAGGTTTTATCAAGATTTTTATTTCAAATTTTATGAGTTCATTTTCTAGGGTTAAAAATGATGAGTTTCGAGTTCTGAGCTGAGATTAAGTGGTTTCTGACCACCAAATTTGTAGAACTTTGTTAACATAGTTAGAGAACCCTTTTTTCTTTGAATTTTTTACAGGACCTTGGGGACACACTAAAGTGTCTTGAATAATTTTTTTAGCCTTTGAATTGGTTATTTGGTATGAAAAATAAATTGCGTTACTTGAGTGAAAAATCTGCCAATGTGCTGAAATTGTGATAATTCCTTGAATTAGTGACATAATGACATTTGGTTCAAGTTTGATGTGTATGAATGCATGCTATAGAGTTCAAAGATTATTTTATAAGGAATGAATGAATGATATATCTAGGTTTGAAGCATTATGAAATCAGAGAATTATGTTAATGCATATAGAAATGTGATGCATATATATGTGAGCTTGAGGATAATATATGTGCTAAGTAAAAATTGAAGTCCCCTTTAGGGCACGAAAAGTCCCCTTTAATATAAAAAGAGCATGACAAAGTCCCCTTTAATATAGAAAGGGCATGGCAAAGTCCCCTTTGATATGGAGAGGGCATGACAAAGTCCCCTTTGATATAGAGAGGGCACGGGAAAATCCCTTTTAATATAGAAAGGGCACAGGAAAGTCCCATTTAATATAGGAAGGGCACGAGAAAGTCCCTTTTAATATAAAAAAAAGGCATGAAAAGATAGGGATGATGTTTTTGAGATCTCCTTTGACTTGACAAGGGCACAAGAATATCATTGTAATTGCCATATGTATACACATATTTTATTAAATTATTTTTCTTGAATGAATTACTATGATTACGAGCTTATCCTAAATGTGAACAAAGTGATTGATGTTTAAAAACAACCCACTTCGAAAGTATTGTTTGGAATTTTAAAAATGAACTATTATTATAAACTACATGATCACCTTTTTCTTAATAAACTAAAGTGGCTGGGACGATGACGATGACATTAATTTTATTATATGTTTTGGGATACCCTAGTGAGAATTTTAGAATTTTCACTCCTATGTGTTTGTTTCCATGTCATCTCCAGGTTGATTCTAGAGAACAATGGAGCAGCTAATAGAAAGAATAAATTGTAATTTCTATAGTTTAGTTATGGAAACTCATATCTATTGTACATATATGTTTATATATATATATATATATATATATATATGTGTGTGTGTGTGTGTGTGTGTGTGTCTAAATATAGTAAAGAACAGATATAAACTAATGCTCATAGAAGAGCTTCCTTTGTACTTGACTTGTATTAAATGAATATGTTATTTCTTGATATATATTTTGATAGAATCACAAGTTAGTTAACACATAATTTGACTGATTTTTGTTATAGATAATTAAGAAAGGTTCATAAATTTATAAGTAACAACTCTCGAGTATGATGCCATGACTTAAGGATAAGGTTGTAGTTAGGAGGATGTTACATAAACCATCTGGTGTAACCTCGTCACAATTTGAGGGTGGATATTGCTAGTAGAATCATTATCATTTGGATCGCCATGATTTTTAATGCATGCACTCCCACTACTTATGTTCACCATCAATTGAAGTCATGGGGTTACCTATTCGAGCCCCATGGTAGGCGACATTGTTCTTACCTATGATCGTGGTTCAATCCTCGGCATATCAGAACTTTGTCCTCATGTCCTTGACTCGATGGTAGACCTACAAGGACTCTAATGCTTAAGTCAATATTAATTCTGCTCTTGTATGAGTGAAACTTAGATATTACATACTTGGCCTCTGGTTGGCCGTTCTCGTATATAGATTATTCTATTGTGATCTTATCTCCAATTATCATGATAACTGATTATCATATCTTTGATATTAAGGGTATAAGGTTTCCCTTTTGTTTTAACAGATCTCCCTTTTATTGTAACAAATTCCTATTAACATAATTTAAACTCCTATGAGTCAAGCTATGAGACCTATTAGGTCACCCAAATTCTTATAAGCTAGTCTATAAGGCCTATTAAGTTGCTAGCTTAAATTCCTAAAGAGATGTATAAGTCTGAGCTATAGGTTGACTCAGAATTGTGTAACACCCTAATATTTAACTTAACACGCTTAGGATGCATTTAAGTTAATTATTAGTCATTACTCTTTTATTCTAGTCTTTTACTCAAAACTTCTTTAAAAAATACTTTAGTGAAAATATGGGTAAATTTTTTTCTTTAAAACTTAAATATCAAAACGTGAGCCGTGCAAACTAAGTCACTATCGTCAATCCCTTGCCTACATAAGAGAAATAAAACAAGTCACAAGTAAATATAAAACATAACCATGGCATATTATATAGCAAATAATATATCAAATCTATATTAAGATAACAACGTCCTATAAACACAAAGGACTTCAATACATATCCTTCAATAGAATGCAAACTGATAAATAGGATGTGATCACTCTAAAGGCAAATATCCAAAGGAAAACTATCTCCATTAAATCTCTTGTTTATAACATAGCTCCTTGTCCATGTCTCAGAGAAAATCACAAACTGCACCATCATCCTTGTCTAGGGACGACACGAAAAAGAAGAGGGATGAGAAACTTATACAAGAATCTCAGTAGGGCTTCCCCGACTTAACACACAAGTGTCATCGTCATCATTCTCAGGAACCTCAAGTTTCATTATGAAAATTGTAGACAAATATATAAGGTTTATTTATTAAGTTCTAAATACCATTAGCCGAGACTCGTATCTTTTAGCATGAATCTTAATGTCATGAATATAACATACTAATCATGAATGCATGTCAATATCATATTCAAAATATTATGGAATTTATAAAACAATGCATATGATATAGAGAACATAAAATCATGATCATCGTTCTTATAGGTGACTTAAACTTCTTATTCTCTTTTCCTTAGGGCGTATATTCTTTTTTTCTCGAGAGTTCTAGGTTATGAGCTCATACCTCACTAAATCGTCACTAGTGTAATCTTATTCCTTTGTAACGCCCCGATTTTCGGTCTGAGTGGAAAATGACTAAAATGCCCTTGAGGTCATTTTCGCCAAATGGACTGAGGATGGCTGGCCCGACAGTCCTCGAAGGGTCAACTCAATGGTTGAAGGGGATTGAATAACCCTTGAGTGGTTTCGAAGGCGAAAGTCTCATTTTTCTCAGCTGGGTCAAAATAACCAAAATACCCCTATAACGTTTTTACATGGGTAAAGGTGCCGTTTGAGCCCGAAACTTTCCCCGAAGGTTTAAAATAATGTTTTTACATGTTTCAAAGCATTTGTTTGAGTTCAGGTGGTCTCGGGTAGTTTTAGTGTAAAATTATGATTTTGCCCCTGGAATAGTGCTGTTTGAGCTTAATGATGTAATTAAGAAAACCTAAGTAATATTAGGTTCTAGTCGAAGATTAATTAATTTCCATAATTAATCTTGAGTTAAAATAAGTTATTAAAATTAATTAGAACCTAAAATTGCTTAGATTAGATTTAAATCTCCTTTTTTAAAACTCAAGATTTCACTCTTGGAATCTTGAATAGTGTTTCTCCTCTCCAATTCCTTAAATCAAGGAATTGTGTCTAGAATTGTTTATGCACTAAAATGAGTTTATAACTCACTAATGATGCAAGACCACTCCTTAAATATGTTTTGACAACCTTGATTACCCATTTTCTCATCTAAACACTTTCTTACAAATTCCTAATCTTAATCCTAATCAAAGATACACCTAAACACAATTCTAAACCACAATTAAAATGCAAGAAATCCCCCCATGGCTGATGCAAGTTTCGGCCACCTCTCTCATTTACATCATATGTTGATTTGTTTCTCACTCAAAGAACCATGCTTGAGCCATACCTTGAACCATACCTCACCATACTTTGAACCATACCTCACCATGCCTCAAGATCACAATATCTCACCTCATGGAACTCATGGGGCTGCTCTTGTTGGCCAAAACCTTCCCCCCCTCCTTACACCTTGCATTTGTTTCATTTCTCTATAAATAGCATGCTTGGGTGAACTTGCATCATTTTGGGTTCATTTGCTAAGTGTAAGTTTTCAAAGAGCACTTCAAAGTTTCCTTTTCTCTCAAGTTCAAGTGTTCAAGTTATTCAAGTTCTTCATCCTCTTCTCTCATCCCAATCTTCAAATCACTTGGTAGGGATTTTCTTTCAAGTATTTCCTTTGTTTAAGTTCTTACCTAGTTATGTGTTTATGGTTTCTCTTGAGTCTTTTTAGAACTTCTTTCCCTCTCATTCTTCTTCTCCATTTTCGGCCATGGGCCTTTGAGGACAAGGGAATGAGAGCTTGATGATGAGGTTCCACGATGATGATGTTCATCACTTGAACAATCTCTAAAGCTTGATCTTTGTTCTCAAGTTAAAGATGTTTTCTTTGTTTCTTTCTTCTTGAACCTTGAATCTTTAACTTTGGTGATGTTTTAAATGGTTACATAAACTCAATGTTGAGGACTCATGATGTTTGTGTTAATGCATCATCAAGATCATGGTCTCTAGAGTTTCAAATGTTTTCTTTTCTTCTTAAAAAGTTTCAGTTCCTTTTCCTTTTCCCTCTTCACATTTTTGGCCATATTGGCCAATGAGATTCACAATGGCTTGATGATGAGAGCTTCTAGATGATGACTATGTGTTCATTACAATGAGGCCTCTAGAGCTTGGGTTTTAATAAAAATGTTATTTATGACCTCATTTCAAGAAAAGAAACTTTGTGTTCTAAAGAACCCTTGAGATTCACTCTTGTCTTTACTTTATCTTGTCATGATAAGTTTGAGTTGAGGTTTAAGTTCCTTTAAAGTCTTGTATGAGCTCTAATAAGAAATAAAATGGACTAGCATTCATATTTAAATTCAAGCTTATGCATTACATATTTACTTTGAGCTTTGCATTCATATTTATTTTTCCAAGCCATCACTTAAAGTTAAAGGATAAAGAATGGAGTGCACCTCATATTTACATTCTTGTCTAGCATATTTACTTTTCATCACTAAAGAACGTATATATTTAAAATGAGAACTTGCACTATCACCTAACTAAATCTCAAAGCCTTTCTATTTCGGCCTTAAAGTTGATTGTTCTTTGGGCCTAGAACACTAAAATAACGAAATAAACTTGCATGGCATATTTATTTTAAGTCTTGCATATTTATATTTCAAGTCTTGCATATTTATTTCATGCATTGCATATTTATATTTCAAGTCTTGCATATTTATTTCAAGCCTTGCATATTTATATTTCAAGCCTTGCATATTTACTTTAAGCTCTCACTTTACTTTGTAATAAAGGATAAAAATGAGGTGCATAGCATGTTTAAATTATGTCAACACCTAAGAACCTTAGAGCTCAAAGACTTCCCCATTTTATCTCAAGTTAAAGTTTTATGTGGGAACATTCTTTGAATGCATAATATCAGTCATGTAGTGATAATGAGCTTGGAATGAATTTTATCTAGCTACTTAGGGCCAACAATCTAAGTTTTAGGACTTTCTTTCAGCCTCATGAAGTTTGTGAGATTAAGACCAACAAGACTTATGAATTAAATTCTCTTTTAAGGAGGGATCAAGTGGTCACTGACCTAATGATGTTTTAGCCTTTTTTACAAAATAAAATGGTTTGTAAAAGAGTTTTAGATGTCCTAAAAATGATTCCAAGAGAAACTAGCAACTTATATGATTTAGAAATATCAAGTTATGCATCTTTTGGAACTTAATGTTTTGTTCTTCCATGATAAGTTTGTTGTTGTATGATGATGTTTTGATGTGTTAGAATGTGTGAAAATTATGTATGATGAAGTAGGAAGATTTCTATGCATGATAGAGGAGGGAAACTAACTTTCTAGAAAATCGTAAAGTCAAGATTTAGCATAGTTTTAACCCATTTATTTTTGGATACTACCCAAACTGTTTCAATGGGAATATAATCATATTAAGATTGTTTAATCATGAAAATTTTGGTTACATTTGAAGTATGATTGAATTTTAGCATCTATAGAGAAACTAGTAACTAGAAAATCGTAAAATGCAATTCTAGAACTCTTAGAACATTTAATCTTTAGAATCTGTCCAGCAACCTCATAATACAGAAAACATGGTTTATAATTAGTTCTTAGACATAGGAATGTCTCATAACTGGTTTAGGTTTAATTTATAGCACCTAGGCTAAAACGGAACAGAGAAAGGAGTCTAAGACGTAAGTGCTAGAACTCAGAATTGTAAGTTTATAATTCCGCCTAAGACATGGAGTTGCCTAGATTTATTAAAGAGCATAAATAATAGTAATATTTGTTAGAAGAGAACTCCTTAGGTGCATAAGAGGTTGATAGAAAATGATAAATTAATTACATCACAAGTTTAAGGCTCAGAAGGGTCAATGCATAAGATACCATAGGACCAAGAGCATAATGAAATTTCAATGTTGCCTATGAACGTATGAGGATGATTATGTGAATGTATGGAATTATGATGAAGGATGCATGTTTAATTGACTTATGTGGCATAAAGTAAAATTTGGAAGAAATTCGCATGTTGTCAAGTTATGCCGCTAATTCTAACAAATTTGGGAACTTAGAAAGTTTTGGAAAACCTATGAGATTTTTATTTATGAGGTACTAAGATGAGTTCTTGGATGACACCAGTTCGGCCGAGCACCCCCAAGAAATGCCCCCTAGCCCATACTAGATAAGTCAGGATTATGTTTATGATTATGTTAAGCTTATCGAGATTGATAAGTAAGAACTAGTGACGACTAGTTAAGGTATGAGCTCATAACCTAGAGATGTGACACGTTTTGGGTGACACCGGGTCGGCCGAGCACCCCCCGGAATGATTGTGTTTAGGTGGCCTGAGGAAGTAAAGTATGATGTTTATGTCACAAAGTTTCCCATATGAGAATTTAATTGCCACTTTATGCCACTATTATGATGTTCTTAAAGTTACGATGATTATTCTTGCATTAAGTTGAGCCATGCATACATTCTTTAATATGTTGCATCCATGTCATTAAGAATCATGCTAAAATGAACGGACCTTGGCTAATTATGTTTTACAACCTAAAAATAGACTTAATGCATGCTCACTTATTTTGTATACTAAACCCAAGGTTCCTGAGGACGTAGATGATGACACCTAGGTAGTAGGAGGCCCTACTGAGATTCTTTAGCAAGATTCACTCACTCTATCTCTTTCTTCCGCCACGCCTTCAGATGGCGACGTTCGTGGTTTTTGTGGACATCCCGACATGGGAGGTGCACTATGATCTGGAACACGGATCATACTATTTTGAGGGACAAAGGCACGTGCGTAGTCTTCATGTTCGAGCGATGTCCTTCGCCACGCCGCGCATACCCATCGCTTCCCGCGGACAAAGACCCTACGGGCGACGATGAGCGGTTTTTGAGCCACAGACGCATAACGCCCTGCAGAGAGTGTTCCACATGTACACCGCTACCTCAGCCTGATGCATGACTATCCCGACTACGCCCGACTTACTTCTCGGAGACCCACCAGCCGGAAGACCCGCTCACCTATCCATAAGCCAGAGCTCCGCCCCACTCCACCACCGACAGAGGCGCAGTGATACCGTGACTCATCCACGGCTCGCACGACGACCGGAGATGCAGCCACGCCGCGGGGGTCACTCTTGATCTCTGCCCGCCCCATACGCTGCAGAGAGCCGCCCGCTTCTGATATGTGCCTCGCTCCCGAGATGGACGTTAATAGGAGGTGACGACGGCCGATGGAGTACCCTGGGCAGAGCACACACCACTTAGATGAGGATGGACCTCCTTTTGTTTAGAGGTTATCCCTTTAGTTCCACTTGGGTAGGGAGTTGCTTTTATGTTTTCCGTCGACTTTCCTTTGTATTTTCTTTTTAGTTGTATCTGCTTCATGATGTACTAAACTAAGCCCCACTCTCCATGAGTGGGCATATCATATAATATATATAAATATGCAATTCGGTTTTATTGTGATGTGCCTTTACTTGCCTTATGTTATGATGAGGTGTTTGCTTTATTTCCATCCATACTCTATTGCTCATCGTGTCGCCTTGACTCTCACTGCTTTTATAAATTCAAAAAAAATTTACGATCATCTTTTGCTAAGTATTTTAAAGTAAAAAGGAGACTATGAGGTAGCAGACTAATGATTAACCTAAATATGTTCTAGAAGTATTGGGTTAAAAATTAGGATGTTACACTTTCGATAAGTTAAATTTCTAACTCTTAAGATACAAGATAGGGGCATTAGGATCACCTTTCATTACCTTTAATTTAGAACAATACGTAACTAAAAATCATAGTCAATAAGAAACCAAGGCAAAGATCTTTAGAAAGTAGGATGCGACTTTAGAAA